>CP126893.1:138070000-138397500 GCA_030440675.1 Furcifer pardalis | reverse complement strand
TTGCAAAGCGACTCTGGGTGGCTAACAAAGATACAAAATATATAGTTACAATTACAAGGTACCACATTATCATAATACAGAAACATTTCAACACACACACACATGCACGCACGCACATGCGTGCGCACGCGCACACATGCACACACACACTGGTGGTGCCGCCGCTGCCGCCGTTCTTATAGCCAGCCAGCCAGGCCGCTCAGCTGTTTCTCCTTCCCTTAGCTGGGCTGGCTGAGGGAAACTAGTGGGTGTTTTTTTCTCTTTCAATATTAAACATCTTATTTATGGTTTTCTTCATCCCAGGGGATGTTTTAATTTCATTATGCAAGTAAAAATCAGTCCAGCAGTTTTGTGCTACAGTAAAACCCTGACTTTTGTACATCTTGAGTTACATAAAATTTGGCTTATGTAACAATTTTGTGCTAAAACTATGTCCCGATATACGTAAATGTTCTGATTTATGTAACATAATTTCCTATGGGTTGGCTTCGAGTTACGTAAAAAAAGATTTACGTAAAAGCCTATGGAATTGACTTTTTTCATAACTCGGGGTTTTACTGTATTGTGAGGAAGACAGATGTGGCTGGTTCAAATGCTCATCAAAACAGAAACAGTCCCCAGGAGAAGCATTCTTTCTGTTACAACATGGGTGCCGGTTCAACCCCCAACCCAAAGGCAAAGGCAGAGAGATTCGCCCTGCCTCTCCTGCTGAAACAACAGGGTGGGCAGGACGAACCCCTTACTGTTAGCCTTTGCCTTTGGCCGGAGAAACACAAACCTAACAGCAAGAGATCTCAACGTTGGGGAATTTGAGACAAACATTTGTATCACACAGCGTTATCTTAATGTCATGTGATGCAAATATTTGCCTCAAATTCCCCAACGTTATCCAATTTTAGCATTATCCAATGCAAAAGTTATCAGCACAAACAATACTGAGCCTGGAGGGACCAGACATATTTTCGGGAGAGGAGATGGTGATGATGGTGTTTGAAAGATATTTTGTCCTTTTCTATTATTAAAAATAAAACATAGTCATTGCTAGGGGTTGGGGTGGGGCGGGGGCAGAATTAAGAATGCCGTATTGGAAATGGTATCTATCTAGAACCACAATACATGAAGTTGTCCTCTACTTAGAGGGGAAAAAGAACTTGCTCACATAGTGACCAATGTAAACCAGATATTTTCAGATCAAACAGCATATGCTTGACTTTGCAGACATGTCTCAAGATGTAAAGTTAGAATTCTGACACTCCCAAAGTGGGGAAATTGCAGGTAGAAAGCAATAGTAGAAACCCCCCTGGGACTTCAGGAAACCTCTCCATCTGGATTTGTAGTTTCTTTTTTTTCTTACTGTAGGTTTCTTTCAAACTGGAGGCCTTCTGACTGAGGCTCTGCTGGAGGAGAGCGTGAATGTCATCACCTCCACAGACCTCACAAGTTATGTTGTAAAGTGACACGTTCACAAAGTGTTTCATAAGTTCTGCCCTGCTTCCATTTGGGCTCTCGCACACATTTGCTTTCTCTTCTCTTCCCTTTCTTTCCATTTTTAATCTGATCAATCATATACTGTTAGGTTCTTTGTTTCAAAAAGAGCAGCCTAACTCATGCAGGAGGGAGGGAGAGAAGTTGCTGCCCAGCTGGGTATGGATTCATTAACCATTTCAGTTCCAGGAAGAGCAGCTGAATGCTCTTTCTGATGAAATACATTAGCTTTTTATGTTCAAGCATACCACATTTCTTCTTCTTCTTCTGGTGATCCTCATGGCAATCAACCATGAAGACTGTCCTCAGAATATAATGTAGAGGCCTATCATCTGCCTTCCACATTGCAGTGTGACACCCATACCACTGATCTAGTTTTGCAAGTCACTTTCTGATCCTTAACCCTTTTGGCAAGCAAAGTCCTCCTCAGGCCCAGGCCAGTACTGATGAAGCTCCTGCCCTCCATCAAGATGGATCCAAGTGGCATTTAATCCACTTGGGGACCATCACCCTTCCCTGTGGACTTCAGCACACAAGCCATTAGTCCTGAGTGTTGTCAGGTTAGTTAACCACTGCCTGACACTCAGCGTTGAGTAGCTGGCAGTACAGGTATATTCTAGTCTGTTGTCATAGCAGGATAACCTGGCCAGACTTGGAGCATGGAAATTGTGTATGTACCGGATAAATCTGGATTTAGGACTTAGAGCTGGGCTGTGGGGTGTGGAGAGATGGAATATCAGCAGATTCATCTACTATCTAATAAAACAATGTACAGCCCACCTTTTCTGCAGTGATCCCAAAGAGGTATATAGTATATGACTTTTCTCCCACTCCCTACTTCAGCCTCTCAATAACCTTGTGAGGTGGACAAATGGAAAGACAGCAGCTTTTCCTGGTCACCAAAGTATGCTTCAGAGTTCTCTGGGAATATGAGAAGAAAGCACCCAAATCCATTTCTTGCCTGTTAACCACTAAATGAGGAATCATAAAGGAAATCAAGTGTAAGGATGTGTCACTGGAGACCAAGATAATCCACACTATTGTAGATCACTATTCATGGGCGTGATAGCTGGACAGTAAAGAAAGAAAACAAATGATTCATTTGATGCATGGTGCTGCAGCAGAGCTTTGCAGATCCCCTAAACTGCCAGAAAGACAAACAAGTGAGGCCTAGAGCAAAAGAATCCCGAACTATTGCTGGAGGCAAAACATGATGAAATTGGGCACAGAATGAGAATGCCAAATGGGCTGGAATAAATAATGTTTCTGGAAATGGTGGAAGGCAACAGGAAAAGAAGAAGACACAAAACAAGATGGATTTACTCCCTAAAGAACCCCACAGGCTTGAGTTTACAAAAGCTGATTAGAGCTATTGAGAACAGAATGTTTCTGATGTTGTTTATTCATGTGGTTACTATAGAGGCAACTTGATGGCACATAACAGCATTAGAAAATAAATTGAAAGATTATTCTTAGATTTCTTGTTATCTTGCAGATTGCTTTACAACTTCAGTTCCTAAATCAGGGGTTAAACATTTTTTTTGATATATTTATCCTCCTACATTCTGCACCAGAGGACTTGATGGTGACCTGGACAATATCAGTTTTCTGAAGGGAACTAAAAATAATAATAATTAAAGGCTCCTATTCCAGGTAATTTGGTAGAAATCATTTCCAAGTACTAAATTGTCAAATATAAAGAAAGGTCAGCCCTGCTGCAAAGGCATCAACATGGCTTCTACAAGCTAAGTCTTGACTTACTAGTCTATTAAAGTTCTTTGAATATGTCAATAAAAACACAAACAAGAGTACATCAGTAGGTTGTTTATTTGGACTTCTGCAAAGCTTTTGACAAAGTTCATTACCAAAGACCCCTGAGCAAATTTAGCAGTCATGGCATAAGGAGGAAAATCCTCTTAGGGATTGAAATCTGGTTATAGAATAGAAAGTAAAGATCAGAAGTACAGTAAATGGTCATTATGCACTCAGGAAGAATATGAATAGGGGTTCTGAAGGACTGGTAATTTTTTTTACCATGTTGATAAATGGCTTAAATTTGTGTAAATGCACTGAAGTGCAGAGGGGTAGGTTGTGGGCAACCACAATTTCTGACATTGCACAGCCTTATTTTAAAACATGGATTGTGTCTATTAGAGCATCTTCTTTCACTTTCAGCTACCTGGCCTTATGATACATGAGCCTTCACAAAACAGATTAGATGACTGAACAAATTACAGTTTGAAACATGGTCAAATCCACCTTTTTCTAGCCCAAATTCCTTCATCTATCACTTGTGTCATGCCTGGTGAATCCTCTGCAATAATAATAATAATTTCGTGTTAGAAATTACTCTTTACTTTTACTTTACTTTACTACTCATATTTGCTATCCCGCCCCAATCAGGTAAACCCGACTCTGGGCGGCTTACAGCATAGATTAAAACATATCAATATTTAAAAATTTAAAAATTCATAAAAAATTAAAACAGTATCGAGGGTATGGTCAGAAAGGGTGGATTATCTCTAGATTAGCCACCCCACATGGGATCCCACATTCTTGGATCCCCACACTTGTCCTGCTAGCCAGGTTTTTAAGCTCTTCCGGAAGGGCAGGAGTTCTGTCTGCAGGGGCAGCTCAGTTGGGAGGAGGTTCCAAAGGGCCGGGGCGAACACCGAGAAGGCCCTCTTCCTAGTGCTGTTGAGGTGAGCCTCCCTAGCCGATGGAATAACAAGAGAGCCCCTCCGATCTGCCCTGGTGGGATGGACAGATGTTCTTAGGGTGACGCGGTCTCTTAGGTATCCTGGCCCACTACGATATAGGGCTTTAAAGGTAATGACCAGCACCTTGAATTGCACCCGGAGACATACTGGCAACCAGTGCAGCTCCCGAAGCAGTGGTGAGGCCTGAGCATAGCGCCCGTATCCCATCACTACCCGGGCCGCCGCATTTTGGACCAGCTGCAGCCTCCGAATGGTCACCAAGGGCAGCCCCATGTAGAGCGCATTACTCTGGGTTGAAAGGATTTTTTTTCTGGGACTGGTAGATGAATCTGCTCAGGGAATCCCTGAATGAGGCTCTTTTCATGTCCCCAAGTGCAGCATTTGGGTATCAAAACCCGACCTTCCAGTCTCCAAGCTCAGTGTCTTAACCACTAAGCCACCAGAGGAGCCTCATCCTCTGCAATAGTTGTCTTGAACTTAATGAAAACATTCTCTGATATATTTTATCAGGGACAAAGGGAGGTCCTAAAGTGATTACCTTGGACTTGAATGTATTGCAAGCTTACTTCTGCAGAGTCACTGTGGATTCAACATATTAAATGTACAGATTGAAGGGAGCAGCTGCCTTCATCTGTACTCAAGAATGCAAGCAGTGGGGGAAAGAGAAAAACACAAGACTTGTGTGTGTGTGTCTCCCCTCCCTCCCTCCCTCTCTCTCTCTGTTTAGCAAACTATGGTTGGCTTATTTGTAATGGAAAATTGTACTGCAGCCATAGAGTGAAATCCAAGATTTTATCTGGGGTTGAAAGCACAATGTGAAGAAAAAGCATTGCTTACGTAACTGGCCAAGTCCAAGCTTAACTCATTAAAAAGTGATCATGTGTGTGGTATAGTCTATGTTTCCAACAAATATTTCTGGGGCATGCAGGAAAGAAAAGTAGAAAGATCCCCTGGCTTCACAGCTGTTAATCTTCTTGAGTTCATTTGTTTGGTTTCACTTATTGTAGCAACTTGGTGTATTTAGAGCATGAAAGGTGGTTGGCCGAGCATGACTTGCAAGATCAGAGCAAACAATGTTTTTTCTAGTATTAAATAAAATCCAAAGTAAAAACATGAGACTTTTCAATCTCCGATTACTCCTCCTCTGAAGGGGCAGACTTTCTTCCACGGATCCATGCTAAGGCATTTGGAAAGGTTTGGAGCTTCATGCTCCCTGCAAAAATTGCCACATCTTCATTGTGCATGGCAATGTTAGGGCTTCCGAGGGGGTCAGCTCTGTTTAATGGGTTCACAGTTTTAGGCCAGCAATGGAGCCACGTATTGTTAAGAATCCTGAAAGATACCAGAGAAGAAGCTAAAACACAACAAACCTACAGTATGATTTGTTGTTGTTGTTGTTCAGTCGGACAGTCGATTGTGACCCTCTGCGACCCCATGGACCACTGTCCATCTCAGCTTTGTGCCCATTGTCTCTGATTACTTGTATTATAATTCCATAACACCAAATGTCATTATGTAATGAATGGCTGGATAGCTCAATGAGTTAGGTGTCTGGTTGTTGAGTCAGAAGTTCAATTTCTGCTGTGCCTTCTGGGAGAAAACTCAGTCTGTGGGTGCCCCTGAAGAAGGGAATGATAAACTACTCTTGAGTACTCTGCCTAGAAAACCCTTGAAAGGGTCACCATACATGACTTGATAGCACAGAATTATTAGTATTACTATGGCATTCGTTACTTGAGCAACATTGCAATTTAGTCAAAGATAGATCAGCTGGGGGCGGGGGGAGATGTTGAAAGCCTCTTAGGACAGGCAAATTCTGCTTCTGCTGTCAGAAAAGCATATGTAAACATATTTTTCCTTATGCTGGCAGCATCCTACCCTGTTGGCCTGTTTCAGAGTTTTGTCACAAAACTACCAGGTAGGCTCAAATCTGTTGCCAAAAAAAAAAAAAAAAAAAGCCTTAAAAAAGTGGCACAACAGAGAAAAGGTTGAGTGGAATTATACCAAGTGAAAGCCTTCTCCAGTCTGGGAACACAGCTAAAATGACAGCACAGAGCAAGGCTAAAGTGAAGGTAATTTTTGGTAGGATAGGTTTGGATTCTGAATGGCTTTAGGTGGCCTAGGGCTATTTCAGTGACCATCATCATCATGGCTAGATAGGACTGTGCTCAACGAATGTACTTACTCACTTGTGAAAGAAAATAAGCAAAAAGGCCAAAAGCTCTAAGGAACTTATTATTTTACAATGAGATAGGTGAGGGAACAGAAAGAGAACTATTGCAAAACTGTCCAGGTTTCTTTCATTTGACGGTTTATCCGAACTGTCATATCCATGGCTAAACTACCCAGTAAGAAAGCTGTGCATTCTTAGAGTCCATTGAAGTATGATTATATACTTACCCACATCAAAACACGCTGCACATGGATAGAGAGCGTTCACAGATCTTCTTCATATAGTAATTTAATTTAGCATTATTTAATTATTCCTGCCCCATCATGTGTCTAGAAATCTCAGAATGCAATTTGGGGAATAAAACAATATTAAACACACACACACCCCAATTTGTTGTTGAAAGTCAAAACAGTTTAAAGCAAGTAACAATAAAAGAACATGCAAAAACTGGTAGGCAAAGAGATCAAAGGCAAACTATGATTGCGCTTTCCCAGGACAGGATGAAGAGCCAGGTTTTAACTTGACACCAAGTTAAATTAGGCAAGTGTTGACACCAATTTGTTCTTGGAGGGACTATCTATAATGTAAAGGTAAAGGTTGTCCTTACTCAAAAGCAAGTTATATCCAACTCTAGGGTTCAGTGCTCATATCTGTTTACAGCCAAAGAGCAAGCACTGTTTCTGTGGTCATGTGGAAAGCATGACTAGATGCTGGATCACCCAGAATGATCTTACCTTCCCACTGAAGTGGTGCCTATTTATCTACTTGCAACTTCTTGATTTCGAACTACAGAAAACTAGATCAAGTGTGAACTGAAGCACATTTTCCCATAGGAATGCATTAAATAATAATAATAATAATAATGTTTCCAACCTCCCAACTCCCCCCTCCCAACACCACAATTAAACTGAATAAAAGATGACACAAAGCTCCCTACCTTTCCCACTACTTGACTTTCCTAGGCTGTGGCACTTTTTCCTGGTGGTGGGTGTCAGGTGTGCCTTCTGCACTAATGTCCACTGGACTATCTTGCTGCAGAAGGCGCCGGTGGGAGATGTTCCTCCTTCTGTTGGCTCAACACTGGCTACAACGCTGCTCACCTGCTGGCACCTTCCTCACCAATGTCCACAAGCTGGGGCAGACCATGCCCTGGGCTATTTTGCTGCAGAAGGCACTGACGAGAGAGCAGTGTTGCGACTGACATTGAGCCGGCGGAAGGAGGAGCGTCTCTCGCTGGTACCTTCTGCAGCAAGATAGCCCAGGTCATGGGCTGCCCAGGCTGGTGGACATTGGTGAGGAAGGCACCGGAAGGTGAGCACAGTTGTGGCCAACCAGACTTCCCCGTGCCGGCCAATGACGAAGTTGAGTCGGCAGAAGGAGAACGCTGGCTGAGGACTCACCCCTCCTTCTGATGGCTCAATGTCAGCATGGATCGGTGAACTCCGGCCAGCCACAATACTGCTTGCCCGCTGGCGCCAAAAGGCTGGCTGAGGAGTCTACCCTCCTTCTGTTGATTCAATGTGTTTTGAAGTTTAAAACATCACAAAAATCTGAAGAATCAAAAAAAAATCAAGGGGGAAATGGCTTCTGTTTTAAACAATGACGCCAAAATTCACACACAAAACCCACTCAAACTCCACAACAAATGACTCTTTATGCCACCTACAGTGTCCAAAATGCCTGCAGGTGGTCTTATATGCCCCCCAGATTCCCAGCCATATAGCGAAAAATTGCCGCATAATGGGATGTCATTTTCTATGGATTTGCCATCGTGAACCATGGCAAATGTAAACCAAAGTGGTTGTGTGCCGGGGTTTTACTGTACTAAGTTGGCAGGAACTGGGACAGAGACAGGAGCTCACTCATTTGCAGCACTCAGGTCTTTCTCTCTCTCTCACACACACACACACTCAGACACAGACACACACACAGGGAGCAGCATTTTGTGAAATGTTGACGTGACAAGCCCTTTTGGGCTTCAGATGTCATTAACAATACTTTAAATGTAGACTAAACGTGTGTTGGCAGCTAGTACAGTTCTTTGAAAACTAGCTATATAATTTCTAGATGGTGTTCCTGGCAGCTAGACAAAGAGTGCTAGCTTGCAGCCTGTGTGTCATCTTCAAAGGCATCCCAACATACAGCATCGTGCAGTAGTCTAAACAGGACATTTCCAATGAATTGACAACAATGGCCAAGTTATCCCTGTCTGGGAAATGCTTGGCTGGCTGAATACACTGAAGCTGGCCACTAACACTTGATGATACTAAGTACAACATTAAAAGAATGGACACTTAGCATGAGTTCAGGTAATGGACATGAATATTTGGTCATATTAAACACCACAAATCTGGACCAAAATAAAAGCTGAGACAAAATCTGTTAAGCAAACATTTTTATATGTAAACTTTATATGTAAACACTTTTCTCAAGGAAGATGAGCTGGATCTACAACATGTGGCAAACACCCTTGACAGAGAAGCAAAGAAAACTGGCCTTAAAATAAAGACCAAGAAATCTAAGGTCATGCATGTGAACTCCATGACAGGGAATCATACTTGTGTCACAGCAGCTAGAGAAAATGAAGAAGTTTTCTTACTTGGGCAATGGAGATGCCAAGGTGGATGTCAAATGCAGTCTTGGAAAAGCAACAGCTGTCTTCCAGAGAATGAATAAGATCTGGTCCTCAACATCTATATTGCTGAAAATTAAACTCTGTTTGTTTGCTTTCCATAGTGATCCTGACAGCCAGCTATACTCAAGAGACTTGGAAGGCATCAGCAAGTATAAACAAGAGACTTGACATCATTCAGCAGAGGCGCCTCTGCCATATTTTAAAAATTCAATATTTTCACCATATTATTAATGAGGAGGTGCTTCAAAGGAGTGGTTTGTGAAAATTACATAACATTGTTGCACGAAGAAGACTCAAAATGGCAGGCCATATTTTTTGTATAGAGAAAAAGAGGACCCCTAAGGTGGCAATAACTTGGACTCCTCCTAATGCCAAATCGCAATGAAGATGCCTTGAAATACATGGCAAAGAACATTCTTGGCAGAGTTAAAGACCTTGAAATGACATGGAAGGATGCTGAAGTACTCACCCACAACCGAAACCATTGAAGATCCCTTGCTGCCTAATATGCTAGATAGCATTGGGATAAGTCTAAACTTCAAATACAGTAAAACCTCATATAACACTAAAACCTGGTTCCACAAGTCATGGTGTTATATGATTTTTAGTGTTATCTGATCCTCTATGGGATCCATAGAGATACATTGTAACCACACAGGCTTTAGCGGTTGTTATCTGAAGCATCCCATAGGATCTTAATGTTATCTGATGCAATTCTTCCCCCCAGATTCCTTAATGTTATGCGATTTTAGTGTTATTCGATACTAATGTTATATGAGGTATTACTGTACTGTGAGGTTGCTACACCCACCCGCAGAATTTTGTTATTTTGTCTAAATTCAAGTGAAAGGTGCAGATGTGGGGGGAAAGATGCTGTGTCCTGATGTGGTGAAATGAGGTGCAGAAGTGAAATTTGAGCAAAACAAGACTTTCCTCCAATTTAAATCATGAAAACAACAGACTTGAAATTTATAGTAAAACATCTGCTTCATCAGTAAACACAGGAGAACTTCTTAAATCTGAAATGTTATCAATATTCAATCAACCTACATTTCTTTCTTTATTGAACCCCACAAGGGCCTTTACAGAAGAGTATTCCAAATAGCTTATAAGGTGAAGTAAAATTTAATCCCCCTACCAAGATGCTTAAAACTTTTTTTGAACAAAAATATAGTAAGTGGATGGATAGAATCAATGATGGATGGGCATAGATCTGAATGGATTATGGAGGATGGCAGAGGACAAAGGAGCCTGGTGTGCGATGGTCCATGGGGTGCAAAGGGATCCCTTTTGGCACAGCCAAAATATGTGCTGTATTACCTTTCCTTAATATAGCATCCTCTCCAGTGGTGGGCTGGCCCATGGGCTGCCGAAACTCAGCCCGGGGCACCCCACCTCCAGGCCCACAGTACCATGGGTGCCTTGGGTCCAGTCCAAAGAGCCAAGAAGAGCTGTGATGCCCAGAAGGATTGAGCAAATGAGCAGGGCTCCATGTTTCTCTGCCTGCCTTCTCCTCCTTTGCTGCCAAAGATAAGCTTAGAACAAGAGCTCCATTTGCTGTGGCTTAGTGGTTGCAATTTTGGTTTGTAAGCAAAAGGTTGTCAGTTCGAATCCCCAGAGGGGAGTTGAAATTAGAAGGTGAGTAGGAATGTATATATTTTGTTCATCATTACTTCCTGTCCAGTGCCCTTTTAGTGTAGCCAGCATGTCTCTGATCCTCCACACAAAAGTCAGGACTTGACTGTGTGACTGAACGACAACCACAAATGGCAATAATTTGGAAAGGGATAAAATAATATAGAGGCTTAAAACAAGGCTGGCAATAAGTCCAAACAGAGCTGGATAGCCCTCCATTTCAGCCTTTGTTCTACATTTTTTTCTGGACTCTACAGGGTCTTGGTCAGGCACTGAGGTTGAGGAGTAGTCAAGTGGAACATACATAGCACATGCATAGCACAGGGCTGCCCTCTTCAGTCAGCTCTGGGTGTCAGGGCCTACCTTTCCAATCAAACTGGACTGTGTCTCTGTCAGTCTGTAGCCTTCACAGCTGGAGAAGGAAGAGGCAGGTTCCACAGTATGATGATCATAATGCCTGGCTCTGAGGGTGTGTATCTGAAACAAGGCATGATAGAATTGTACAGAGAAAGGACCCCAACTTCAGGTGATCTAATTGGATCTCTTTCCCATCAACACTTTAGTTCCCAGAGGCTGTTTCTTCGCTGGTGACCACAACAGCATATGGGTAGGCTAGGGAGGGAGACACTGCAAGCTTCAGTGAGAGGGTATATGTTTTAGTCTATAGGGTATGGCTGGGCAGCACAGTGGAGGAGAACATCAAATACTATCAGTGATGTTACCTTTAGCTTGCCTAGGTCAACTCTGTTGTGCCTGGTCACATTATCCATTGCTGGGATTTCTTTACCCCAATGTCCTTCCACCCCCCAACAGCTGCTTCATTTAAAGCAATGGTTCTCAACTTTTTTTGGCCATGCCCCACCTAAGCATCTCTAAAATCCTGATCCCTGCCACTCCCATGATATATAATTCTTATTATTTAAAAGAAGAACTCCTATTCAAATGGAGGAAGCCTAAAGGGCCATTAACTTGGTCTAAACAAGCTCGAATTGCCCCTCTTAAAAATCAAATTGCCTCCCTGTGGGGCATGTGCTCCACTTTGGGAACCATATAATTCTTATAATTCAAAAAGTGAACTATTCATGTGGAGGAAGCCTAAAAGGCCATTAACTCGGTCTGAACAAGCTCAGATTGCCCCTCTTAAAAATCTAATTGCCCCCCTGTGGGGCATGTGCTCCACACTGGGAATCACAAGTTTAAAGGAAAACAATAAAAGCAGATGGCTTTCTGGAAGTCAATAAGATTAGATAGGGCATCAAAAATTAAGATTACATGTGCACATACTATCTGAAAGTAGCTGGCTTTATAGCTCAGTAAATTGGCACCAAAGGCCAGGAATTTGATTGCCTCCCAGGAGAAAAGTCAGCCTGTATAGCATTGGACAATTGCATAGTCTTAGAATGCTGCCAGAAAAAAAGGAATAAGCCATTTCTAATTACACCTAGGGGGAAAACACCTGGAAATGGTTGCCATGAGTCACAACTGACTTGACAACATATCATTGCTGCCACCGCCATTGTCATCGTCATCATTGTGCTGAAGTTTCCAAACACTTTTCGAAAGACAGCACCATGTAGTGTGTGCGTTACAGTAATTTTAAATGTATCTAAAGTATATCTCACCATGGCCAAATCAGATTTCTGAAGAAAAGGATGTAGCTATTGCAATAATTTTAACCATGCAGATGTATCACTGTTCACCATTGAATCCTGGATAGCCAGATGATACTCAGGATGATTCCTTGAGTTTTCAAGGAGAGTGTTGCTGCATCCAGTGCATCCAGCACAGTTTGCCTGATCTGCATTTTGATTCACCAGGAGTAGCGCTGTCTTGTTTAGATTAAGTTTCTATTTGCTTGCCTTTATTCAGTCCATTAGTGACCCACCCTGGATATTGGGTTAGGATTTTAAACAGTTTCCCTGGTCTTAGATTGAAAGGAAAAATACACTTGGGTATAATCAGCATACTAGTGGTGCCAAACCACAAAACTCTGCCCATCATCTTATGGTTTCATGTAGATGTTCAATAGCACAATGGACAGAAGAGAACACCGAGACCTCACAGACCAATGGCTAAGGTGTCAAACAGCAGTTCTCCACAACCATTCTTTGAGCCCACCATTGAGTAAGGCTTGAAGCAATTGTAAAACAGTTCAGATAGCTATCTTAATCTGTGTAAGTGTATCATATTTTTTTAAAAAGAGAGAGCATAACAAACCATGTTCACTTGCTCATTTTATGTAGCCTCATTTAGACATGGGGCCATGTATCAATATCACAATCACAAAGTTTCACTGTATGTTTGAGGAAGTGGACTTGATCCACACAAGCTCACATTAAAATATAATATTATTTAAAGTACCACACTATTTTTGTATCTTCTTCTTGTTTGTCTAATAACTTTGGTTCATAGTATTGATAGCTGCTGAGAAGTCTAGTAGAAACAATAGGGACACACTCTCCTTGCCTAGTTCTTGGTGTATTTCATATAGCAAGGTGACCAAAACAGCCTCAGTCCTAAAACAAGGTCTGAAGCCAATTAAAGAGGGTCTATGTAATGTATGCAATCCAAAAACCACTGGAGATGTAATGCTACTGCACTCCAGAGGTTTGCAAAAAAATAGAATACTGGAGACTGTCTGACAGTTGTCCAATATAGTGACATCGAGACTGAGCTTTTTCCATCAAGATTATATAGGAAGCTTAGAACACTGCCTTGTTCTAAGCAAACATTCATTAGTCTCTTTAGCTGCTTAGCCAGTCAACTACAGCATACAAGTCAGAGTAGATCTGAGTGATTTTATCTTCAAACTGTTGAGCAGATTCTTGAGTGGCCCACTTTAAAAATATATTTATGGACTCAACACCATAAAAACAGGATAAAGGAAAACAGTGCAGATCTGCTCCTTTCCAACATTTTATGAGTAAAATTCTGCAACTATGAAATGACAACAATGATATGCTGATGCACTCAAAGGACAAAAATCACCCTGTTAATCCTGGCTAGGCTGCTTAATTGGTCAATGAATGAATGCCTAATTTATCAACAATAAGACCAAATAGTAATTATCCATGACTTTTAGGCTAGTGCAGGTACATTATAATTGGATATAACACTGCCACCATCTGGTTACTTAGTGATGTATGCATACATTGTTGACATATTGCAGTTCAAAAGATTTACAACCCACCACCAGAAGAAAACAGATAAAAATCTGGCATAGTGATTGACACTTTTGTCAGAATCTTTCCCTTCTATTACTTCTTTTTTATATTATCTACATATTAAGGTCATTAATATTAGTTTGTCTCCTCTTTTAGCTTTTCACTCCAGTAATGGATGGATAAAAAACAATCATAAAATCAATCTTTCTAGGCCAGAAAAATAAGAATTCAGAAAGGGCTATGACAAATGAGGGTTAGTCAAAATTCAGGCAACCAAAGGCTCAAATTAAGCTGAGGTTGGCCACTTGTGAATACTCATGCTTACATAAACAGGGATTGCTACTTGTGGCTTGTAAAGTTGGAAGAGGCTTTGAACTAAACATACTAATTTCCTTCAGTCTGTATTTATATACTCTTGGTGATTTTCTCTAGTTCCTCTTTGAAACCTTCTCAGTCCTTCTTGTTGCCCTCTTCTGAATCTTCTCTAGTTTGCTCATGTATTTTAAAGAAAGTTAAAACTACAGTGGGAGACTTTGACTCTTTTAACTTGACACTATAATTGGGTTACACTAATTTAAAAAAATGAACCCCAGTTTCTAAGTGTGTGTATCTTAGGGTGGAGGCTCTAAGATGTCCTTCCTTTGCAATGTTCACATCTTTCAGCAGAGAGGTATGGCAATAAACATGTATTTTCATATGCCTATCTGTGAACCTAAACATCCTTCTGCAAGCATCAGCATTCAAGGAAGGATGTGAATTTATGACATCCCTCAAAGGATTCCTGCTCCATAAATTTAACAGGCTGGAACACCTTTAATCCTTATGTCCATGTGTTTTCTGAAGTATGAGATGATATTGTACCCGTTTCCCAGTGAACATTCAAAATAACAAAAAATGAAAATATTATTTTCCTCATTCAGCCCTTGGGACTGGACATGGGTTTGTGTCATTGCTTTTAGTGACCAAGCTGAATTACCAAAATAGACAACCATTTTTAGCCTCTCATTCATGGCATTATTACTACCATTAACAAACAGAACATGTACATTTGCATATTCATGAAAGTAACAGAAGATCATGGTGTGACAGACTCTTTATAAGGAGAAGGAGAAAGATAAGCGTTCTCAAAAGGGAATGATCAGGATGGTGTAGCAGTGTTATTTGACCAGCTGAGACAAAAATAAAGAAATAATTAATTTAAATCAGCCAGGTCCTTTAACTCCTCAAAAGAGGTTGAGACTCATAGAGTCATGAACGGTTAAATGAAGTGGAGGAACTGAGCAGGGGAGAGGAATTACAGAAAGGAATAGCTGAGAGGGAGAACAGAACAAATGAGTCAAGTGTTGAAGCAATGGCTGACTTAAAGGGGGGAGCCTTTGCCTATGGAGCCTAAGGAAGCAGACAGATGCTTCTGAAGAAAAAGTAATATTTTCAAAAAAGTGTTTGCAGAAAACATGTAGGTCATGAGAAGAACAAGATGGAGAGCATAGAGAAGGCAGAGTCTAATCTGATGATGATCAACTATAGAGATGTCCTGAAGAGGCCAGAGATAGACCAGTGAAGAAAGTGTTTGAGGTAATGAGCTGCAGAAGAAGCTAAAAGGCAGTTAGTAAAATTTAAGTTGAGAGATAGGGAAGAGGGGGGGCAACTAGCTCAAAGCACTTCTCAATATGAAGGTTTATCACAGGAGGCCATGGGTGCAGAGGGTATTAAATTCTAAAGTACATTCAGGCTGTCCGATTGGGAAAAACAGCAATCAGAGAGCAGAACTAGCCAGAAGAAAGAAAGCAGGGTGGGCAGCATTTAACTCCATCAAAGAAATCTTGTTAAATGAGAAAATCAACAAGAAACAATGTGGCAACATTTTAAATTTGACAATATAGTACTACCTGTGGTCCTCTATGGGAGTGAAACATGGTAATTAACGGAGGCGAAGGAAGAACTATCAAGAGCCATAGGAGCCATGGAAAAAAATAAATGCTAAAGATATTCCTTTGCGACCACATCCCCAACACCTAGATAAGAGAACAAAGTGGAATCAACAAAGCTTTTGCTGAATATCACAAATGGAAATTGCACTGGGATGGACATGTCTCTCAAATGACAGACGGGTGTTGGACAGAATCAGTCACTAAGTGGCATCCCAGAGGAGTAAACAGACCTCTTGGCAGCCTCCCCTCCCCCAATGGGAAGACCCAATTATAAAACGTTTTGGTTGAACCTGGAGAAGAAAAGCACGGGAATGAAACAAATGGAAAATGAGTTGCAACCAGCAGGAACTTATTCCTTAATAGTCTGGTCAATCAAGGGGGGAAAACATTCAAATGTCATTCATCTGGTAAGTTCACAGTCTAATAATATATAGCATACATAAATAAATAAGAAATATAAATCACATAATAAAAACCACAGGAAAAATAACAAAAGAGAAGACCATAAGCATAACCATAACAACTAAGTAAACAATTAGCTAATAGTCAACATCGGGAACAAGAATCATAGAATAGCTTATTCATTCCAGGACCATAACCTAATGAAAGAGCTCCCCAAATTCTTGTCTGAAAAGATAAGTTTTCTATAATTCCTTAAAGGTCTGAAGGGAAGGAGTTAAATCTTGAGGCAAGGTGTTTATAAGGTGCGGGCCACTGCAGAGAAGGTCAGGGTCTTCTGGGCCTTACTCAAAGTGGGATCGTGCAATCCTAACAACTGCACAGTCCTATATTATGAGTTGTAGAATTTCAGAAGAGTCACTCTGACAAGGCCTTAAACTATCTGGATCTTTTTACATTGAAACCAACACTTTGAACCTGGTATGGAAGCAGACAGGTAACCAATGAAAGCTAGTCAGATCTGGAGGGATATGCTTGATTTTTGTGTGTGACAGTAATTAGTCTGACTGCTGCATTCTGTACCACTAAAGCTTCCATATCAACTTCAAATGAAGCCCCATATAAAGAGCAATGCAGTGGTAAATTCTTGAGACTATTCATGCATGGACCAAAGTTGTTATGGAAATATGACCATGTTGGTTCTTTCAGCATCCTTTAGTATTGTTGACTATGGTATCATGGTCAATGCTAGGTCAAAAATCTCGCCCAAGTTGCACACCTGATCCTTGAGTGAGAAAGTAAGCTCATACAATGTAGCAAAACAGCTCCCAAGAAGGAAGGTAGACACTGCCCCCTAACATAACAAGCTCTCTTGTGCAGATTCAGTTTCAACTTGTTAGTTCTCATCCAGTCTAATACCACAGCCAGACAGTGATCAAGGGTTTGGACAGCATCAACTGCCGATGAGTTGAAGGAGAGAGAGAGAGAGAGTTTTGTATCATCTGCATATTGTTGACAGAAATCCCAAATCTCCTGATGACCTCTCCCAGCAGTATCATATAGATGTTAAACCACATTGGAGAGATGATTGAATTCTGAGGGATTTACAATTGAGAACCCATGGGTGGTACAAAACAGTCTCCCCAAGTTGAATACTTTGGAGATGGCCTTCAAGGAAGGAGCAGAGCCAGCATAAAACTAGACAACCCATCCCAAACCCTTTGAGTCTCTGCAGGACGATATCATGGCCATTGGTATTGAGGGTTGCTGAAATATCAAGGAGAACCAACAGGATCATATTCCATTGGTCTTTTTCCCTTAAAAGATCATCATGGAGGGTTTATAATCATGTAGTAATATGGTGAGGCTGGAGCAGCCATTACCCAATATGTTGCCATCTTCATGTGTTTTAGATGAGAGGTCCAATCAGTTCCTAGTTGGGTGAGGCTGGAAAGCAACAGCTTGGCCACGAGGCCAGAGACAAAGGTGAAACTGAAACAAAGAAGATGAGTATATGGTATGCTCCTCTATTTCCTTCTGTGGTGAGAAGTTTTGGAAAGAAGGATTTTAAAATTTCTGTTTGCTTTGATGCAAGTGTGGTTAATGTACCATGATGGAGGTTGCCCCTTGTCTAGTCATATGCCTCAGTGCTCTAAAGGATAAGAGGAGATGTTGAAACCCTCTGATGTTTCCTTAGCAGTGGACAAGGAAAGGAGTAGACATGGGTTCCTGCTGAAAATGGCAGCTGTCCAAGAAAGAAGTTCAATCTTTGCCCTATGGCAGCAGCTTCTGTTCTAATTTCCTTATACAGTACCTCAATTAGAAATTTCCATTGCTTTTTTCTCCATTTAAAGGGGCAGAACTGTTGGTGCTTCTCCACTCATTAGCTAAGCACTGGGACATGGCTTCAGGCTTGGAGATGAACTTAGAATACATCTCTTCTCACAGAGGAACTTCAGTTGTTAGGCCAAAAGCCCAGTGGATTCATTCACTGTGCTCAGTCCAGTTCAGTTCATGACAATTAACAAGGAGAATGCTGGATAGGAGTGACTGGTGTTGATGTTGCAGGTATTTGGAAGACACTTGTATGGGAATGGCTGAGCTAGAACTATAAAATAGTTAATGTGAACAAATCTTTAATATCTGCTGAAATGGCAGTTATGGCCAGAACGCCTTAAAGATTTTCTTCCTAGATTTTCAAACAAGAATTACAAACCACATGAACAGAGTTCCATATTGTCACTAGTCCCAAACCTCAAAACCCTCAGTGAGAGGGTATTCATATTCAAAATTATGGTGTAAGGATTGGTCTAAATGGCAAAGGAAGAACTGAGTGGAGTCACGGTATTGGCAATTAATTTCCTGTCCTCAGTTCAACTCATTCTGACCCATAGCCAACACTGGTTACAAAGTTGCCGACAGCGACTTATCCCAACAACCTTTATTCGTGTATTTATTTGTATAATTTCTATGCCACCTTTCTCCCATCAAGGGAGTGGCTCACAATATTCAAAATACAACTTAAAAGCACAACAAATTACAGATTTTTTTTAAAAAAATAAACATACTGTACTGAGATTGAAAAATGTGTGATCTAAATCCACTAAAAGAATCTTCTACTGTATTTTATAGCCATGGATTGCTCAGTTTCATTAGCAGAAGTAAAATATAATTTTTGAAAAGCTGGTGTCTCAGTATTCCATTGTAGGTACAGGATCGCTGCCCACTAGAGCTGTCTGGGGCTGTATTGCATCAATTTGTCCCAGTGGTGGAGGAAACATGAGTCTTCTTTGGTACTCACATTAGACTCTAAACCAGGGGTACCCAAAGTTTTTAGGCTGTGGGCTGGTCACATGGTTCAGTGGGCTTGTCATGTGATGCTTCCCACCTGAAGTGGAAGTAAAACGCGCCTGCACAAGTGCAGAACGCTGCCGTAAATGGATTTATGGCAGTGTTCTGTGCATGTGTGGGTGCGTTTTACTGCTGCTTCTGGGAATGGCGAGGGCCGGATGAATTGGTGTTGGGGGCCAGATCCAGCCTGCGTGTCATAGTTTGGGCACCCCTACTCTAAACCAACAAAGGGTGAAAAGAAACTCTGGAAGTTAGCACAATTATAAATCTTAAAATGACTTGTTGAAGTAGACTAGAGGATTGTTGCTTTTAAACTCAGAAATGCTGACTCAGTACAACTCATAAATCATAACTTTCCAAATAGTTGTTGGGGAACATGAGCAAAAGGGTGGTGTGTTCATGTCCTACATGTGTGCTTCCCACAGATAGGTGTTTGATCTGATCCAGAAGGTTTTTTGTTTACATTCTTCTGTTTATATACGCAAACTGATCCCCACTCTGGGAATGTGGCAGTTCAAATACCAACCCTCACCACTTCAAACTTATTGCATACTACCACGACTGACATGTGAAAACAGCCTCAAATAGAGAAACATTTTCAAAATTCCTCATCTTCTGCCATGCATGTCAAGTAGTTTGATGCTCGTTATTCCTGCAACCTTGATGAGTAAAATTGTCAGATGGGGGAAACTTTCATGTGAATTAAGCCTGGTGAGCAGAGGTGAAGAAACTACAACCCAAGATTCATGTGGATCCTAGTCCACAATGCAAATTTCACCTACTTTTTGAATCCTACACATTTTGGCTCTGGTTTCACTCAGCTTTGGTTTGTCCAGCAGCTATTCTACACAGCAACAGGATGCAACCAAACAATGTAGATTTTAACAGGAAGAAGCCAATCCACTCCTGTTCAAGAGCACGAAATGATATGATCTTCTAGGAATCTACCTAGAGACACCACACAAGAAAACCCACCCCACACATATTAAGACTCACCAGCAGATGCTACAATTAGTAGATACTTGTGTGCCTGCCAATACAAATGTTATTGCTTATCACATAGACTCTGTCTTTCCTTTCAGACATTTTCAGAGGACCAAGTGAGTGGGTGGGGGAAGATGACTTATGTGGGGGGAAAGTCATGTGAGAAACTTGCTGTTTTATTAAGGAAATATGTCACAAAGAGGGTTGAGATTCAGGAGTTCTATAGAAAGGAAGCCACAGTCTTGAGTTTGTAGGAACTGAGTAGGTCTGTTGAGGACAGGACATTTTGAAGATCACTCATGTTGGTGTAAACGGATAGCAGCTAGAGGTACGCACCTTGCAAGGTGGTCTCTTGTGGAAAGAACAGGCAGACAGATCTTGGTGCAAAAGAAGAACTCAACATAGGTTTACTTAGGAAGTAAAAAGGTGTAAGTATATATAGTGCAACAACTGAAACACAAAACAGAAATGTTCTCTTGGGCTGTTCAGTTGACCTCCCTGAGACAGTTCAGTTGTGCCACATACAGTTGAATACAGTCCAGTCCAGTAGTGTAAATGCAAGCTGCAATTACAGACAAAGCCAAAGAGTTCTAGAGCTTCTGTCCTCCTGGTGGAGCCATACCCTGAGTAGTCCTTCTTTGCTTAGCAGGCTCAGATGGCATATCAGACAAAAGCCATCATTAGGATCAGTGCAAAGATTCAGTCCTCATAGCAGATTCTGGAACGCGCAGGAATCTTTGTCCAGACTGTTAGCATATGAAACCTAGACAAGTTCAGCATTGTAGCTGCAGGCATTGTAGCCACATTCCAGCTTTATAGCAGCATTTGGGAGCTAGCACTTGAGCTCTCAGTTTAGCTAATTATCTGCAATTCTGCTCTGACCTAAATACACTGGTCAATGGAACACACCAGAGAAAAGTCCCAACACCTGTGTGTCCCTGCAGTAGGGTCTTAAAGGCATCACAGACACAATATGCCTTGCAACCAGTTAGAATGTGAGGTGAAGACTTACATTCCCTAACATACTCCTCCCTGCAAGGCCATTTTGACATACCCATTAACAAGTACAGGCAATATATACAGACATATACAGTACAGGTAATATATACACACATTTTCTTTTACATCTTAACACTGTACTGTTCATAGCAATACTTGTGTTTAACAGAACCCTATGCATTTGTAAAGTTGTCAGCAATATTCTCCTCTGTTGGGCAATATACAAGTTTTGTCAGGTTTTCCCAACACTGTGTCTCACATTTAGATATCTAATAGTGTATCAGTATGCTTAAACCTTGTTTTGACACCAATGCTGTTAGCAGTTGTAATGGCAGATTGTTGTCTTCTAACACTTCTACAGGGCTTTTCGGGGTTAAACCTAGGTCTTTCAAAAGTTGCTGGAAACAAATAACCGCTGTGCATTCAAGTGATAGGCAAGAGAATTCTGCCTCCATAGTTGAAAGGCCTATGTGTTTTTGTTTTAGATATTTCCAGTCAATAAAAGATCCAGCAAAGAGCATGGCAATGCCAGATGTTGACTTTCTGGTTTCAATGTTTTATTTATTTATTATTTATTTATTTAATCAAACTATTATCCCACCCTCCTCAAAAAGACCCAGGGCGGCTAACGAACTTTAAAAACACTTAAAATACAATAAAACATGGTATAAAATTAGGATTAAAAGATTAAAAAGATTTAAAAAAAGATTAAGCAAAACACACACACACACAGAGGGGTCAGATGAGCCAACAGACTGGGGCAACCATCTGGCCCATACCACACACATGCCCTGCAAGCCAGGTCTTAACCCCCTTCCAAAGGGCAGCAGCTCTGTCTGGAGATGCAACTCACTTGGCAGGAGGTTCCATAGGGCTGGAGCAGACACAGAGAAGGCCCTCCTTCTAGTGCTAGAGATGTGCACCTCTCTAGCACTAGAAGGAGGGCCTTCTCCGTGTATGATGGTACAACCAGAGAACCTCTCCAATCTGCTCTGGTGGGACGGACAGATGTCCTTAGGGCAATGTGGTCTCTTAAGTATCCTGGCCCATTACCTTATAGAGCTTTAAAGGTAATAACCAGCACCTTGAATTGCACCCGGAGGCACACTGGCAACCAGTGCAGCTCCTGAAGCAATGGTGAGGGGCAGCAGGAAGAGGCAGCAGAGTCCTTAGCTGGTGAAAGTGCTGTCCTTTTAACCCTCCGGTCTGGCGGGCCGGAGGGCGGTGATGGCATCCACAGCTGCCTCCCATCCCCAGCTGATGGAATGGGCAGTGGGGAGAGGCAGCGAAGTCCTTAGCTGGTGAAAGCACCGTCCTTTTAACCCTCCGGTCTGACGGGGCTGGAGAGCAATGATGGCATCCACAGCTGCCTCTCATCCTCAGCCGATGGAATGGGCAGCAGGGAGAGGCAGCGAAGTTTTGTTTGATGTGATCTAGAGCCCATTTGTTTGTCTTTCTGGTACTCCCAGGTAACTGCAAAGTTCTCACACAGCTCCATATTCCATATTCCAAATTACATATTTTAACTTAACTCTCATTTTGGATGTTAACATTACCATGATTAGTACCACAATCTGCTCCTGGACATGATTTGGAAGAAAGAATACAGTTTCTCTGTTTCCTGCTTCTAGTTACATAGTACATTTAATTTCTATATTAAGCATCTAGTCATGTCTCATATTAGTTTGTGGTATACTAAAATGCCTAGATCCTTTTTATATCTTTTTCTGGTAAGCTGCTCTTTATTTTTGCATATGATTTCTTCCAGATGAAATTCATTTTGTACCTTCTCTTTAGTTTCCCAATCTGTTAAGGTAATCTTTGATCTTTTTTGAAGTATTAGCTGCCTCTCTCAACATGATGTTATCTGAAGTTTTGAGAAGCATATCTGATATTCCTCCATTTGAATCATTTATACAGACAAGCACAAGATAAATAGATTAAAAGAGCAATAAATAGACCATGGTTGGAATTCATAGCCTTCCAAGTTCATCATCCTATGAGTCTATATGTGTCTGAAGAAGAAAACAATACCTAAATGCTCACAGTGAAATGAATCTTTTCATTCTGAAGACATCATAACTATTTTGTTTTTATTTTTGCCATTATTGTTATTCATGAAAATAAAAATATATTAAACAACACTGGGACCTATGGCACCTCTGTTCTTTTTTATCATAATAAGGCCAGCTATAAACCAGGGTTGTGTGATTGCTCCAATCCTTTTTGCCCTTTACTTGGCTTCCATGCAATATGAAACTTCTAATAATAATACAGGTATAGAGATTAAATACTGCTTTGACAGAGGACTCTTTAATTTGGCTAGACTAAGCTCCTGAACACTAACCAGTGTTAACAGGTGTCGGGGAAATTTTATTTCTATTTTTCCCAGCTGCTACACCTTTTGAAACTCCCTTTTTTTGAGAACATGTCATGTTTTGTGGTTAGCATTGGTCACGTTTTGGGTCAGTGTGAGGCACGTGTGACCCTGTCTTGAGCCACCTGCTGAGGTTCCTCTTTTCTGTCAGGCCACTGTGACCTGACCACAAAGAACATTCTTACTCATGTGATGACTCCCTTTATATCATTTTGATTCTACTTTTAATTAATATGGCTGCACTTGTGTTAAATAATGTGAATCAGAATTTCTCTGTCACACAGGATAATGGAAACGCAATATGCTGATGATACTTCATCATCTGCTCTCACACCTGAGATGCTGCAACAGTCAGTTAACTGTTTCAAGAATTCATGTGATCATTTTGGCCAAGGCCATTAGTCCTCAGGGTTGTCAGGTTAGTTAACTGCTGCCTGATGCTTGGTGTTGAGTCGCTGGCAGTATGGTTTATTCTATTACCATAGCAGGATAACCTGGCCAGACACATTTAGCCCACATTTAACTAGCTTGTCCTCTAAATATCATGAGGTATCTTGTCAAAAGCCTTGCTCAGATCAATGGCACCATTCTTTTTAGATATAAATCACAAATCATAGTTTGTCAGGATGTTTGAATCAGTGGTGGGATTCATATATTTTTTACTACCTACTCTGTGGGCATGGTATGGTGGGCATGGCTAGGGAGAAAGCCCTGCATTGCACCCAAATTAGGACTACTTTATTTCAAAACTGAACCATTGGGTGGGGCCAGAAGGACTTTCTGCTACCGATTCTGGTGAACTGGTTTGAACCTGCTGAAGCCCACCACTGGTTTGAATGCAGCCAGTATGAGTCACATTGTTGCCAACTAACACTCTTGCCAGTTGTGAATGTGCCTAGATCCAAACTACTACTTGGATATATGAAAGTGGGGACTAAAAGATTTGCTCCTCAAACACAGGGGTTACATTTTTTCTGGATTTTCTGGTCCATTTTGCCACATACCAAAAAAAGCAATGGCTTCCTTTAGATAAAATAAAGCCTATTTCCACATCTATCCAGTGCTGCCTCTGTATATACAGTATGTTGTTTGGAAATGGAAGCACAACATGGGTTGGTTGAATTTATAGCATCACAACTATCTTGAAATTATAGTATCACAACATTTGGCTAATAACAAGCCTTGCCATTAGGGCACTTCTTGGTTCCTTTCTCTTAAAAAAATTTCTCTGTTTCAAGTGAAGGCAGACTTGGCAATGTTTTGATGAATAAAGCATATTTTTCTTACTTAGTTCCTTTCCTTAACTAACACAGGTTTTTAAAACAGCTCAGGCTAGCCACTGAAAACACTTCTTCAATAGTAGTGAAGAATTTAAGATAAAAAGCAGCTGAGTAGGAGGGTTCTTTTTTTCCTTTTAAGACAAAAGGAAACAACTTTGAACTTTGTAGACAATGTAGTTTAAACCCAAACAGATGTGGCTTAAATCTCCCTTTTTGATCCTCTTGTAGGTTTCCTTTTAAAATGCATCAATGTGCATTGAAATTATGACTTTCAGATGTCTTGACATAATTTGCCTCTGTTAGGGTATCACCTTGATACATAGATCATATATGCCAAATGATTAAAGCCTTTGAACATGAACTGAAGGGATCATAGCAGAATTTATGTTGATCTTTTCAGGGGGTTTTGTGACCATGTAACAGAAGTAGTATAATGTCACTAGCACAGAAAGCATAATAAATGACACGCACATCCCTGCATAAATCATTTTGTTGTAAATTTCTCCATTGTGAATATGTTTGAAAAATATGCCATCTGAGAAAAACACAGGGAAATTATGATGCTAGAGAAACCCTGAAGTAGTAAATGAAAGTGCCATAAACATCACAGCTTCTCCTGGAAAATGGGGATCAACTATTGAAGTGTTGTCTTATCTATATGCTCTTCCCATCTAAGCTGCCCCATGTGATATTAAAACAAAATTAAAATAGACACTGAAACACATCTCATTTTAATGTCCATTCTGACTTAGGGTCTCACATCTATCATAAATATGGTGATGACACAATCTGTCTGCACATGTATAAATCTACTTCAAAGTATTGGGGTTTCATTATTTAACCCCTCCTCCCAAAGGAAAAACAGAAGACTGAAAACAGAGGGATTAGCAACAGAAGGAGGTGTAATTAAAAAAAATTAAAGTATTGCAATGGTATGTTTGGGAATGACAAAACAAAAGGTGATGTCTGAACCAAAATTGGGAGGAACTGTACAATCAACGTATTCTACCATGACTCCATTGTTTACATTACTTTGACCATCCACCCAACGGCATCTCTTCTAGACTTCCAAATCTGAAGAGAATCTTGTGTGAACTTTGGCTAACTTCTTCAATGTTCTGTTTTTCAAAATGTCACTCATACCATTTAACAATCTAAAGGTGAGATTTACTGCACACATTGAGGGCTCTGACAAGTATTTTGAAAAGGTTGGTTGTACTCCAAGTGCTCTTCTTTCTTAAAAACAGCAGCAACAACAGTACCTGATAAAGTATATTTACGTTATTGCCCTCTATAGATCTGGCCTCTATGTGACCTGGAGGGATGAGGGATGTTATCCCCCTCACAATAATAAAGACAGGAAAATGAGGAGGGGATGCTTTAGCATACCTGCTTGATGATCTGGGGGCAGGTGGGGGCTAGGCAGCCATTTTAAGGCCTTCTCCTCTTTGTTTGCTTGATGATGGCCACCCACCCACCCTGTATATAGAGTGCTTAACGGGTCACATTTGTGGGCAGATATGATTTTTTTTTGCTTGGCTCCCAGATTGGCTATAATGAGGATGCTGAGCTGTTTTTTGCTTATCCCACTCTGTGACATGGGACTTTGAGGGCTTCTTTATGGCAGTTGGCGGGTAGTGCCAGGTTAGGGTGGTAGTGGCAAATCCTTGTGGGGTATCATTGGATGAGATGAAAGCTGGATGTCTGGCATGATTCAGGGAAAGTGGACACTATGAGCCAGCTCTGCAGCATGTTCAACATCCAATCCTGGGAACAGAGTTGGAAACGCTCACGGAGATGCCTCCATGAGTTAGCTGGCCTGGGTAGTAGATGTTAAGGTACAACACTGCATAGGGGCAAGGAATTCACCTATCCAGACTAAAGAGGGGGCATAGTGTCTCTGGCTGTGATACCAGGAATTACACTACTAACCCCTCCGCAGATCAGGGATTTTCAAATTCAACAAACGTGTCCCAAGTTTTATTTGACAGGTAGGGGGTTATGGAGTTGCAACCTTTTGGTAACACTTGAATGGTCAAGGATTTTATGGAATCAGGCTCACAACCTTCGCTGTATTAGAGTAGCTCTGTAGTGCAGTCACCAAGCTCAACAGGAACAGTGAACATTCATAGTGAAGGATTTAGATCAGGAGTTCTTAACCTTTTAAAGCCAGGGGCCGGGTCATGCTCCCTCAGACAGCTTCAGGAGCTGGACAGCCACTTTGTCCTTTCTCCACCACATGGCAATTCTGAGTGTGGTGGAGAGAGTGGGGATCTACATGAAATGGTCCTGTGGCCCACATCTGGCCCATGGGCTGCAGGTTGATAATTCCTGATTTAGATAGCTGTATTCATCTGTGATTTGCAAATTCAGCTCAGGTTGCCTGAGAAGGTAAAATAAAGCTGTGTTTAGACACTAAAATACATGGTTTCCTGAATATGCTTAGAAGAGAGTATCTATTTCTGCCTTCCATTGTCACTCTCTTCATGTAGCAACAGATGATCCTGAGCCAGAGACACTCATGCTTGCTTGTGTATCCTCTATGCAAGCTAAACCCTGGAAAATCCAGGTTCTTGTTCAATAGTAGACACTTTCCCTTAAGCATGTTCAAAACACTGGGGATTTTACTACCTGAATGGGACTTTGGTTGGGAAAGGAAACAGGTAGTAAAAGGCTAACAGATGTGTATAGCTGGCTAACAAATATGCAGTATTACTGATTCTCTAGTCCCCTCTTAGCCACTTTATCCACACAACAATCCTGCAAAACAGTTTATGCAGGTGATGCAGCCACCTACCATTACAAGACTACAATAACATAAGAGACTGAAATTTGAAATCATAGGTTTGATCCTCTTCTGTGTCAGGGTAGGGTAACTAATCATTTCTAGTTGTGAAGATGCTGTTAATCAGTTTCCTTGATGGTATGTTTTTTAAAACATATATATTTAAGTAAATCTTGTGGAATGGGTGGAGTTCTGAAATAAGCCAGACACTTCCTGCTTTATCTTGCATGTCTAGGTCAACACTTTTAATCTTTTTTTAACACTGTCACTCCAAGCACAACAAACTGTTGCCTGATTCAAGGAAAAGCTTCCCACCCCCACAAAAGAAAACCTCCAGATAAAGCTTTGGCATGATTCATTGCAAGATAAAACTGCAATATGTAATAAAATAAATACAACCTTGCCCTCAAAAGTGATTTAAACAGCCGCTGGCTTAGGAAAAGACAGGAAACCACAAGCTATTATTTTTCAGTATCTTATGGTAGAAACAGTTTTGCATTCATGGGTCTTTTGAGGATTTTGTTTTGTTCATGAAACTCATTAATTATACCTTTTAAAGTTTCCTCTCTGTTATTCAATATCCCTCAAATGTGAAGAATAGTTCAAAGAATTCTGCCTATGATGCATCCTAGTGTTTGGCTGAGTTAACTGGTGTACCAAATATCCTCGAGAAGGCCTTGATGCTGGGAAAGATCGAGGGCAAAAGGAGAAGGGGATGGCAGAGGATGAGATAGTTAGATGGAATTTTTGATGCAATGGACATAGAGCTGAGCGGGTTGAGGAGGATAGGGGTGCCTGGCGTGCAATGGTCCATGGGACCATGGGCTGGACTCGACTATGTGACTGAACACCACCACCACCACCAAATATTCTTAACATAGACTTGTTCAGAGATAATCTTCTCATACTTTACATGCTTTGCCTACTTCCCTAGATCATTTTTTTTAAAAGAAGGGCAGATGAAGACAAATCAGACTGCAGTGGCTCAAGTGGCTAAGATGCTGACTGGAAGGTGGCAGGTCAGCAGTTCGATACCCGAATACTGCAGGACAGAATGAGCTCCTTCCTGTCTTTGTCCCAAATCCTGCCAACCTAGCAGTTTAAAAGCAAGAAATTGCAAGTAGATAAATAGGGACAACATCAGTGGGAAGGTAAACAACATTCTGTGTGTTCCGGTGTCTAGTCATGCCTGCCACATGACCACGGAAACGTCAGCAGAAGCAGACAGTACAGTATCTGTCCTGTAGTTCTTCCTACAAAAGAACTTAATGCAGGCTACAATAATATGGAAAAAAGAGTTCAAGTGAAGGACAAACTACACCCTGAACAGAATAAATTTGCAATGGTGTCTCTTAGCACCACAAACCACAATCAGTAAGTGATAATAGCTCCCTAAGGGAGAGATATAAATATCCTCCCTTTTCTAACTCTTGTAAGTGATGATGAGGAACTGCTAAATTACCTTTACTGTCCCTTAAGAGGACAAGGTATTTTGTGGTACTCCAACAAAGGAAGAGAATGAGAATGATTTAGACAAATTAAGCAAAACTGTGCAAATAATGTTGCAGGGCAAATAACGTGAATTGTGTTGAATGACTGCTTTATTGCTTTTGAGGTTTAGTAGCACTGCAGGACTTCCTTACATCTATTTTGACAACTCAGCTGTTCATTCTGTGCTCTCTCTTTCTCTGTAGTTTGCTACTTAAAGGTAGAAGACATTAGTTTTTTAGAGATAGTTTGCAAAAGTTACAAGAAACCTTGATGAGAGAAAAAAAAAGTTCTTGATTCTCTCTTGCCCGGAAGCAAGGAATATTTCAGGGCTTAACAATTTTTCATCCTGGCATCTCTTCAAACTGAGGAAGCCTCAATTGTGAGAACAAAGAATATAGCAAAAGCTCTTTTCATCCCTACCCTATGACAGAGTAGGATTGACTTTCTAAAAATGATACTTATTATTAACCTACTTACTGACTTATTAATGATAGTAATCATACTCCACTGAAGTATGGGGAACAGCAGCAGCATACAAGTCTCATCACTCATGAACATTGCTTACCTCGGCAATTTCCTGGTAATAAGTGTTTCTACTAAAGTTGAAATTTTTGGTTTCAATTAAGCTTTTATTGGTTCCAGGTAGATAATCTGCTCCATCATGATGCAGTCTGCTTGATGAAAAAAGTACAGAGAATTACATGTCAACAGCAGTGAAAAGTTTTGCTTTAGCAGGGCTGGGGCCAACACTATGGATAAGTCAAACATGCATTTTGGATGAGTCAAGTGCTTTCTTGCAAGTGTCATGGAGCTGTCCTTCCAGAAGGGACCCCAAAGGTATCGCAAATGTTTCATAAGTGCCTTGAGACATTTGTTCATAGGTACAGCTACGGAACTGGGGACAGTGCTGCACAATTTCTGGATCTCCAAAGACGCAATTTATGGCTTCATTATAGGCAAATAGATCTGCTGACCTGTGGAGAGCCTAGAAGGGATCTCTTTTGATCTGAAAATCAGGAAGATCATTGTGTGGGTTTGGAGGCTAGGAAGGAAGTGGAAGCTTTGTATCTCACACTGGTTTATTTGACATTTGAGAAGCTGCATCAGAGAAAAAGCAATTTCCCTTTTGTTTGACCACAGGTAACTGTCATAAGTAAAGGCCACCTTTACCCACAACACTGCCATATTCTGCGCCACAGCATGTACAATCAGAAAAACAATCCTGGCAGAACCTTCAGCCGAATAAACTACTAGTGCTACAGCATAGGCTTAGTAATAGTTGTAACATTATTGATCTTATGCAATCTTACTACTTATCTCTGGGCAGAAATGATCCTTTTTAAGAACCCTCATTTTAACTTTTGTCTCTTGATATATTTTAAGTACCCTCATTTTAACTTCTGTTCCTTTTGCTGTGCTATGCTGGTCTTGGACTGTAATAAAGTTTTGAAATTTTGAAGAAACAACACTATTAAAAAGTAACTTAAGACACTATTATATGTAAAAAAGTAAATGTTTGTAAAACCACTTAAAATTTTTAAATCACATTAATATGTTTAAAAATTTGGAATCTCCCACTCTAGCTCTTTCTCTCACAGCCAATAAATTGCCAAATGCCCAGTTTCACAAAAATGTCTTTTTCAGTGGAAGGACAGCAGGAAGAGGTTCAAACTGGCCTTTTGGTGTAGCAAGTTTCATACTTTGAGAGTTAAAAGTCTTGTGGTATTTAAATATAATAAATGACTATGGCATGAGGTAGCACAGACTATCATCCATTTCATGTGGTGGGCAAAATATAGACACAGAATTATAAAAGTAAAAAATACTGAAAATAAAAAGCAAAAATGAGAAATGAGAAGCAAAGATTGGATATGAAAACCCTGATTGCAACTGCATTGAGATTTAAATGCATGTAAAATGGGTAATCAAACGTTTACCAAAAGAGTTTAGTGTTGATTAGTGTAAGTATATTATTAGGAGTTCATTTACAATCATTTCCCCAATTTAAACAAATTTGTTTTTGCTTGTTGACTAGAGGAACATGAATGGACTTATGTTCAATGCTGTTATGAGTGAGAGACTGTTATTTCATGGGGATGGATCTCCAACTTAATGCCTTGGTGTTAGTAGAAATTAGTGGGAAATTATTATGACAAGGTATTTTGTATTTTATTCTACTATATTGTTGCTGTCTTAAAAGTGGAGGTATTGATCTTGCTTACAAGGCTTTGCATATCTTCCACAACACATACCTTATTTCACAATATTTAGATGTTTTGTAGAAGAAATGAGAGGAATACTGAGAACTGAGAATTTGGCAACACACAGGAGGTTGTTAACCTCAAGGTGTATATGAGAAGTATGGAGAGCACCATTAAGTTAGATACTATAACAGTCCTGGGCAACTTTGACCTCTAAATACTTTTGGTTTGCAGCACCCATGATCAGTGATGGGATACAACAGGTTTGCACCAGTTCACCAGAACCAGTAGTAACTTTTCCCAGGGTCCCGGAGAACCAGTAGCAGCTTTGGGAGGTAGCCCCCTTTGGGGCTTACCTTTTCACTGGTTCCCCCACTGTGCATGCACGCCAAGCACTTGGTGTGCATCACACCTACAGTGCTTGGCGCGTATGCACAGCCTCCTTGCTATCCTCCCAAGCGGGGAGGAGAAAGAGAAGCTGCTAGCCTGAAGCTCCCTATAGCCTGCTCCCCAGGGTAAGTGACTCACCTTTGGATGTGGTGTGTCTGTGTGTATTTTCATGTGTATTTAATATGTGTGTGTGTGCTTATTGTTATTATATTATATATATATTTTTGTTTTTCTTTGGCCCCGCCCATGGCATCATGATGTCATGACATTAGCTCTGCTCACAATGTGATGACATTACAGTGGGGTAGTAAAAGTTTTGACAACCCACCACTGCCCATGATCCCTCAATGTTGGCAATGATGTTTGGAATGGATGGGAATTTTAGGCCTCAAATATTGCCAAATACCAAGATCTAAAAGGAGAGATGTAACCAAGGTCCATGCAGTTTGTTCACCTACTATACTTCATCTCCAGATTTTTAGGTGCCTCCCCCACTCTGGCCATGAGTCACTTTTAGAAGTGGATTGGATTCTTCACTGCTGATGTGCCCAAGAAGCAGTTCAAGTGGTGTCGTATACCATCTTTCTCTTTAATTCAGAATGGATTGAACTATTTCATAAGCATACCTAAAAAGACACTTAAAAATAAATGTAATGTTATAGGTGGAAATTACATTGGGCAAGATGGGTAAATGAAGTCCTACCATACCATATTTGCACAATTTCATGCTTACTCATATATTTCCCTTATGCAAGTGAAGATCCACTTTAAGACATCTATATATATGTCTTACTTCCAAAAGAGCATTGCTTTCTTTTATATTCCACAGACTAGATGCCTAACTAGACAGTTGTAGGAATAGCTTGAGGTGGTTTTTAGGTAAAGGTCTCCCTTGCTTGAAAGCCAGTCATATCTGACTCTAGGGTTCAGTGCTCATCTCTGTTTATAGCCAAAGAGCCAGCACTGTCTGCATTTTCAGATGTTTCCGTTGATATGTGACAGGCATGACTAGATACCTGAGTGCATGGAACACTGTTTACCTTCCCACCGAAGTGATACCTATTTATCTTCTTGCAATTTCATGTTTTTGAACTGCTAGAGACAAGCATTCACTCTGTCATGTTGCACTCGGGTCTCGAACTGCTGACCTGCCAACTCTCCAGTTGTCAAATGCAGCATCTTAACCACTAAGCCACAACAGTCCCTGTAAGGTGGTCTTTAACTGTGGGTAAATTCATGTGCATATGCTCATGAAAGCCTCTAACCTTTATTAAATGGTCAGTTCTAAATTCAGGCTAATTTCATCACAGCCAGTGGAAGAATTAAATCATAACCAGTCTCATAAAAATGTGCCTTCATGCAAGCCAGGGCGATGAAGAGACTGAAAAATGAGGCACAAGTTGCCAAGCATTTCCTGTACAGCAAGTCTTATTGTTCTGCTAGTAATTTATATTTGTCAATTTTTTGCTTTAGAACAATAAACTCTTAATCCCGAGAAAGATTAAATGGAAACATGAAGCATTTAGAATGTTTTGCATAACAGCTACTGAAAATATTAATGGAAATAAGAAAACTTGAAGCCAGGCCATGTCAGGAAATTAAAAATGTGGAAATGTCTGGTATTTAAGTGACTAATCAGTTGGCTGGATCTAAAAGGAGAGATGTAACCAAACATAGTTTGTTGGCCTTGGAAGAAGAATTAATGTTGATCTTATTACAGAATAAGAATGTATTTCTGCTTCAAGGAAGAACTTCTGTTTTTTGACAGAACTATAGCATACTATATTAGCTGGTTAACAGTTTCTTGAAAATGTCAGTGGCCTTTCTGATTAAACTGTATAATTTCATTTTGTAAAAAGTATTAGAATTCATATACCTGTACTCTGACATTCTGCTTAGAGCTAAAGAAGGCATTGCATGGGTCTTCAGATTCAGTTCAAAAGCCACTTTAGTGATTCCCACAGCCTCGTATTTTATTTTGAAGTGATTTTGATTGCACCTGGTTTGAATCCAAATTGTGATTTTGAGTTCCAGATTGTTTGCCTTTTAATTGTTTGGGGAAACCAAAAGAGCTATATTGTTTTGGGTTTCTCATACTGCTTGAAGGAATGATAGACTCTAAACCAGTGGTGGTGAACCTATGTGTGTCATTGTCCCAGAACAGAGTTTGCCCACTGTCCTGCAGCCCAATGGGAGTGCTTCCTCCCTCCCTCCATCACAGAGTTCGCCCTGCCATGTTGGCACCTTGTGATAAATAGGTGGGTTTTTGGGTTGCAGTTTGGGCACTCAGTCTCTAAATGTTTTGCCATCACTGCTCTAAACTTACTAATGGTCAAACATCTAGTTTCAAATGTTTATGTAATAGGCACCTTCAAAGTTTTCTTTCTGTCTGTCTCTGTCTTTCTTTGCACTAGATAGAATTCTTAAAAACATGGGGATATGCATGCAGAGAAAGTAAATCAAACAACTAACTGCAGTTAGATTATGGTGGGGTTATGTTTCAGTCCCTAAAGGAGACACAAATTTATTTACAGGTGTTTTTTAAAATGAGCAAGGAGAAGATTAGGCCCTGTGCGAGAAGTTGTTAACTGATGGGGAAAGTTTGAAGTGGTAGCCATGTTAGTCTGTGCAAGCATATCAGAGAGCAAACAAAATAAAATTTCAAAAACAAGCAAACAAACAAACAAAACAAGACAAAACTGTTGTGGCTCCTTAAAAACTAACTCGTGTATTTAAATGTGAACCTTCATGGACCAAGTCCTCTTTGTCAGATATGAGTGAGGCCTCATGATGGAAAAAGGAGTCAGGTTATGGAATGTTCTCCTGCTTTGTGTCTCTTTGTGAATGAGAGTGATCACATGAGGGTATTCTGTAGTGTAAATCATCTTGACTGCTGATGTTCAGATTGCCCTTTATATGTAACATATGACATCATTTTTCCTGCTGATAATACAGGCATAATATTGTGCAGCAAATCAGGCCATTTTGAATCATGCATACAGCAGCACAATATCCCATATTAAGGGCTGTGGTGGCTTAGTGGTTAGCTGGAAAGCTGCCAAGTCAGCAGTTTGAGACTTGGGTAACGCACGATGGATTGAGCGTTCGTTTCTGTTCCAGCTCTCGGGGACATGAAAGGAGTCTCATTTGGGTATTCCCTGAATGGAGTTTCTTCCGCAAAATCCTTTCAACCCAGAATAATTTCTGACACAAAATTATTATTATTATTATTATTATTATTATTATTATTATTATTATTATTATTATTATTATTATTATTATTATTATTATCCCATATTCATAAACCAAAAGGGTTTTTTTTAAGTATAGAGGGGTTTTTTTAAAGTAAAGCTTTTGTGATCATTTAGTAATATATTCATTCATTCATCACCCATCTAGTAGAATCTGCTACTCTGAGTGGTTTACAACCAGAACACACATTTAAATATTAAAATATTTTCAAATATTGTTTCTCATATACTTTTCTATTTCATTATGCTGATCACGCTTGTGATACACAGGTCACCTCACCTCAGTATTTTGCATTGTGGATCTTGTTAGCAATTGAGGAAAACTAAGGCAAGGCAAAGATAATTTGTTGTATGACTTTGATTGCATTTGGGAAAAATGGCAAACCTGACCCATCCTTCCTTGATAGTTCAATCAACAAATCAAACAGTCTTATGGTGTTGTTCAGTTCTGTTGACAGAGGTTTTGAGGTAGATGAAGAAAACATAACTGTCCCTCTGCAAGCAGTATAAGGTCTCATTAGGCAAGACAGACGTGGGTGCCTTCAATGAATGATTCCCTTGGTCACTCTATCTCTTTTGTTTTTCTAACTTATGTCTGTGGTTAGATTACCTCAGACACAGTTCAGAAATATTCCCTGAGGGGTTGCTTGGGAAACAAGCACCTTTATAAAAATAACAGGTGTATCTGTATAGTCTTGGTCATGGTATCTTCAAAGGGCAACCTGTGAAGCGGGGAGGAAAAAATGACAAATCTTGACTCCTTTAATTGTTTCCCCTCAATAACAAAGCGTGACTCATCTATAGAGTCTGTCTGGTATCTCCTTCCAAATTAGGGAATGGCACTCTGTGCTTTATTATCGGATGTAGATAAATCAGCCCTCTCTCCAACTTCAAAGGAATGAGGATGGGGGTGGGGTGGGAGAATCCTTTGGCGTTGCCCATTTCTATTAATCACAAGAAATGAGTTCTTAAGAGACTGGAAATGTTTATTCTTATATATGAGCTATCTTCTTAAAAACCAAGCAATTTTCCCCTCCAAAATGCAAAGGCAGCATAAGAGTTTAGCAAAAAGACTTTCTTATCAGTTCATATACTTTCATTCTAACTAATCAGCAGTAGCAAAGAAATTTCTCTTCTTAGATAATTTATTTTTGGTTCCCACACCACTGCACCTCTATGTTCTCCTTCACTGGCTGTTAAAAAAATAGTAGAAAGTTGCAGAGCACAAAACTTGAGGAAAATATTCTGGCATAACAATTTACTGGAAGGATAAAGTCACTCACAGCCATATATACATGGGTATACATGTCAGAAAGTTGAAGTCAGTAAAGTAGCTGTGTGGATTCTGAAGTATAAAAATAAACTTTTATATTTTAAAGTTGTTTTGACCTTTATTATTCATACCTTGACACCGACCTTTCCCTTTTCACCAATCACCTATGGTCAAGCAATAAAATCCATACTTTTGTTTAAACCAAACTGTCCTCATTATTTACTTTATTTGTAACTAAGATAAGCAGATGAAAAATGGACAACAGTGCACCCTCATTCCATGAAGTTGTGAATTTCCAGAAGAAATAAATGGATTAATTAAAAAACAAAACAAAAACAAACCTTTTCACTAAATATCTAAATATAAAAAGTCATCAGTTCAGGCTATGGAGGTTCTGGATGGGGCAAAATAAAAAGGCCAACCCTTATTCAAGCATAAATCAGCAAAATCTGCATGAAGCAACAATTTTATTTCTAGAATCATGTTTGAAACTTAACTTTTGTTGTAAGTCTTCCTTTTCCAGTCCAAACTATCATCTATTTCACTGAAGTGTAAATGTCACACTTTAAATATATTGTGTATATTGTTCTTCCATCTCTAGGTCAGAGGTGAAACTGCCAAAATGAAGGCATCTTTTGGTGAATTCATTCTGCAGTTCCTTTCGCCTGACCTAGTGTGAGAAAGATTAGCTGGCAACACAAGGCTGCCATTACCAGGGTATGCATGACTGTGGTTAAGAAAAACAACCCACAATCTTCAAGGATTATACTGTATCATGTGTTGTGTGTATCCTATTGTATTACTGTTTTGTAACACTTTTGAGCCACCTTCATTTCCTTCTTGTTTTTCATTCTCTTCCTTGTTTCTCTCTGACTGGAAGTTAGACGTCATGACGGCTGACTTTAGATGTGGCAGCTTTAAACAACGATGTTATTTTGCATCCAAACCATTCTCCACAATTCTTCAGCCAACATTTTCTTCTGCTTCTTGCATTTCTTTCCTGATTCATTTCACCTTGAATGAACACCTTTTTTGTTGTTGTTCAGTTGCACAGTCGATTCCGACCCTCCACGACCCCATGGACCACCGCCCTCCAGGCACCCCTGTCCTCCACCATCCTCCTCAAACACCTTTAGCAATCTGTAATTTGAATTTTATTTCATTTTTTAGACCAAGGTAGTCTAGCCTTTAGGATTTTATATATTTTATAATTATCTAGGGCTTTTTTTTGCCTCATTACTTCTTCATTGATCACTCTCTTGATCCAAGATTTCTCACTGGCAATTAACAAGCCTGTGGTAAGATTCTTGGGTGCACACCTGTCCACTGTTTTGAGGCACATCCAAAACCCCTGAGGACTAATTAATTGTCAGCAAGAAGCTGCTGAAAATTATGTTGTTTGCCTTCTGGAGGCATAACTAAACAATAGGATTTTGGCCAATAGAACTGAGAAAACACAGCACTGCACAATGTGCCTTCTCCATGACAATGTTCAGTTTTTGTTAAATATTACCTGATCTGGCAGAAAGTGCTCCAGATGATGTCTATTCTAATTTTTATTCTATTGCTATGTTCTCACTATTCGTACAATCATGACCTTTCTGTATGTTAATTTTACCTTGGATTTTCAACTGCCTTACCTTGGCTGCTTGGTTTTATTGATAAGCTGATTATAGTGAATTTGGTTTCTTAACATTTATTTACAGGCTATGTTCATTGCTTACTTCAGTTTCTTTACTGAGTAAACTCTGCAGACCATGTAATCTGTTTTTAGATTTGAGTGGTTTATAAATATGTGTACACAAGCAAATACTTCTTCCTGTGCTATAAATGATAGGATTAATTTTAAATGAATACCCACTAGTAGTGAATTAGATGAGTTGCACCAGATTTGTTGCAGTGAAGCTCTCAACACCATGGGCAGCATGGCCATTTGCCATGTTATTTGGGATGGTGAAGACTTACAGCCTAACACATGTGGAGGGCGTCAGGTTGGAAATGGTGGATTAGACTGTTGGAAAGCAAAAACACCCCATTCGGCAGTACACAACCCTGGTTGACTTTATTGTATGCTGAAGTTCCCGAAATCTCTATGCTGTTTTCTCCATTTGTATGGTGACATACAGGAAAATACATATACCATAAGTAAGGTGATTATTTCGGCCAAGCTTTTGTGTGTGATGGAGGCCTTGAAATTGAATTAGCACAGAAGAGAAATGACCATTGGCAGGTTGCAGAGGGACCTCATGCATATGGTTAGGAAATTAGTTCAAAATTCACCTATCTGCTTTAAGCATTAGAGACAGAACAACCATCATTTCACTCCTGGAAAATGAAGCTTTTCTCCAGATTGTCAGGGGAAAATATTTTTGGAGAAAATATGTTCTGGAGAAATGGCTTCATGCTCTATAAGCAGTGGTGGGCATCAGCAGGTTCGCACCAGTTCGCAAGAACTGGTAGCAGAAATTCTGGCTGGTCCTGCCCATACAAATGTTGAAATAAAGTAGTCCTAATTCAGGTGCAACACAGGGCTTTCCCCTGGCCACACCCACCATACATTGCTCACAGTGTGGTAGTAATTTTTTTTTGAGCCCACCACTGTCTATAAGACAACTAATATTTATTACCATTGACTATTGAGTAGTTACAAAAGTAAAGGAAGGGGAATGCATCCAATAAAAATGTTGGTTAATTGCACAAAATTTAAAAGAGGAACATATATTTAAAAATTGCTAGATACCCTGCTCTTCAGGCATTACTTGGCAGAAATATTTGTATAATGCCTATAGTCCATGAAAAAAGTGACCTATGATTAGAAACCAGAAATAATACAATTTTGTCAGTATTAGAAACATTTGGCCATTAATTGGTTATTAACTTCTGCATGGATTGACAGCTTGTAAACAAAGCTCAAGTTAAAGGAAATTTGGGTGTGTGTTAAGGTATTACCCAATCCTGAATGTTGTTTCTACTGAAAGGTCACTTGGCTAACTTCTGTTTCTCCATAAGTAAATGTCTAAGTTCTAGAAAGCAACTTACACCACCTCCCAATTCTTTTTAAGGTTAGCTGAATCACGAGTTCTCACCTGTATTCCTCCTTTACTCTGTTAGCACCCTAGGGGTTTACACATCTTGTCAGAGTACAAATTCTGGAAGATACCATCTTCTAGGGGCCTTTCCAGGTTTCCCCTGCTGCCAGGTCAGTCTATTTTGTTGATGTCCTAGCTGTAATTGTAACTGCCACAAACTGCTACAGCCTCAGAATATCAGATGTTTGGTGGCCTACTTCCAATATAGCATGCTGTAGTTTCAAAGTCATGGGGAACATTAGCTCTGTAATAGACCATAATGGCTACTGAGGAGCCCCATCAACCAATCCTGTGCCAGCAAATGAGTCTGAAAGTCTACAAAGGAAGCTTCATAAAGACTCCTGCGGTGCAGCAGGACACAACTTATTTGATGTAATATTATCTTTAACTTATGCTGGGTGGTTAAATTTAGGCCCAGTGGAGAAACTGATGTAATTAAGAAGAACTGATGTGTTCTTTTCAACCATCGTCTGATTTACTTTGTGATTCTGGCAGGACTCCTTGCCAGTGAGGTGTGACCAGAACCTCTGAAAAGCTGGAAGCAATATTTTCAGATTTGCTATCAGACATAATGCAAAGCAAGATCAGTTAGTTAAGTCAAAAGCCAGCGAAGATGAGAACAAGCTCAGTGCACACATTTGATTAACAGATAAAGCCTTTGAAGGGGCTTCTGCTTCTGTGGAAAAGAAACCCTTTGGTTTATTCATCCTGAGAAAATATAATCTGAGAAAACATTTGAGGCAAAGTGCGACTTGAAGATTTGAACAGGAGGTAAACAAAACTTTCTTCTTTGGAATAGTAGCCATGTTAGTCTGTGGTTCAGGCATATCAGAAAACAAAACAAAACAAAATAAACAAAATAAAATAAAATAAAAAACACTAGCACTTTAAAAACTAATTGCTATATTTCTATTGTTAGCTTTCGTGGATCAAGTCCACCTCATCAGACAAAGAGTGAAACTTACAGACATGTTCTTTATATACCAAATTCAGGGGCTCAAAAGGAGAAGGGGTGTGGTCAAGCAAAATGACAGACAAGCAAGCACAAGAATGCAGTTTCACACAGCCATTAGCAACAATAGATTATTCAGATAAACTCTAAATGACTCCCTTTCAATCTCAAGGTTGCTGAGAAAGCCCATTATGGTCTCTGATCAACTTGTGACCTGCATGTCAGGGGGGAAACAGGACAATCTTTACGCAAAAGAATTAATGGGCACAGATCAGATATCCGGAATGGCAACATGGAGAAACGTGTCTCAAACCACTTCAATCTAACTGGACATTCTATCCAAGACCTGAAAGTTGCAATTCTGGAACAGAGAAATTACAAAACTAGGATTGAAAGGGAGACAGCAGAAATCAAATACATCCATCTGTTAGATACCCATCACAGGGGGCTAAATATTAGTGAAGGCTTTCTGGGACATTATCAAATTTGATACACAGATTGCTATATGATTTTATATTACAACTTTCCTGCTAATTCTCTTTAGTAAAACAGAAAGAAACCAGGTACAGGTGTTTGTATTTTCCCCCTGACATGCAGGTCACAAGTTGATCAGAGACCATAATGGGCTTTCTCAGCAGCCTTGAGATTGAAAGGGAGTCATTTAGAGTTTATCTGAATAATCTATTGTTGCTAATGGCTGTGTGAAGCTGCAATCTTGTGCTTGCTTGTCTGTCGTCTTGCCCACACCCCTTCTGTCGTCTTGCCCACACCCCTTCTGTCGTCTTGCCCACACCCCTTCTCCCTTTGAGCCCATGAATTTGGTATACAGTAATACCTCATATAACATTAGTATCGAATAACACTAAAATCGCATAACATTAAGGAATCTGGGGGGAAGAATTGCATCAGATAACATTAAGATCCTATGGGATGCTTCAGATAACAACCGCTAAAGCCTGTGTGGTTACAATGTAACTCTATGGATCCCATAGGATTTTAACATGCATCAGATAACACTAAAAATCATATAACACCAAGACTTGTGGAACCAGGTTTTAATGTTATATGAGGTTTTACTTGTATAAAGAACATGCCTGTAAGTTTCACTCTTTGTCTGATGAAGTGGACTTGATCCACGAAAGCTAACAGTAAAAATATAGCAGTTAGTCTTTAAAGTGCTACAGTGTTTTTATTTTATTTTGTTTTGTTTATTTTGTTTTGTTTTCTGATATGCCTGAACCACAGACTAACACAGCTTCTATTCCAAAAAATTGATTAACAGTGACTCAGATGAAAATTAGGAGCTTGAATATTGGTGGTTAGGCCTGAAAGTTCTTCCTGTTGAGTGTTAAACTAAGCTGCTGAATTTACAATAAGTAGGTCAGCTCAGATCATGCGTGACTGGGACCAACATCCTGAATCTAAATTGTTTCACAAAATACACTATCAAAGAATGTGGTAATTGCACAACATAATTATCATTTTGCGAAATGAAAGATTGTACATCTGAGTTGCCTCATTGTTTACAAAAGAACTGATACACAAATGGAAAGACATAAAAACTACCTTGTGTTGTTGCATTTTGTAAATCTCAAATGTGTGTTTGTGTATGTGTGACTAAAGATCAAGAAAATAGTGTAGAGCAATGGTTCCCAAAGTTGGCTCTCCAAAATGTTTTTGAGCTACATTTTCCAGACATTCTGGACATTAGCTGTTGTAAGTATAGCTTCTGGCAACTGTAGTTCAATAACAGCAGGGGCCCCAAAATTTGAAACTACTGGCATAGGGGAGATAGTTCCCAAAATTTGAAACTACTGGTGTAGGGGAGGCAGTGATGGGATGACAAAAATTCTACTACCACGCCATGACGTCACGGACGTCATGGGCGTGGCCAATGTCATGACATCATGACGTCATGGCCGAAGCCGACGTCATGACGTTGTGGGCGGGGCCAAAAATAAAAATAATAATAAAAAAATAAACATACACACACACACCCCTCCCTCTCAGCCCACCCACCCAGACACAAATAAATAAATAAAATAAAAACAACCACCCACCCAAAACACAAATAAATTACCCCTCGCTTACCTTTCTTGGGACCCGGCACCCCGACTGCGTCCACAGCCGCCGCCGCCACCGGAGCTGCCTGCACCCCTCCTCCTCGGGCCGGTACCTTTTTAGCCTGGCTCTGGCCATGGCCAGGGGCGGCGGGCAGCAGTGGCTCCAGCCGCGGCTGCCGAGCCTCCCTGGGCCATCCCCATGCTGCATCATTGCCGCCTGCATTCCTCCTCCGCCAGGCGCCGCAGCCGGGCTAAAAAGGAACCGGCCCAAGGAGGAGGCCACAAGAATGCAGCCAACGGCAGCTCCGGCAGCGGTGGGCGGCGGTTGCAGGCACCCAGCCCACAGGCCGACGCCCGGCGGAGGAGGAGGCGTCAGCGGTGCGCCATGCCGGGCGTCCCCAGGGCATGGGGCTTGTCGGCAGCGGACGGCCCAGGCAGCCCTCAACGTGCTGCGGGGGAGGTGCCCTTCTCAGAGGGCTGGTGCCGCCTCCGCTGCCGCCGTACTGAAAGCTTTAAACAATTTTTTTTTAAATTGGAGCTAAAATGGCTCCAATTGACTGCGCATGTGCAGAAACTCAATCTGACGCATGCGCAATGTGTCAGATTGAGTTTCTGTGCATGCACAGTCAATTGGAGCCATTTTAGCTCCGATTTAAAAAAATTTTCTTTCTTTCGGTGAGGCGTCCGGAACCGGACGCCCCAAAAGTGGACTCCCCTCCCGGAGAACCCTCCGGAATTGGTCCTACCGGTTCCAGGGAACCGTCTGGAACCGGGGACATCCCATCACTGAGGGGAGGTAATCCTTTCCTCTATACCAGGGGTCCCCAACCTTTCTTGTACCACAGACCAGTTCTAAGCCAAGCAACCTTTCCATGGAACAGCAAGTGGGGGCAGCTCCTGCAAGAAATTGCAAGAAGATAAATAGGTGTTTATTTATTTATTTAATCATACTTTTATGCCACCCTCCTCACAACAACCCAGGGCAGCTAACAAACTTTTAAAAACACTTAAAACCAGAATAAAACATAATATAAAAGTCAGGATTAAAAGATTACAAAAATTAAAATAATTTAAACAAGACACACACACACACACACAGAGGGGTCAGATGAGCCAACAGACAGGCCACCATCTGGCCCATACCCCACACATGTCCCACCAGCCAGGCCTTAACCCTCCTTCCTAAAGCGCAGCAGCTCCATCTGGAGATGCAACTCACTTGGCAAGAGGTTCCACAGGGCTGGAACAGACATGGAGAAGGCTCTCCTTCTAGTGCTAGAGAGGTGTGCCTCTCTAGCTGATGGTACAACCAGAAATCCTCTCCGGTCTGCTCTGGTGGGACGGACAGATGTTCTCGGGGTGATGCAGTCTCTTAAGTATCCTGGCCCACTACCATACAGTAATACTGTACCTCACATAACGAATTTAATTCATTCTGCGAGGCTGCTCGCTTTGCGAGTTTTTTGCTATGCGAGTCAGACTCACATAGCAAAAATTCCAGTGGAAAAACTCGCATAACGAGCTTTTTAAGGGGAAAAACTCGCATAGCGATTTTTTTTCATTATGTGGGTTTTCCCCATAGAAACGTTCACTATGCGAGCATTTCCATAGGGGAAGTCTGACTCACATAGCAAAATTTTTTTGCTGTGCAAGTCCAACTCACAAAGCGAAAATATTCGTTATGTGACTCAGATCGCTTTTTGAAAAACCCGCTCATTATGCGAGTTTTTTGTAAAGCGAAACACTCGCTAAGTGAGGTTTGACTGTATAGGGCTTTAAAGGTGATAACCAGCACCTTGAACCGCACCTGGAGGCACACTGGTAACCAGTGCAGCTCCTGCAACTATAGTGAGGCATGAGCATAATGCCCGTACCCCATCACGACCCGGGCAGCTGCATTCTGGACCAGTTGCTTAATCTGGAAAGGTAACAGTGTTCTGTACACTCTGGCATCTAGTCATGCCTACCACATTACCACAAAAATGTCTGCAGATGCAGACATCACTGGCTTTTTGGCTGTAAACAGAGATGAGCACTGCTGACTGGCTTTCAAGCAAGGGGAATCTTTACCTATAGCCCCCTCCACATATTCTCTGCCTGAACATAGTTTGGTACTTGACCTTCCTTGTGACTTTCTAGAGACATTGTGACCCAATCCTCAAAAAGATCCCTCTTTTTGCATTTCATGTTCTTTGGGAAAACCACATTTCCTTCCAGTGCAATGTAACAAGTGAACATCACCTGATTTTTTTTAATAGTATAGAACAGTACAGTATTTCCCAAATGCTGGTGTTTGGACTTCAATTCCCAGAAGCTTAAGTCAATTCCCCAAAGCACTGATCAGTCAATATACTGGCTTAGGCTTCTGGGAACTGAAGTCCAAACACCAGCATTTGGGAAACACTGGTATAGAATATAAAAGGAGACTTGTTTTTAAGGGAAACTTATCATATGTTACACCATGTTCTCATTAAGACAGAGTTTTTCCTTTTTAAAGAAGCACTGGAAACCAATCTTCTTAAGAGAGTGCTTCTAACACCATCAGTCAAGAGGCATGGTAGATACCACAGTGGAATTCCAAAGTCCCCCTACAAAATTGATATTTTAAGAAGAAATGGAAGAAACCTTGGCTTTTTAAAATCCCTAATTTGGCACTGTTGCCAAGCTATACTTTTGGTGCCAAGCTATACTATTGTTTTTGTGGCATGGAGAGTGCTTGACAATGTTGTCTGAAAGTAAAGCTGATCCTTTTAAAAAATCTGGAACAAATGCATCAGATTGTAAACAGGTCAAAAGCTTTAAAATTAACTGATAGATATTCACATTGCAAGTATTCTTTTTTGCTGTTAGCTGCTGAAACAATCCAAAGAATGAAGAGAAAATGCTTAACATCTCTTTCTAGATTTCTTTATCTCTTTCTTCTCCCTAGCCCAGAGGTTCCCTATGGTTTCCTGCCCCTGACAGCAGCTGTGGGGACCAGAGGCATGGTTGCTCCCAGTGTTTACATTTTCGTTGTCATTGTCAGCTGCAGCACCAGTTGTGTCATTTTTGGCTGTTTGCCATTTTCCATGGTGGTGGGATGCTTTTTGGAGCATTTTTGCTCCATTGTGGGAATTTTCACCCATTCACTGTTGCGTTTCAGCAGCTTAAGTGTGGCTGTTGGGGACTTCTGGTGGGTGGTTCCGTGGTGTGAACCCAGGCACTGACATAAGCTCCACCTGGCACTGAAAGTCCCCAACTGCTGTGCTTAAGCTGCCAAAACTCAGTGGCAAAAAATTCCCACAACGAAGCGGAAATGCTCCGAAAAACATCCTGCTGTCGTGGGAAGTGATGGACACTGTACAAACAGCCAAAAAATATGGCATGATTGGTGCTGCCAGCACTGTGGTAAGTGATGCTTTTGGACTTTCAGTGGTGGTAGGAGCTTCTGGAAGTGTCCAGGTGCCCACCGCAAGCCATATTAATGAACTCTGCTGGGCGGATTAGGCCCACAGGCCATAGGTTGGGAACCCCTGCAACCAATACAGACACTACCATCAGTACATGCCAAGCTCACTTTGCTGCTCAGTTTATTCTGACCAAGGCAAATGTCCAGCTGATCCACTCCTCAGGTTGGTCCTCACTCCCTTTCTCACTCATCTCAGCCTTCGGCATTTGCCCCACTCTTCTTTTTCCTCTCTCCCCTACCAGCTTCTCTGACCTAAAAATATAGGTTGCAGAAAACCCATTAATAGAAGAGGCAATTTCCTTATTACTGAAGACATGTGACTATCACAGTAAGAGCTTTCTGATGTTCTTTTCCAATTAGCTTATATTTGCTTCATGACTAAACATAAACTTTGTTTTCAAGTCTGACTTTGCCTACCTAAACCATTTCTTTGGAATACTAATGTAATTTCAGCTCTAATGACAGGTTATTTATAACATGTAATTTGGTCTTCAGTGTCCAGCTTCATATTTTAGTTTCTCATTACCTACTTATTTGCTTCACCAAAGTGATATCACTTTCAAATGATCTACAGCCAGCCACCCCCAACCTACCAAAGACTTCTAAAGTAAAATTAAGAACTGGCTGAGTGAATATTTTTAACATACTGGTGTATAATTTCCATGCAGCCTGTTGTACCAAGTAGAATTGGGATAAGAAGAATGATTTTTCAGTTTTAACCCCAGTGAACCAGAACAGGAGCATGTTGAGCACTGTATGGTGGGAAAATACACCACCTACAGGTCAATGACCATATTTCTCTTAGGTTATAAAGGCAATAAACTGGGAAAAGAAAATTTTCAAATGCATTATAGCTTTGGATCACATATATGAACCAAATTGGTATTCTAATTCATCCTTTATTATTATTATTATTATTATTATTATTATTATTATTATTATTATTATTATTATTATTATTATTATTATTATTATTATTATTATTATTATTATTATTATTATTATTATTGTGACTCTGGGCAGCTCACAACAGTAAACAACAAAAAAATACACAAAACCCACAATTACAATAAAAAACATTGAAAACATCTAAGATAAAACTCATCCACAAAAGTCCAGGGCCTAGGCTGGCCATTCTTTGATATGCTTGAACCACAGACTAACACAGTCAACCTCCTGCCAAACAAACTACATCTCCAGACAGAGTTGCTGCACTTTAGGAAGAATTTAAAAAACATGGCTGGCAGGGCAGGTATGGGGTGCGGGAGATATAGTGACCCCAGCTTGCTGGATGATTTAAGTACCTCCCTCCCTCAGGATGTAGTAATTTGGTGTTTTTTAAACGTTTTAGATTTTAAATGTTAATCTTGCACAGTTTTATATCTGAGGGTTTTAGGAATATTTGTGTTTTGTTCGGATGCTTTTGTGATTTGTGAGCCGCCCTTGGTCACCTCGGTGAGGAGGGCGGTGGATAAATATGAATAATAATTAAATAAATACCATTTCAAAAGTTACTAGGTGGAAATTGTGTTTTTCTATTTCTCCCCCCTTGCATTGGACTAGTTTTTTGAGTAAAGTGTTTCTTGGGAAATGTCTCTTCTGGAAATACAGAAATGAAGCCAAGTTTCACTTAACACTGGAATAGCAACCAAAATATTAACTCTTGTAAGACAGACTAGCATTCTAAATAGAGTAGTATGACACAAAACAAATACAAGACAAACTTTATAAAAATGAAGGTTCTTGATCTGTATTGGTCCTCCCCCCCCCCCTAGATAAGTCATGTCAAGAAAAAATATTGGCAGTCATTTAAAGCACAATTAATTCCTCCTGCAGACCCCAAATTTCCTTCTCATTTTAACTATGAAATATTGAATATTAAGAATCCAGTTAGAAGCATTTGCCAGGGGTTTTTTCTTCTTTTTATACCCTGCGCTATTATGGGTTTGCAGAGAAGGTCTTGTGCATTAATGTTTTGAAGAGAAGTCTATTTGTGAGAGACAAAGCGTCTCAAGAACATGTTGTGGCAGGCCATTCGGCATCCATTTCTCAGACTGAATGTCAAAAATGCATGCATCTGTTATCAAAATGTCTGTAATTTTCAGTGGTGCAAAATAATTCAAAATGAAGCAGGATTGCTGATTCATTTTGACTTGATGTCTGAAAAAACTGCACAGCTTGGCCACTGGAGAGCAGCAGCAGACAATGCAATAAGACATACATCTCATCATGCGCGTGCACACGCATACATTGCCTCTGCATAACACCACAAAATGATCTGCTTGTGCCAAGTTACTGCAAATATCTCCTTGTACAGATTAAATTGAATCTGCCTTGCCTTGCATAATTTGGAAATTCAAAAGAGCAATTTCTGAGTGTAATTGAAAAGCACATTTCAAGATTATTTGCTGAATCAATAGTTCCAAGTAGAGTTCATATTAATCTATATGCAGTTCAAGCAAGATAACAAGGGGAGAGTAATATTTACTCAATATTCCAAACGTCCTATTGGGAAAAAATGGTGATATAGCCTTCATGCATATACGCAGGCATACATGCATGAGTATTTTAAAGTTACATAAATGGTACATAAGCAATTTTTCAAAGCAGACCAATGTCCTGGGTATGTATAGACTGCTAAGCATTTACTTTAGGAGAAATTTTTGGAGCAAAGAAGAAGAATGTGTGATCCTAAAGATGCTATTAAATTCAATCCAGGCTGTTTGCTATGATGGCTCAGATTAATTGGATTTTCAGCCCTACAACATCTGGTTTGCATGAGGAAGGTTAGTTCCACATTCCACAGCCCTTGCTTAGGAACTGGCATGATTCAAGCATTCAACACAGATTAATCAAGAAGTGTGAAGGAAAGGAACAGGCTAGTCCCATTCCTGTATGGTCACTATTTTCTTGTGGGATGTGAAAGTCTGAATGAACCCTTGACCTCCCCGGGGAGGTAAACTGTTTTGGAGTCCCACATTGCTTGGGGATCCTCTATGCAAAAAACAGCCTTTCCTTTTCAGACAACTGTTCTCCAAATTGCTGTTGTTCCATGACATCTCTGGCCTATGGTGACCCTATGAATGAGAGATCTCCAAACTGTCCTGTCTTCAATAGCTCTGATTGGCTCTTGCTAACTCAAGCCTGTGGTCTCCCTCATGCAGTCAGTTCGTCTCATGTTTGGCCTACCCCTGTTCTTCCTGTCTTCCACTTTTCTCAGCATGATAGTGTTTTTCTGTGGAATCCTGCCTTCTCATGATATGCCCAAAGCAGGATATTCTCGCTTTCATCATTTTTTGCTTCCAGAGACAGTTCAGGCTTTTTTTTTTTGCTACAACTTATTTGTTCACCTTTATGGTAAGCAAGAGTATTCATAAAGCTTTCCTCAAGTATATTTCAAATGAGTCATATTCTTGTCAGCTTTCTTTAATCTCCAGCTTTTTACCCATACACAATGATCAGGATTACAAGTGTGTGAATGATCTTAGTCTTGGTTTCCAATGACGCATCCCTACCTTTGATGGTCTTCTGGTTCTTTTCCTCACATAGGATAATCCCACATTGAAGGTCCAAATGGAGCCTCACTGGGATCATTACTAAATGCTTCCTTCAGGCAGACTTATGTGCCATAGAGGTTGGAATGTTTAGTTTTAGTTATGTGCTATCCAGGTCCTATTTACCACTCCATTGCAAAGCTCAGTGGATTCGGGAAGTGGTCAGTTCAGGGTTTCTCAACTTTGGGCCTTCAGGTGATTAGAGCTTCTGGGAATTGAAGTCCAAGAACAGCTGGGGGCCCAAGGTTGAGAAATCTTGGAACAATCCTTTGTTTTACTACCTAGCCTACCTTAATGGGATATAGGAATAGATAAGAATCGTAAATCACACTCTACACTGAGAACTTTTATATAGTGATAAAGAACAGAAACTAGACATAAAGGGAAGTGAAAAGGGAGCATTATCTTTTTCTTACTCTCATTCTTAATTCCTGCATCTCTCCACTTGTTTAAGATTTAGGATTGTGTTGGTAATGAAAGGGAAATTTTCTGTATCTTTTCACTTTATTCTGGCAATTGTATTTGTTTTCCCTTTGTTATCTCTTCTAATCTTCTTACAATCTTTTTTATATAACTTAACCTAGATCCCAATTATTTTAAATGCACCATTGTTGTATGTGTTAATGTATATGAATAGACCTCTTTCTTATTGGATGGAAAAAATAGAGAAGCATCTTGAATCTGTTGAAAGGAGACAAAATATACATGGGGAGTTTTCCCTTGATCTCATGATGACAATGACAATGGACAGCCCCTCCAAGAGTTCAGATGTGGCCTGGGGCATTTCACATTGTGAGTCCCCTCTCATTGTTAGGAAAGGGGGCAAGATTTGTTTTGAGGTAATGGCATGAAACAAAATTTAAAAATAGGATGCATGATAGTTATGCACCCTTGGTTGAGGTGAAGCTCCTATCTTAGGTGAGACCTGGGAGAAATGGATCTGCTGGGCCAACCTCACCATTTATAGGTCCTGACAGATGGTTACTGACTGATGTTTTAGGGCTCTATCATATGACCCCAAAGTGACTTCTTCCATGTCTAGACCAAATGTGAAACTGACAAAATGAACCTACCTTTTGGAGAATTCATTCTGCAGTTCTTTCTCCTGACCTAGTGTGAGGAAGATTAGCCGACACAAGGTGGCTGTTACCCAAGGTATGACCAATTGTGGTTCACAAATACCACAATCTTTGAGGAGGCGCTTTCTATATTAACCCTCCTAAAGTGAAAGAATGTTTTGGAATTCCATACCTTACAAGGCATATGTGGAAAGAGGAAAAAGATAAAGACCACAAGGCAGAATCAGAGGAAGGTGGAGAGATAGCATCAAATAAATATTACAAGAACATCAAATAACACCATTGTGGGCTGCTAGAAGTGCCAGAACAAGAACATTGCATCTCCCTGGACCCCCGATGGGGTAAAAGAGGAGGAAGAAGAATGCTACATGTTTGGAATAATTAATCTGTCATCAATCAGTTTCAGCAAAAAAAAATCTATAAAAGGCTTCTGCCTCCAGGAGTTAAATGCAGTTTTTAGTTCAAGTCTCAGAGGAGGTTGATGGGGGGGGGGGGAGGTCTGACAGAGAATAAAGCAAACTACATGCAGAAGGTGTGAAACCAACGCCAGAAACAATCTAAATTAAACCAGCTGAAAATTTGAAGCAACCAAATAGAAGAAGACCAAGAGTGTCATCAAAATATTAAACAAACATTCACAGCCAGAGAGTCTACAGGGGTAAAGATAGACATGTAACACAAGCAGAAAACAAAAGACAATTGTCTGAAAGCCTGTTTTGTAATTTATGCCATGTAAGACTGATGATATTCTAAGCCACAGTACTTTTTCAGAAATAAAATATTTCCCATTCCTCCTCATAGGTCCCAAGGATATTGTGGGGAAGCCACATGCATTGTCAGCTATAATGCATTGTGGGACTGACAAATGGGGGAAAGCCTTATTTCTGAAAATTGCCTCTGGTAGCATGATGTTACTTATGGTGGCAATTTTCATAAATGAAAGACACCTTCCTGCCCCCATCCCAAGGTCTACAGCAGTTCCCCCACAATGAAAAGGATCCCATGATACCATCAGGATCTTTAGGGGGGTTGTGGAACTAGCAGGTTTTTTTTTTAAAAAAATCTGAAACATTGCCGCAGCTGATGTCATCAGCCTTAGGCAGTGTTTCTCCATGAACAGGATTTCAGCTATAGTCTCCATCAACTGGTAATCTCCAGGTGACAAATTATGTGACTGAGATTTTATTTCAGATTTCCTGAGCCCTAAACCTACACTTGATCCCATATACCATTTTCATTCACTGATTGTTTTTATTGAATGCCTTATCTTTAAAATGTTAAAAAAATCAATTAAAATGACTAAAAATGGTCAAAAGTGTCCATAATTCTTTCCAAAGGAACATGAATTATTAATCATGGCTCTGCCTGTTAACATCATTGACACAAAACCATTAAAATAAAGAATGTTAAAAGCGTTGTTTAAAAAATTATAACAAATTAGGGGCAACCAGTTAATTTTTAATGTACTAATCCCAAGCTCTGCCTGTTGGTTGATCTATGATTCAATGTGGAGTTTTCCTCCTACGGTCAAGGTTGAAGATAAGAAGGCTTTATTTTTTTTTTTCAGCCTCACTAAGCCAGGATTTATGTGTTATGCATCTGCTATGTGTTTTGCACTTCTGGATGCCCTCATCAAGCGCTAATGCTTTGGGGCTTAACGCCCTGGGATAAGCTCCGTGTTGTACTTTCGAAAGACTGTTGGAGATAACTGCAATCCTGAATCCAGTGGGGCTTAAAGCTGAACAGTTGTGTGCAGGATTTCACTGTAATAATTCTATCCACAGCTACCTTGTATCTTAGTTGCCTACAGGTGTCTAGCCAGGCTGTCAGCTCAGTAGAAACGCAAAGCTCATTGGCATACAGCAACTTTCTAAATCAGAGCTTTCATTCCCCCTGTCATTGGCAAATCACAAGGACTGGGAACTTGGTGATATTATGCCACAGTGTGCTTTTTCATATATAGATATGCAATTTCAGCCAGAGAGGATTTGCATCTGTCTAATTTGTGTGGAGCTGCAGCTACTGCTTTCAATAAAATCCATGCATTTTAATAGGCATTTACTTCTTTCCATATAAAAGCCCTTTACCTCAGTGCAATCTTCTGGTTTTAAACTTTTCCCCATCCTGGGCCCAACACCAGTGGAAAAGGAGGGTGGGAGAAACTGTTTCACTTTATCAAGTGCAGGAAAACAGAGCATAGAAGAGAAACAGGTTTTGCTTTCCTCGGAGAATTTGTGTGTGTGTGTGGAAACTCTTGGTGAATGGGGAAATAATGTATGTATTAAACCCATGGTTTTCCCCCAGGTCATATATAGGATACATAATGTACCCACTATTCCATTCTACCACAGTTTCAGATGCATCTGATATCCTTTAGAGCAGGGGTTACCAACCTGATCTGGCCCATGGTGCCATTTCATGTGGCTCCCCCACCCCTCAAAGGGCATCTGAGAAACAAAATGACCACCACCTTTGAAGTTGTTGGGACAAAATGGCCATTCCCATTGTGCAGCCAGGGCAAAATGCCCATCTTGCCCTCGAAGCTGACTGAGAGTGTGACCCAGCCTCTGGCTTGAAAAGGTTGGGAACCCCTGCTTTAGAGTTTCAGTGGTTCCCAACATGGGGGCACATGCCCCACAGGGGAACTTCAATTCCCAGATGCCTAAGTCAATACATTAGCTAATTAGTACTTTGGGGAATTGATTTAGGCTTCTGGGAATTGAAGTCCAAAAACAAAATGTTGGGAAACACTGCTTTAGATGGGGGGAAAGAGGTAAAGCCAGAAAGCAAAGCAAAAAATAAAATAAAAATCCACCGTTCTTACCTATCTCTAGTATCTGATGACAGCAGTATCAAGATAAGTTGGTTTAATTCTTTCTCAGTATAAGGTTCAGGCCAACATCATAACTGTCAATATCTCTGTGAATTATGCCAGAGATTAAAAATCTTAATTAGTGACATTTTACTGTTTCCTGAGGGGAAAAACAGCAGGGCAGGTTGGTAACTGAAAAGTGGTTTTTGAGACTGAGCAAAGGGACAATGACCTCTTATCTTGGCAGGCATTCTAGACATGTAGAGTTGATGCATACTTTAGACATTAGCTAATTTCTAGTCAGATTAGCTTGTATTTTAAGATAATGAAGCCTTTCAAAGTTATAACCTATTACAGGAGATATTGTCTCCACTGTGTGTCTACACACACACAGACACAGACACAGACACAGACACAGACACAGACACACACACACACACACACACACACACACACGAGTTGCTCTGAGGAACTCAGGTGTCTGTATTCCTACTTCTTTTTTTCTACCATATCTGAATCCAAATATTGATGATCCTCATGGCAATCAGCCATGAAGACAGTCCTGAGAATATAATGAAGTGGCCTTTCATTTGCCTTCCACATCACAACATGGTAAAATGAGTCTTTATCAGCCCCAGGCCAGTACTGATGAAGCCACTGCCCTCCATCAAGATGGATTCAACTGGGATTTAATCCACTTGGGGACCACCACCCTTCCCTGTGGACTTTGGCACCCAAGGCTATTAGTCCTCAGGGTGGTCAGGTTAGTTAACCACTGGTTGACACTTGGCGTTGACTCGCTTGTAGTATGGTCTATTCTATTACCATAGCAAGATAACCTGGCCAGACCAACCCATATTCTTAAGCAAAATCAATTGCATTTGGGGATTTTCTGCATGGTGGTCTGAGGACTGCACAGAAGGGGAATTGTTTCCATCCCATGCAGGGACCATGGCAGCCTCACACAGATGTTGTACCAAAACAAAAATGCTACTCCATTACTACAAGGAGACTACCATCTTTTTTGCCACATATAAGCCCTGTGGGAGTGACAGCATGTTATGATGCCATTGTTCCCAGAGGCATTTTTGTTTAGAACACCAGTTCTTCAAAAAAAAAAAAAAAAAAATCTGTTTTAGGAATGTGGGCTGTTGTGCTTCTTTACCTAGGATTCAAAATGCCTGGAAATGCCCTGAAATTTCTGCACAATATCATGTCAGCAGGAAAAAGGATGCCAAGGTTTACAAAGCAAAGGAGAGAGGTCAGCCTTGGGTCAGGGCTTGCCTTACAAGCCTCCTATCATGTCTCCAAAGCCAGCATGCAGTGATGCTTCAGCATCAACGCTTATCTGCCCCTCAATCCCAGCTGCTCTGTGGTTGGTACTATGGAGGTGGCATTTCTTGCTCTGTGTAAGGTAACAAGACTTTAGCAACACCTTCAACATCAGTTTTCTTGCATGTGGAATTGGAACGTTGGTATCAAAGTTACTGTACTCCTTTGGATCTCTTTTAATTGAAAGTAGAATGTATATTGAATGTTGCCAGTCTCTGGGACATTGTTTATTGTCTTATTTGTTGTCATATTCTTCTTAGCATTTTGACAGATCCAGCCTCTATGGCTTTAAATAGCTTTATCAGCATCCCACCTACTCTGGGTGACTTATTTCTTCCCAGTGCTTTTACAGCACCTTTCACTTTACTTTCTAGAGCTGTAAGTTCTTCATCATAGGATCCCTCTTCAAAGGATCAAGCCAACAACAACAACAAAGCCTTGCACAATATCTGCCATGGATTTTTGGGACTTTCATTAATAATTTTTTTAGCAATGTTCACAAAGAAATTGGTGCATGCCTAAAGATGTTATTTTGAATCATTAACATCATGTAATGCTTGATTTTTTTAGTGATCCAATTAAGGTATCAATTTTTTTCTTCAAAGGAATCTCTTTGTCTCTTTTGTATAGTTATTCAGTATACTTTTTTCTACCTTCTTTTTATTTTCTTCTGGTCAGATAGTGTGCCTCCCTGTTTATCATTCAGCATTCTTAAAATAGGCTTAATTTACTTGCGATTTCTGGAAGAGATTTCTGGCTTTTCGCCTTTTGTTGTTCTATTTCATTGCACTGGTTGTTGAAATTCTCTTTGTCTCTCTGTTACAGTCAAAGAAAAGCTGCACTGAGGATTCTGACCCTATTTCTGTTAACTTGTTTCTCACGTGCCCTTTAGATTTTAAGTGGTTCTTCTGTCATCTATCTAAGTTTTTCTTTTCTTTTTACTACAGGAATATCTTTTTAGCATTCTTTCTTAATAATATCTCTGATTTCAATCCATAGTTATTCTATTGATTGTTCGCCTGAAAACATCCAGTTCTAGCCCATTTTAGTTCACTGACACCACACACTGCAATATTTATACATTTCATTTCTTCCTTTATGGTTTCCTGTTTACCTTGATTCATACTTCTCAATTAGATATACTGTACAGCATCCAACTTACCTCTTAGCTCTCCACATATCAGCCACTATACATTCTTTCAGCTTTAAACTATTTACAGCATTAGCAACAGCACTATCTGTTCTTGTCCTTTGCTCTTCTCCTGAAGCTGATTGAATACTTTCCAACCTGTGAGTCTCATCTTAGTCTGCATGCACATGCACATGCATATGCACACGTGTACACACACGCATGCACGCATGCACACATGCATGCGTGTGCTACCATTTCTGGTGAACTGGGGTCAACCTGCTGAATCCCACCACTGTATGTTAGTACTTTGTTAGTACTTTGCGCACGCGCGCACACACACACACACTATATTAAGATGTGTGATCATGAAGGGGATAATGCATTTAGTGAAGGCGTGATAAAAAAAGACATGAAAACTGTGATGGCTGTAAAGTTCTCCCTGCTGCACTCTCCGCTGGGTCTCTACTTCATCTCATTCCTTTGTTGAAAATGCCACAAAGGTTACCAGATTGTAACCAAATATAGAAGTGGTCAAGGTTTTCCCATCTTTAATAGCTTAGAATGGAGATTCTCCACATATGCAACTTTTTATCTGAGCCATACCTCCTCTGTATACCTCTCCTGCCAACCTAGCAGTTCGAAATCAAGAAATTAAGAAATTGCAAGTAGATAATTAGGGACCACTTTGGTGGGAAAGTAATAGTGTTCCATGTGCTCCGGTGTCTAGTCATGCCTGCTACATGACCACAGAAACGTCTGTAGAAGCAGACAGCGCTGACTCTTTGGCTTTGAAACATAGATGAGCACTGAACCCTACAGTCGGATACAACTGGCTTTTGAACAAGGGAAACCTTTACCCTTACCTTTACCTCCTCTGTGTAATAATTAAACATACAAAAACTTATCTCCCAAAGGAGAGGGGAAAGTATCAGGCAGCAACATGTTATCTAACCCTTAGCTCAGGGGTTCCCATGGCACCTAATAATGTGGCCCACACTCCCCCCACTGCTCCCAGAAGCGTAAGTTAAATACACTGGCACATGTGCAAAATGCTATCATAAAGCACCCACACCTGTCATAAATGCATTTATGACAGTGTGGGTGCATTTAGGGCAGCATTGGGTGCATGCACCATTGCATTTTACTTCTGCTTCCGGTGGAAGGAACCACATGACCAGCCCATGGCCTAAAAAGTTTGGCCACCTCTGCCTGAGTCTATTTTTTTCTGCATATGAGAAATCTTTGAGTAAGTGAGACAATTGGCTCCCTATTTCTTCCTGGATCTGGCCAAGGTAGGTTGAAGATTTTATTTGTGGGTGCAGCTCATATCGAGGTGCTGAGATCCTTAAGCCATTTCTTTTTTGTCAATGGTTTTTGCCATCTCCCTGTGCAGCAAATCTCTTCTATTATAACTGCTCCTGGCCTTACAGGGTTGATCCTGAAGCCTGTGGTAGTGGATAAGATTTGGGAAATTTAATAGCTTTTTCTCTCAAGTGTTGCAAAAACAGAATATCTGCTGATATACTTTTAACAAGTGTTTTGCACATATCTGGGGAATTAAAACGGAGAGCTGCTCCCTCACTTATAAAATCGCACCCTCATGAATGAAATAGGATTTCAAGTTATTGAAAGTACAGTCCTCCATATGTCTGGTCAGGAATAGGTTTCACTGATGTTTTAAAGTTTGTAGTTATTGTTGGCATTTTGCACCTTTGAGGACTTTCAGCCAGAAGGGCAGTATATACTGTACATTGAAATACACTATCGGGTGTCAAGGGCAATGCAAGGTTCTTGTTCTGGCACTTCTAGCAGCCTCCACCAGTGTTATCTGGTGTTCTTGTAACATTTCTTCGATGTTGTCTCTCCTCCTTGGGTCTGTCTCATGGTCTTTGTCCTTTTCCTCTTTCCACATATGCCTTATAAGATATGGAATTTCAAGACATTCTCTCCAAATGGACAAATCCCTTTATTTGTTGTGTCTGTACGCTTTGCAGGATTGGTTCTGTTCCAATTCTTTCCTGATTTTGTCCCTTCTTGTCACTCCAACAACCTTCCTCAGACATCTCTTTTCCATGGTGACCAACTTTTGTTTATATTTTGTTGTAAGTGTCCAAATATGTCAGTTGCATGGATAACACCTGAGAAATATTGATGGAAAACATGATAACAAAATTACATGGGGATGGCTAAAACTGGGATCGGTCAAGAAAGAAGCCAAAGGTTTGATTTTTGCTCCACAAGAATAAACACTCCAAACTAATGTTGTGAAAGCTAAAATTCAAGGATTTGTTGCAGACAGCAAATGCTGACTATTTCAAGAAAAAGATGAAACTGTGTCACATCTAATTTGTGAGGCTGACAGCCTGGCTAGAGACCTATAGGCAAGTAAGATACAGTTGTACCTCACTTAAAGAGCATAATGTGTTCCACAGGATTGCTCTTTAAGTGAGTTTGCTCTTTAAGCGAAGCACCATTGTAAGTGACCAATTGTGATTTCTGGGGGGGGGGGGGATTGTGAACCCTGATTTATTTGTTAAGCAAGTTTTTGGTTGGTTTTATTTGTTAAGTGAAGTGAACATTCAGAGAAAATCCTGCTCTTTAAGCGAGTTACTTTTTAAGCAAGGTGCTCTTTATGCGAGGTTCGACTGTACAAGGTAGTTGTGGAAGGAAATATTACAGTGAAATCCATGGCCTCTTCAGATTAGTTGTGAAGATTCGCCCTTTTGAATTGCAAATGGTTAATAGATAGATGCAAGCCAAACACTGTGGCATTACACATTTGATAATGAATTTACCCTTCACAATAGATACTACATATCCCAAATTCATAAATACAGTAAGGGAATATTCAAGTGCCAATTTTTCAGGCAGCTTTTGTACATTGGTATGTCACTAACAACAGAATGGTTTGATTTTGTTCTTGGTCTGATCCTGCAGCATAATAGGAAAAGGGAAATAATAGGACAATGAATATACAAGATCATCATTATATTTATTGGTTTATTTATTTAATTACCCTACTGTCCATCTAATATGATAGTTACTCAAGGCCGTTTACATAATCAGTCAAACAGTGAAGAAAACAAAAAATGAACACACCCAGCCACCCAAAACTTTAACTTAAATTGTTCTATACTAGAACTAAAAGGGAGCTAAATTTGATGTCGGTAATCAGAGGAATAAATCATTTGGCAGAGGAAAAAATAAAAATAATAAATCAAATTTAGATTACACAAATGGGCATATTAAGATTTATTAAGATTCTCTGGAGAAGATATGGGATTTAAGATGATCATTTCTCCAAACTGTGTGCCCTTCATATGATTAAACAGTAACTTAGAATGCATATTTATATAATAAGCACATTAGTCAGATTCTCACACCTCTGAGGAACAAAAATTGCCTGATTTGAGCAAATGTGCAAGTGCATGATTTGAAGCCAAATGCTAAATCATATGTTAAATCACATGTTTAGACAAAGGTGTTACACTTAAATTTGTTATGCTTAGATTCAGGTGTTTACTCTTAAATTTGTGTAGGGATAAAATAATGTTGGGGATGAGGGGGCATACAAAAGCCATGGCTCTCAAACGTTTCCTAGGTGGACATCTGCAGAGGAACCCCTAAGCCCTTTCAGTGAAAACTTATATCACTTTCTTAGTTGAAAAGTGATCCTGTGAGCACTCTCAATCTCAGAAATGGCATTTGTAGACTCAGCAAAAGGTGTTTTGAGCTCAGTAGCATAGTGTGTGGGGGGGGGGGCAGGGAGCACACGGGACACTGTTTACCTTCCCACTAAAGTGGTCCCTATTTATCTCCTTGTAATTTCTTGCTTTCGAACTGTTAGGTTGGCAGGAGCTGCAACAGAGGCGGGAACTTATTCTGTCCTGCAGTACTGTACTCGGAAATCAAACTGCTGACCTCCTGCCTTCCAGTCAGTGTCTTCTTAGCCACTTGGGCTAGAGAGAGGTGCAAAAATTGGTTCCTCGTGCTACCTTCAAGTCACAATTTCCAGGTGGAGGAGTGGAGCCCAGCTCAGCTTTGCTCCCTTAGTTCACCCCCCCTTTTATCCCCACTGTCCCTCCCTGCTATAAATAACCATTTTGTGTCAGAAATTATTCTGGGTGGAAAGGATTTTTTTTTTTGCAGAAGAAACTCTGTTCAGTCAGGAAACACCCAAATGAGGCTTTTTCATGTCTCCAAAAACTGGGACAAAAAGGGGTGCTCAATCTGTCATGCAGTACCCCAGGTCTCGGAAGTGCTGACTATCTAGCTCACAAGGTGAGTGTCTTAACTCCTTGGCCACCACACCCCCTTCCTGCTTGATACAATGGTTTGCAAAAGATACGAAGCAGGGCTCGTGTGTTTCCACTCAGGGGTCTGGGCCGGTTTTAATCTACTTTGCACTTCAAGGAGAGGCCTCTTAAGTGTGAACAAGCAACACCTGCCAATAACTTTTCCTGCCTCCCCCCTCATTGTTTACGTTTCTGGGTGCACGGGATTAAAGGGAAACACCAACTCTTAAGTGGCTGCCCAAGGTTTGCAAAAGGAGATCGAGATCCTTCCTGCTCCTCCTGGAGGGGGGGGGTATCAGGCTCTTATTCCCCATTTGTTTTAAAGGCCACGTCCCCCATCCCCTTCAGTCCCCCCACCCCTGAAGGAGGGAAGCCAACGCTGTGTGCAGAGACTCAGGTCTCAATCTCCTGCACCAAGCCCAGGATTTCCAGACAATTGGCTGGCCATGGCTTTCCCAGCCTCGTGATTGGCACTTGGAGAGAGCGGGGAAATAGGGGCTTTGAGTTTCCCAAGAGAGGGGTTTCTCTCAGTGGCTAGCGGGGGGGGGGATCCTGCCAGCATCCTGGGCCCCACCCAGGGGGCGGCGAATTTGGCCTCTGTCACAGGAGGCTGAAACCCACACTACGCTAATGTTTGAGTGGTAGACTTTGTATGAAACCTTACCTGTGGGTTGGGTTGAGGCATAAGAGATATAGAGATTATTTGCCCCCCACCCCCCATTCCTACAACCATAATAGCCTTATGTCAGTTCAGACATTTATCTCTGACACCTAAGCAAGGATTCGGTGGCTGGTGTCCTTGCTTCCATTGACCATTTCTCAACTGAAAGTTTCTGATGGAATTCCAGTGATGTCTATGTTCTAAAGCCTCTGGACATGCAAGTTTAGAAGTGGCCTGTCTGGTTCAAAGGATTTTCTCTCTTCCAATAACTTCTGTCTCTCAATTTCCCTTCTAAATATATTTCTCACCAGGATCATATGAAACACTATTGGCTATCCTTGAAAACAAATTGTTTTTTCCTTACAACTTCCTTGTAGAACAACCATTTGAAGTTCATAGGTTTGTTCATTTGTTTGAAGAGTAGAAATGTTTTAAAGCTATGCTTCCCCTGTCACTTTGTTCAGACTCTTGTCAAGAACATGTTTAAGCACAGATGATAGATCTTCCTTTGTGGGACTCTGCAGTCAGATTTATTTTGTTCAGCTGTTCCAAGCAGATTGAAAGTTAATCTGTCCTTCTGTTTCACCAACAATAAGGTATATTTTAAGGTTTGGTTTTCTTTTCACTCTCTATGCTTGTAAATGTCACTGTCTTTTAAAACATAAATATTATTGGCATAATATAAATAGTGCCTCAAATAACACAAAGGGTACCAAAATCGATATAGAACCTTGGACACTAGAGTGCAAATCCCCACTAAGCCATGGAAACCCACTGGTGGAGTGGGACTGGCAAAATAATAAATTTTTTATTTTTGCTATTAATGTGTGGAGTTAGCTGGCATGCATGGTCAGATACCAAATACATTGTAATGTGGATCCTCTTACAAACTGTTTTTGTCTAGTTCTAGTTACTGAAGATCCATTTATTCCAATAGATTTTTGCAATTCATGACAGATAATATTTTTATATTTTGATGTTGAGTATTAATTCTTCCTACTTTGCTGATTCTTTTACAGTATATTGTAATTTTTAAATGTTGTAAACTGTACTGACAGCTGTTTTTGCACTAGAGAGTATATTACTAACACAGGCAGCTTATGCAGCCTTACTGCTCCAACTAACGCAAGATGGAAACCACACCAAATTACAATAGTGCTAGTTAATTGTAGGAGAATGAAAACTCACAACTCACTACTTATAGCATAATATTATTGGCACAACATAAAAGCAATTGGTGGGGTACACAGAAAGAGCCTCCTCCAAGATTGTAGTATTTTTGAACCACAATTGGGCAGCTAATATTTCTCAGACTAGGTCAGGTGAAAGGAATTGCAGTGAACTCACCAAAAGGTGTCTTCATTTTGGCAGTTTCACATCTGGCCTAGACGACAATGAAGAGAAGAGGAGGAGGAGGAGCTGTCATTGTGGATCCAATCCAATGTTCAAATGCTACCTTTAATTGCCTAACCAAAAATGCTGTGACAAGTAAAGAAGTGGACTTGAAATTTACAATAATATAACCACGGACATAACATGATTCCCTGGCCTTCCCAGCCACTTGTTGTGCATGATGTGGCCTGTCATAGAGACTCATGGAAGGAAACACTACATGTAAAATATGGTGTTAGGCCACAACCATGATCTCTGGACCCCTTATATGTAAATATCTCCATATAAGGAAAAAAAACGTAAATATTGATTAGAGTGAATGTCAACTAACCAGTATATTTGATTCTCTTTTCAACATGGCATATGGCCTGCATAAAAGAGATCCAAAAGTCATTTGGAAACTTCTGTGTTCACATCAGTAGGTTAGATAATGTAACCTTGAAATGGTAAGGAGAGAGGAGAAACCCCCAAGTGTACTGATAATTTTCAGATGAAGAGTTGAGCTCTGAAAGCATTTCTGCCAAAGTTCAACAGCCAAGGTTAATTCATCAATGTCAAGGCAATGATGGAGTAAAGTAGAAATTTCAAGGGAGAAAATGAAAACCCAAGAAAATGTAGGGAAAAAGAGATGTGGGCAGAAGATGAATGACAGAACAACATAAATATTAGAAAGCAGGATGTAATGCAGACAGATTTAACAGGTAAGTAGAATTGAATAGTTTCATGGTGAGGAAAACAATATGTGGTTATATCCTTCTTCCATTAGACTAGTATAGTTTCCCATTGTAAGTATCTAGTTCTGCGTTTACAGCTAATTTTGGAAAATAATATTCAAGGTATAAAGTGAGTTGACTCTTGGACATACAGACAGATAGCTCAAATTGTGGGGGAGGGGAGGAATGCAAGATGTCCAGAATGTATACTTTCAGAAGAAGAAAAAAACCTCACCTGATCTCTGAGGATGTTGGGACTGTGGTGGCTTAGTGGTTAAGATGCTGACAACTTGACAACTGTAAGGTCAGCAGTTCAAGACCCGAATACTGCTTGATGGAGTGAGCTCCTGTCTCTGTCCTAGCTTGTGCCAACCTAGCAGTTCAAAATCAAGAAATTGCAAGTAGATAAATAAGGGCCACTTCAGTGGGAAGGTAAACAGTGTTCCGTGCACTTCGGCACCTAGTCATGCCTGTCAGAGGACCACAGAAACATTTGCAGATGTGGAGAATGCTGGCTCTTTGACTATAAATGGAGATGAGGACTGACCCCTAGAGTCAGATATGACTGGTTTTCAAGCAAGGATTATCTTTACCTTACACTGATCAATTTACCTGGGATTGTCACATAGCCTGGATGAGGATGTAGCCACAATTTCAGCCAAAACACATGTTCATTCTTAGAAGCAGAACTGCTCAGTAGTTTAGGGATCTGACTACAGAACTATATTGAGAATTTGATTACTCACTGTGCCTCCTTCATAGGAACTGGATTTGTATTCCATAGTATCCCATCCAGCTTTGCAGTTCTAAGATGTGTTGTTGTTGTTGTTGTTGTTGTTGTTGTTGTTGTTGTTGTTGTTGTTGTTGTTGTTGTTGTTGTTGTTGTTGTTGTTGTTGTTGTTGTTGTTGTTGTTGTTGTTGTTGTTAAAGGTGTACATGGCCCTCCTAATGTTCGGACTGAAAATTTGAAACTCCACTACTGAAGTCTAAGCCCTGGACCTAAGAGTCAGCGATAATGTACTTGGTACCTACTAGTAGTGCTACTCTCTGCAACTGCTCTATCATGATCTTATCAATGGCAACCACACTCAAATGTTTCTTCAACTGTTTTGGGATTGCTCCCAGTACTCCTGTCACTACTGTTATCACTTCTATCAGAGATGCTGTACTTCAGTTCTCAAACCTTGATATTTCATTACCTTTTCAATCTCTTTTTCTTCTACCCAACCAGCACCTGAGATCACCACATTAATCATCTTAACCAATTTCTTTTCAACCACAGCAATGCTTGAAGTGTTGTGTTTGAGCTTCTTGTCAGTTTGGATTGTAAAGTTCCACAAGATAATAACCATCTTATCCTTATTCTCAACCACCTTTTCAAGTTTGTGTTCCCACTAGTATTTTATATATGGTATCCCATAATCCCTGCACAGATTCCAATATAATGTTGCTGTGACTTGGTTATGGAATAGGATTGAACACAGGGCTGAAGCAAAGAGAATGAAATTTAACAGGGATAAGTGCAAAGTTTTACACTTAGGGAAAAAGAACCGGATGCACAGTTACAAGATGAAGAATACTTGGCTCATTAATGCTACAAGCGAGAAGAATCTTGGAATTGTTGTAAATCACAGGCTAAGTATGAGTCAACAGTGCAATGTGGCCGGTGGTAGGCTCCAAAAAAATTTATTACCACACTGTGAGCGTGGTATGGTGGGCGTGGCCAGGGGGAAAGCCCTGTGTTGCACCTGAATTAGGAATACTTTATTTCAAAACTTGGATGGAGCAGCTGGAATTTTTGCTACTGGTTCTGGCAAACTGGGGCAAACACAGTTTGTGGAGTGATCAGAGACACATCCACCAGCTGAGAAAATGACCTCCCTGGAAAAATGGGTGCTTGGATACGAGTAGCAGCCAACAAATATAGTCTCCAAAACCCATGGGATTCTAGTTCCCCTTATTCAGTGCATCTAGCATACTGTACCCAATTGTGGGCAAGACATCTAAGAAAGATGCAAACAAACTAGAGTAGGAACAAAGAGGGAAAACAAGGATAATCAGAGGACTGGAAACAAAGCCTTATGAGGCAAGCCTGAAGGAACTCGGCATGTTTAGCTTTGAGAAAAGGAGACTGAAACGGGATATGATAGCCCAAGTATCCAATCTGACGGCTGGAATCCTATTGCTTCAACTTATGCTAGTTAAGGCTGAGGATAAAATCAGCCAAGGCATTTTATTTTCCAGGAATTAAACATTTCTGATTCTCCCAATGGTCCCAAGCTTCCTTTGAGATCCCTTTCAAAATGAGGAAACCATTGAGGGCAATTAAAATGGAGGGAGTTTTTAATTTCTGAAGGTTGCTTTTACAAGCTTGACTTTACTGGTGAAGTAATTTTTGGAAATGAATGACTGCACCTTGACCTGAAGCCCCCAATGACTTCCTTCCGATGAAAGGAACCCCAATGGATCAAAAATAGTTAATTTAAAAAACATACACTACTATGATGGATGGCATCTTATGCCTTACATAGTATAAGCTAGGCTACTAGATTTCAGCCAGTAGTTTCTCAAACAGAAAAGAAGTAAGCAAGTAAGAAACAAACAAACCAAACATAATAGACTTTATGTGTTATAACAAGAAAGGAAAGTAACACAGAGAGTAAAAAAAGAAGAGAGAAATAAGCATTACATATAAATAGTGTAATGGAAGAATGCTACATTAGCAATTTCAAGGAATCTTTTTAAATTGTCTATAGGTATAATAAATATGTTAAAATTAGCAGCTGAAAGAAGAAACATACCAAAATTGGGTGTGTGTGATACAGTTTGAAAAGACTAGTAACTCACCATAATGGAAGAGAGTCAAGGAGAGAGATTCAGCTCATAAAGCAGATGCCATAAATCAGATTCAAAGAAATCTAATAATATCCCAGTAAGCAAGTACAGTTTTTTAAAAATGCATTATGATGGTGCTCTCTTTAATCACCTTCTCAGCTCTGGCCTTGGACAATTTCATATTGAAGTAAAATAAGTAAAAATCACACAGAACTCACACTGGACCTGAGCTAGTAGGGTTTCTTTTAACGACACACAGAAACATAGAAAAACAGCAAAATGGTGCTGACTCTGGAATATGCTATTTAAAATGGTTCCCTCAGTAGTGCTAATGTCACAACTTTCTTCTGCTTTGCATTGCGTCCACATGTATGCCAAGTATAGGCTTTCATTTACTCCACATTCTGACATGGAAAGTATATATTGAACATACAACCCCCTCCCCCTTATGTTATCCAGTGGCAACTCCATATTTCAGAAGAACCTAGGCAAAGTACCCACTACTAGATTTTTTTTTACATCAGGGATGTAGCTGATGCAGAAAAGATTAAGAAAAGATGGCAAGAGTACACAGAGGAACTTTACAAAACGGACCTCAACACCCCTGACAACCACAGTGATGAGCGCTTTGAACTGGAGCCAGACATCCTGGAGAGTGAAGTCAGAAAAGCCCTCAAAAGTACTGCTAATAACAAAGCTAGTGGAGATGATGGCATTCCAGTTGAATTATCCAAAGCCCTAAAAGATGATGGAATTAAAGCATTGGATTCTATATTCCAGCAGATTTGGAAAACACATTTGAATTTGCCCCATTACTTTGGGACAAATTCAAATGTGGCTCATAGAGAGAGGTTGGAAATAACAAGTTACAAGGAACACAGGTATCAGTAATGTGGACATTCAGGTGAACATGATTGTTGTAGGTATGGTTTCTGGCGTACTACACACTGAACATGGAAAGTATCTGTTCAGTCTTTATTAAGGCATTACTTAAAGAGGGAATGTCAAACAAATGAAACCAATTTGCAATTGTCAGGGAAAATGCAATTTGGTCCTCCCAAGTCCTGTTCAAGGTTAGTTCTGGCTTCATTTTAGTGAATTAAGCCTTTGTGCATTTTGAGTACATCAGTACTGAAAACGGCCCAGATGTGATATATCATGGCAAACCACATGTTTAAAATCTCAAAACACTGTCCATGCTCATTTAAGGTTCTACAAGAAGATTCAGAACTGAAGCAATTGATTCAATCATCAGATTCCAGATGGGCTTCCAGATGGGATGTAATTTTCCTCCCTCCTTCTGTAGTATCCATTAGAGAAAGGAGGACAAGGAGATATGACTTTAAATGTAGCTAACTGTGCATTGAGGATGAAAGTCAAATACTCTAGAAGTCCAAAAGACAGAAGAGGAAAAAACCCTAGACTTTACACCAGTATACTACAGGTGAAATTGTTAACTACCCTGCAAATATATATGCAGGATAAATTGACTGTCTTAAAACACAAAGCTAAAGACTTTTCTGTGTCATTAAATATTTCTGAAAAATTGGATACAGTGGATTGAACACTTTCATAAAACTGGATTTGGAAATCTTTGTCTTTCTGTCCATGCAGGAAGAAATAAAGAGCAAATCTAGGTCTCTCTGATTCATTGACTAGGAGGGTGATTGCCTGATGGATTGCTTAATTGTTTGCTTACTTGCTTGTTTGCTTGTCTTTATACCTCTTTATTCCAAACTGAATTCAAAGAAACTGTCTGATGAGTCTGATGAGTATACTGGTATGAGACATGGTGCTATTTGTCTATGTTGCTTGAGCCATGATATGCTCATATCTAAATGGTAATGGCTGCGGTGGCTCAGTGGTTAAGAAGCTTGCCTTGTTACCTGGAAGGCTGGAAAGTCAGCAATTCAATATCCGGGACTGCATGATGGATTCAGTGACCATCTCTGTTGCAGCTTCTGCCAACTAGCAGTTCAAAAGCAAGAAATTGCAAGTACAGTAGATTAATAGGGACCATGTCAGTGGGAGAATATCTTGGGGACATGAAAGGAGCCTCATTCGGGAGTCCCCTGAGTGGCATTTCTCCAGAAAAAATCCTTTCAACCCAGAATAATTTCTGACATGAAATCATCATCATCATCATCATCTAAATGTTTATTCCATTTCTCTCAATCCTTGATGGTAGAAATCTCAATTCTTAGAAACCTGAAAATGTAAAAACATGTGGTATGGAATCAAATGAAAATCTTTATTAAGAAATGTGTTATCCTGTAGTTATCCCATAAAAGGTGGCAAATGTCCTTGAACACACATATTTGCGAACTGCATTATATTCTTCTTATGAAATGTTTCCATCTGCTGCTGATTTTAATTAATTTAATCTTTCAAATCTAAATAATGAAGCTTGGAGGCATTGCTTGGGCAATTGTTTAAAGCAGCAATTGCTTCTTCTTGTAGCCTGACCATGTTGTCTAACATGAGCCATGCAAAATACAACAGGAAAAAGAGAGAGGAACTCAGGCAAATCAAAGCATTAGGAGAAAATGCATAGATCTATTTCTGTTTTTGTGAAATATAATTTAAACAACATTTTTGATTAATTTGTAGTCCACATAAGGAACAGATTTTCATTACTATCGTAAGATGATTTGACTGTGAATCAGAAGAGCCATGGATTGAAACAGGATTTTAAAGAATAATGTAGAAATACAATTTCTGTAGTAAAGAGAAAAGAAAAACCTAGCTGGCTGATAGAAAAAACACAATAGTGAAGGAGAAGTGAAAAGCAAAAATAAAATGTGACAGAAGCTGGTTTGGATCCTGAACGCAGCTTTTCAACTACTGCAACATAGAGGCAAAGAGAACAACCAGTACAAACAAATGAAGGAAAAGTGAGGGGAGAAAAGGGGGGGGGGGAGATATTTCTTCCAAAAGAAATCAAAGAGGAATTTAAGTTTAGATTAAGATTAGTTAAAGATCAGCAGGGAAACCCACTGTCTGGCTAGAAGAAAATAAAAGGAAGGTGGAAAAGTACAGTTGTACCTTGCTTAAAGAGCATAATACATTCCACAAGATTGCTCTTTAAGCGAGTTTGCTGTTTAAACAAAACACCATTGTAAGTGACCAAGTGTGACTTTGGGGGGGGGGGGATTGTGAACCCTGATTTATTTGTTAAGCAAGTTTTTGGTTGGTTTTAGTTGTTGCAAATATCCATTGGAGCATACCAAAGAATTTCAGGATACTATCAATATGTGGTTTATGGATTCTAGCAAAACCTTTGACTAGATGGATAATGAGAAATCACTGATTTCTCAGATTTTCAGCATCTGATTTTCTTGATGTATAATCTGCATTGAGGACAAAAAGTTACCATTAGGAAAGAATAAAGATACCAAATGGTTTCCTATAGGCAAAGGTGTCAGATAAGGGTATGTTTTATCCCCTTATTTGTTCAATCTGTAAACAGAGCATATATAGAATGACAACCTATGTTCAGATGAAGGAAGAGTGAAAATTGGTGGAAGAAACATCAATAATTTGAGATATGCACTTGATACCACCTTACTGGCAGGAAGTAGCAATGACCTGAAAACCCTTTTAGTGAAAGTCAAAGGAGAAAGTTCCAAAGCAGGTCTGTATGTAAACATGAAGAAAACAAAAATCATGACTGTAGAAAAACTATACATCTTTAAAATTGACAATGAAGAAATTGAAACAGTGAAAGATTTTTTAAATACTTTGGTTCAATTATCAATCCAAATGGGGGCTGCAGCCAAAAAATCAGAAGAAAACTGAGACTTCGAAGGGCAGCAGTGAACGCATTATAAAAGATTATCAATTGTAAGGCTATCTCCCTGCAGACCAAGATCATCCATGCTGTTGTATTTCCAAACACCATCTATGGGTGTGAAAGCTCTACATTGAAGAAAGCTGAGGGGGGAAATGATTCCTTTGAAATATGATTCTGGTGGAGAGCTTTGCAGATACTCTGGATTGCCAGAATGATGAACAAGTAGGTTCAAGGCTGAACAATCGCTGCAGGAAAAAATGACAAAATTGAGGCTGACCTACTTTGACTATATAATGAGAAGGAAGATTCTCTGGAAAAGATGCTGAGGAAGGTTGAAGGGGGCAGGAAGACGGGGGAATGAAAATGAAAAAAAAAATGAGATGGTCTGGCTTGCTAAAGAAGTGTTTTCCACCATTTTTCAAGTCATGGTCCCCTTCTGTAATAGCCAAGTAACCTGCAATCCCTGCCACATTTTAATGGTGTAAAAATACATTAAAACAGATTTTAATGTAGCTGCTTTGCCACATGACTTGCACCACAAAATGGCAACATCTCTCTAAACTGCCCCCTCACTCCCTCCTCCCAAGACTCTCTTCATCAGTGCAGTGTAAAAAACCCCCCAACAACAACCAAGCAATGGTGATTCTTCCCCCACCCCAAAAGAAAGTAGTTTGCTATCCCCTTGTTAGTCATGATCCACAGACTGAGAACCCATCCTCAGTCTAAAGGAAGATGCAGGCCTGAGTTTATAAGAGCTGAGTAGGGCTGTTTAAGACTTCTGTGAATATAGCTGAAGAAAATAACGTGGAGAATGTTCGCATTCAGTTGTCTGTTGCAAAAGGCATTTAGCCAAAGAGATGGCAAACGAGGACATGGAGCAGTGATTCATTTGCTATCTTGTCTGAATAAGCAGTCCTGACTAATCTTCTTAAAACACAATTTGGTTCAGGTTTTCTTCAAAGCAGGTTATAGACAGGTAGCAGTTTCCTTCCTCTCAAATACAACCTGGGGCATAGGAAAAGTATCAGGAAAAGATACTTTCATATATACAAATTGCCTCCTGATTTTTTTAAAAAATGTGTAAAAACCCTGACTCTTTATTTCTCCAGATATTTCAGCTTATCAACTTGAATACTGTACTGTATACGAGTTTCACAGCGGTCGTATGAATCTTTGTTGTGTATTGCGTAATGTTCGATATTTAGGCATTGCTCTGAACCATGTCATGAAGGTCTGAATTAATCTTGCTTGCCACAGTTATTCTGCACTAGAGTTTGGTCACCAATAAATGTTTATTGTTCACTTTGCATTTTGGTGTGTCCGTATATTTGGATGTTGGTCTTTGACTGCATTCATTCATTCAGTTGTTTATTGTTACCCTGATTCCGATGATGGTACAGTAAAACCTCATATAACACTAAAACCTGGTTCCACAAGTCTTGGTGTTATATGATTTTTAGTGTTATCTGATCCTCTATGGGATCCATAGAGATACATTGTAACCACACAGGCTTTTGCGGTTGTTATCTGAAGCATCCCATAGGATCTTAATGTTATTTGATGCAATTCTTCCCCCCAGATTCCTTAATGTTATGCGATTTTAGTGTTATTCGATACTAATGTTATATGAGGTATTACTGTATTTTGAAACCTAATGCTGGTTTAAGATGGCTGTTCACAATACTTAGTATGCAATCTTCTCACCAGGAGCAGAAAGCTGCAGCCATTTACTGTACCTCTAACATTGTGATGCAGCTCCCTACCGGAAAAGAGGAGGCTTGATGTAAGTTATTGAGCAATGAGTTCCAATATTGTAGGACTACCACTAGGATGCTCTTCATGCATTAACTTCTATTGTATAGATATAAATATACAGTACTACAGTCCGGCCAGGTTATTGTATTGTATTGTTCGACTTTTATGCCGCCCCACTCGCCTATAGCGACTCTGGGCGGCTCACAGCAAAACAATGTTTCATAACTACAAGTATTACATCACAAAAATCACATATGAAAAGTACATCAAAAACATTACAAGAAATCCCCCATCCCGATTACAAAATTAAAAATTCATAAACATTTCATTTCATTTCAAAAGCACATCAAAAACACTTTAAACAGTCCACAAAAATCTCGAACTCTGGGACCAAATGCAGAGGCAGCCCCTCACCCTGCTGCAAAAGCCTCTTGGGTGGGGCAGCAAGGAAGTCCTGTGCCTCAGCAGTTCTTAAAGCCCCAGCCAGGGTGGGTCCCAGCTCCCAGGAGCAGGTGGAAAGTGTCCTGGGACTAAATGCAGAGGCGGCCCCTCACCCTGTTGCAAAAGCCTCTAGGGTGGGGCAGCAAGGAAGTCCTGTGCCTCAGCAGTTCTTAAAGCCCCAGCCAGGGTGGGTCCCAGGAGCAGGTGGAAAGTGTCCTGGGACTAAATGCAGAGGCAGCCCCTCACCCTGCTGCAAAAGCCTCTAGGGTGGGGCAGCAAGGAAGTCCTGTGCCTCAGCAGTTCTTAAAGCCCCAGCCAGGGTGGGTCCCAGGAGCAGGTGGAAAGTGTCCTGGGACCAAATGCAGAGGCAGCCCCTCACCCTGCTGCAAAAGCCTCTAGGGTGGGGCAGCAAGGAAGTCCTGTGCCTCAGCAGTTCTTAAAGCCCCAGCCAGGGTGGGTCCCAGGAGCAGGTGGAAAGTGTCCTGGGACTAAATGCAGAGGCAGCCCCTCACCCTGCTGCAAAAGCCTCTAGGGTGGGGCAGCAAGGAAGTCCTGTGCCTCAGCAGTTCTTAAAGCCCCAGCCAGGGTGGGTCCCAGGAGCAGGTGGAAAGTGTCCTAGGACCAAATGCAGAGGCAGCCCATCACCCTGCTGCAAAAGCCTCTAGGGTGGGGCAGCAAGGAAGTCCTGTGCCTCAGCAGTTCTTAAAGCCCCAGCCAGGGTGGGTCCCAGGAGCAGGTGGAAAGTGTCCTGGGACCAAATGCAGAGGCAGCCCCTCACCCTGCTGCAAAAGCCTCTAGGGTGGGGCAGCAAGGAAGTCCTGTGCCTCAGCAGTTCTTAAAGCCCCAGCTTTATCCTGTTATACTTCCAGCAACTCAGCGTCGAGTGTCTAGTGGTGGTTAACTAACCTGACCACCCTGAGGACTAATGGCTTGGGTGCTGAAGTCCACAGGGAAGGGTGATGGCCCCCAAGTGGATTAAATCACACTTGAATCCATCTTGATGGAGGGCAGCAGCTTCATCAGTACTGGCCTGGGGCTGAGGACTTTGGTTGCCAAAAGGGCTCAGGACCAGAAACTGATTCATGGAACTGGATCAGTGGTGTTTTTTTTTTTTTTTTTGGCTGCTGTGATGTAGAAGGCAGATGTAAGGCCACTACATTATATTCTCAGGACAGCCTTCATGACTGATCGCCATGAGGATCTCCAATATTCAGATATATAGCAGAGGTAGCGACTGAACAACAACAAAAAGCAGTAACAGTAGCAGTAGCAGTAGCAATAGCAGTAGTATACAGTATAAATTGAACCTGTGTATGAATTCTGAGGTCATTCCTTTGAGGTCAGTGCCAGCGATGAGGTCAGTAGAAAAGACAAAGAAAGTCATAGAGCATATTGCCAACTGATCTGTCTGATGTGAATGAGAACAGTTGGCTGAATGGCTTGGGGGTAAACACAACACAACACAATCAATACACTGATCTTTTTTCCTGCTGCCTGGAGATAACGTTGTGATAACTACAGAGGGAAAACAGCTCCAGGCAAGACCAGGATAAAAGCTTCTAACTAGTCCAGGGATCTGTTTAGGAGGCAATTATTGGCAGTTTCTTTATTTATTTATTTATTTCTTCTTATTTGCTATCCCGCCCCAATCGGGTAAACCTGACTCTGGGCGGCTTACAGTATTGGCTAAAAAAATCACTAGGATACACATATAATAATACAAATAATACTCAAACTAATGCTTAAAACTTTAAAACTGATGCTTAAAACTTTAAAACTGATGCTTAAAACAGAGCAAGAGATAAAGCTGAAAAGAAATAAAACCGGAAAGGGTGGCTGTCCACTAGATCAGCCACCCTACATAGGATCCCACGTTCCCGGGTCCCCACACTTGCCCTGCCAGCCAGGTTTTTAAGTCCCTCCGAAAGGGCAGGAGCTCTGTCTGAAGGCGCAGCTCACTTGGGAGGTGGTTCCAAAGGGCCAGGGCGAACACAGAGAAGGCCCTCTTCCTAGTGCTAGAGAGGTGATCCTCTCTAGCCAATGGAACAACAAGAGAGCCCCTCCGATCCGCCCTGGTGGGACGGACAGATGGTCTTAGGGTGACGCGATCTCTTAGGTATCCTGGCCCACTACCATATAGGGCTTTAAAGGTAATGACCAGCACCTTGAATTGCACCCGGAGACATACTGGCAACCAGTGCAGCTCTCGGAGCAGCGGTGAGGCACGAGCATAACGCCCGCACCCCATCACTACCCGGGCTGCTGCATTCTGGACCAGCTGCAGTCTCCGAATGGTCACCAAGGGCAACCCCATGTAGAGCGCATTACAGTAATCAAGTCTGGAGGTGACCAAAGCATGTGTGACCATGAGCAAGGCGTCCCGGTCTAGGAGTGGGCGTAACTGGTATATTACATGAAGTTGTGCAAAAGCCCTCCTGGTCACGACTGCCACCTGCTCTTTGAACAGTAGTCATGAGTCCAGGAGGACCCCCAGATTACGCACCGGGTCCATCTGGGACAGAATTGCCCCATCCAGAACCAAAGCTGGTAGCTCCCGTGATAACACAGGGCCCCTTACCCATAGCCACTCAGTCTTGCTGGGATTCAACTGTACCCCGTTTCCCCCCATCCAGACCTTAACAGCCTCCAGGCACCTGGAAATGACTTCCACTGCACCGCTTGGGTCCCCACAGTTGACTGGAGAATGTTGAAAACACAAAGGCTCCCTGTTATCTAACAGTGATTATTCCCACCCCCCAAAAGATAGAATTAATCAAACACTATCAACCACCATGAAATTGTGTCACTGAATGTGTTAGTCTGTCCTTGAATAATGAACCATATGCAACCATTTAGAAATCTCAGGATGAAGGTTCTTGGCTGCTTCCCTCAACATCTTTTTCCAGGTGCCTTATAGTGGTTAATTCCTTTAAATCCTTTTTCACCTCCTGAGGCTTGTAATCACTTGAATCTAAAATGGAACCTCATGGTCTGAGAGAAAGTAGTGTGTTCCTCTTTGCTTCATTAAAGATGCTGGAGAGGGAGGTTACATTCTCCTTTCCAGGCAAGACTTTAGGTAACCAAATGACCAACTGAGAAAAAGGTTTTTTTAATGGACATATCAGAGAATAAACAAAACAAAAATGCTGTAGCACTTAGAAGACTAACTGTTATATTTTAATGTTAGCTTTTGTGGATCAAGTCAATAGATGCTGAAGGATAAACTCATTGGCATTTGTTTGTTTGGATTTTAGACCAAGAGAGTTTGTGGTATGTACTTAAAACCAGTCCTTGTCTTGACTGGCTACCAGGTACATGTAAGTTTGTGGGCATAATGGCAATTTAGCCTTGCAGGGGTGGTGTAGAAGTCAGCCTTGTGAATTTCCCCCCTCCCTGAAATCGTTGCTTAATCAGATTTCTCCCAGCCATCAGCACGTTTGGGTTTGGCCCTCCTGAATTAGTCAAAATCCTAACAAGAATGTGTTAAAATATGGTTCATTATTCAACCCCATCAGGATGGATAGGTTAGTATGGCTGAGTCATTCATGTGGACCTGTTAAAACCTGGTGTTATCTTGACAACACCTAATGTGATCTTAAATTATGTGGTACCTCTTGGGCCCTAGGCTTTAATAGCCCTTGTGGTTTTACTAGTTATCCATTAAAGTTATTATGGCTTTATACCTGAAACCTCCAGTATTTTCAGTCTTGACTTTTCTCACTGGGCGTGCCCTCTCAAGAGTCTTCTTGTTTATGTGGCACCCTGATGATAATGTTGTCAACACATGACATAAAAACAGACTTTTAAATTTTTTTGCCCTTGTTTCTTATGGCACTAGGCTCACTGGTTCTTCTCAACAAACCTACTCTGCAAATATAGATGCTGGAAAGCGAAGCCTTCAGGAAAGATACTGCAGGCTAGTAAGTTCAGCTCTCTTCTCTGCATGTATTATAAATACACAACTCAATTTAGGTGTTACTCCTTCTATTGGATTCAATGGGAGATATAGGGAATTTCTAGCTTTAGCCAGTCTCTTGTTTTCCTCATGCAGAAAATGAACAGACTAAAGCAGTGCGGTCACTTTTCATACAGCTCTTCAGGTGCAAAAATCCTGAAAAACCAGGAATTGTGCTAATATGAACTGTCCCCACATATAGCACAAACGTTTCCTCTTCAGATTTGCTGCTCTCCACATAGGAAAAGCAATGATACAGGAATGAGCCCAAGTAGCTAGGTAAGTAACACCTCTAAAGGGCTATAAAGACCACACCGGGGGGGGGGGGGAATGCAAAACTCCATTATTATTTTTAGGAATTAAATTTTCATGCTTATGAAAAGGATTCATGCTAACTAATGCAATAGCAATCACGCTTATATACCACCCCATAGCACTAAGTGCACTCTCTAGGCAGTTCACAAGAATTTTGCTCCAACATGTGGAGTATTCATTTTACTGACCCCAGAAAGATGGAAGGCTGAGTCAACCTTGCATCCCATTCAGGACTGAACTCACAATGTTTTGGCTGCAGTACAGCAGTTTAACCACTGCACCACCAGGCCTCTTGCAAAGCCTTTGCTTGCTGAGAGACTGTACGTGTGTGCTTATAGTCTGAAAAGCAACTTTTCCCAAGTTCTACTAACATCAAATCATTCTGATTGAGAACTATGTATTGACAGTTCCATAGTACTGCTCCATGAAACATGTAGCCTTCTGAAGCTAAGCTTTTTCAGTCTTAAGTGCTATATGCGTGTGAGGCCATGCGGAAACTATGTGTGAGTTGTACTTTGAAAGGAAAGGCTATCTATAACAAACATTTGTGATTTCTACAGAAAACTCTCATTGCAAGAATATATAAATATATCTCAAACAAAATTTTCAGTTGATCCAAGCACAACAATCTGGATGAAGAAAAGGAACTTTTCTCTGAGAGCTACTACATTATGAAATGACTGTGCTTGGTGTATTTATTACTCCCTTTTAAATACACATTTTGGAGTTTTATTTAAGCATGCTTTTGTTAGATCTATTAAACCTCCTATTCTTCACATCTTTGTTGTTTTGCAAGCTTTATTGGTTTTTAGTTAATTGTGCTGTTATATTGCATCCCTTTTTAAATGTAGGAAAATGCCTTTGGCGTACATCTGCACAAAGCTGGGTATTTTTTTTTTTAGAGTGCATGTGTTGTATGATGCATAGATACTCATTCTTCTTAATGTTCTGTTGGAAGCCGAAGCCATCCTCTACCAAAAATATGTTTTGCATTGTCATTTAAGTCCTGCTCACTTCAATGCAGTGTGTGCATTGCATGTTTTCTGTGCACGTTGTTCCCTACCTCACGCTAGCTACACAGGGTAGCCATGGCTACATTTCAACCACCCCATTTTAAGTTTGTAATTTAGCTCCAAAATTGATACTTCATCTCTACTGAAAATAAAAATGCCATTGATCTCGGTGACAAATTGACTCTCAGTGGCAGAAAATATAGACCTTGATGCTGTGTATGTGTGTGTGTTTCATTAGAAGGATAACCTTGTCTCTGTTGTAAATCATGACTAGTAGCCAGGGCTTTCTGACTCTTATTGTGGAGTTTCTGGCTCTTGTGAAAAGCTATTGAAATATTATTATAGAAATTCAGACTGTTTTGAAGATGAAGGAACCTTAAGGGCAAAGCAGCTCAATTTCATTAGGTCTACACTGGGCTAAATTAAATTTTCTTCCTGTTCAATACTATATATTGCACTATTCCCCAAGGTATATGCTTGAGAGAACAGCACAGGAGAACTTGCTTTGATGTTGAAGGGATGTTCTTTTCTTTAAAACGATGAGTCCAGTCTGATTCACCTCTACTGCAAGAATCCATTCATTTTTGTGGCACCAGTCATCTCTAATTCCAAAATGAATCTTTTCTTAACCTCTGACTCATGTTCTTAGCACCCCATTAGCTGTGAATTTCAGAGGTATTTTTCACTCTTCCTCCTTTTCCTAAAGCGAGACAGGAAGATGAGCTCTGATTGTACCTTTTTTAACTGGGAGAAAAATGGAAAGTGAGCTATCAGATTCTGATTGCTGATTGCAGTAAAATGGTGCTGAAAGTTAAGACATTTTTGAAGGACTGAAACTTTAGTGATTAGCAATGAGGGATTAAAGAACAATTGGGAAGAGCCCCAGAAATGTAGGAAATCTATAGCACAAATCTGTACACATTCTACTGAAAAAATAAGTCCACTTGAGTTCAATGGTGCTTACTTTCAGGTAAATGGTTATTAATTTGTGGCGTAATGTAGAAGTCCTCACTTTTTTCATCTCGCCAATCACTCAATCAAAATTTCACAATTTTACTAACAAACAAACAAAATGACCACCTTTTCCTTGAAAGACATCAGTATTCTGTGAGTATTCTCTTGTTGTTAACCTTAATGGTTAATTTTAGAATATGCAAATTACTGTAATAAACAAAGCATAAACAAATATAATCCATTATTAGTTGAAGATTGTAATAATACTGTTGAATATAGATTTTACTACTATGGTAACTGAAACACAAAGGCCATTGCAAAAATCCTGTTGCTTTAACATAATTAAACATTTCTATTCCAACCCTTGAAAGGTGTCTTGGAATCCATTTCTTCATGTGCCAGAAAACTTTACCATCCATGTTAATATTTGGAGGTTGTATCTTTTGAGAAAGAATCAGTAATTTTTAATTTTCAAAAAATCACTGTGGCTGGTGACATTATCAGCTTTATTTATTTATTTATTTAAGCAAACTTTTACACCACCCTCCTCAAAAGGACCCAGGGCGGCTAACACAACTCTCAACACCTAAACACAATAAAAACATAATATAAAATCAAGATTAAAAATTTTAAAAAGCTAAAACAAGACAAACAGAGATAGAGGATCAAGTGAGCCAACAGACTGGGGCAACTGTCTGGCCCATACCCCACACATGCTCTGCCAGCCAGGTCTTGACCCCCTTCCTAAAGGGTAGCAGCTCTGTCTGGAGATGCAACTCACTTGGCAAGAGGTTCCATAGGGCCAGAGCAGACACAGAGAAGGACCTCCTCCTTGTGCTAGAGAGGTGCGCCTCTCTAGTTGATGGTACAACCAGAGCACCTCTCCGGTCTGCTCTGATGGGATAGACAGATGTCCTTAAGGCGATGCGGTCTCTTAGGTATCCTGGCCCACTACCATGTAGGGCTTTAAAGGTAATAACCAGCACCTTGAATTGCACCCAGAGGCACACTGGCAACTAGTGCAGCTCCCTCAGCAATGGTGAGGCATGAGCATAATGCCCACACCCAATCATGACCTGGGAAGCCGCATTCTGGACCAGCTGCAGCCTCTGAATGGTCACCAAGGACAGCCCCGTGTAGAGCGCATTACAGTAGTCAAGTCTGGAGGTGACCAAAGCGTGTGTGATCATGAGCAAGGAGTCCCGGTCCAGGAGCAGGTGTAACTGGTGTATTACACAAAGTTGTGCAAAAGCCCTCCTGGCCATGACTGCCACCTGCCCTTCGAGCAGTAGTTGTGAGTCCAAGAGGACCCCTAGATTATGCACCGGGTCTGTTTGTGGCAACACTGCCCCATCCAGAACCAAAGATGGTAGCTCCCGAGATAACACAGGGCTCCTGACCCACAATCACTCAGTCTTGTCAAGATTCATCTGTAGCCCGTTATCTCCTCCTCCAGACCCTCACAGCCTCTAGGCACCTGGAAAAGACTTCCACTGCATCACTTGGATCTCCACAGGACGAGATATACAGCTGAATATCATCTGTGTATTGATGATACCTTACCCTGTGGGAACAGATGATCTCACCCAGCAGTTTCATGTAGATGTTAAATAGGAGAGGTGAGAGCACCGAGCCCTGAGGCACCCCATATTAGAGCAACCTATGGCTGGATTTCTCACTCTCCAACCACACTGAATGGGTCCGGTCCTTCAGAAATGAGGAAAACCAGGACCACACAGTGCCCTGTATCCCCAGTCCTCGGAACCTTCCCAGAAGGATCCTTAGGATAACCATAATTTAAAACAGTAGGATTTCAGGCTCTGAATAAAAATGAAGTAGTTGTATTGTGAATACAATTTATTGGTACAATGCAAAGAAACAGAGCGCTGGTGTGTGTGTTAGCTGCTGTCATGACAGAACTAATTTGTAACAACCCTAATAGGTTTCACAAGATAAGTGAAATGATTAAGGAGTGGCTTTATCAGTTCCTCACTTCATGGATTTCCATGGCCAAGCTGAGATCCCAGTTTAGGCCTTCTGAGTCTTTGTTTGTCACTCTATTCACTACAGTGCACCACAGGGCACTGTATTTATCAGGAAACTGATGATGCTACAGCTTCTTTCATGGACTAGATAAAGCTAAAGATCTCCCTTGTTCGAAAGCCAGTTGTATCTGACTCTAGGGTTTAGTGCTCATCTCTGCTTATAGCAAAAGAGCCAGTGCTGTCTTACCACTCCGAAAATCCTCAAACAAATATAGCAACTATTCTGGCTGTATGATTCTGGATGGTGTAGGCCACAAAAATGAATTATTCAAGTTCAGTTAGGAATCTCTTCCTCTAATACAATATTGGCCAGGTATGGGCAAGCTTTCAGAGTTGGTTAGCAACTGCAAAAATAAAATAGAGAGAGAGACAGGGAGGGGAGATGTCCATTTGGCTACTTGTGTTTTGATATCTGAAACCGTGTCCCCTAGGACAAAATTGTCATTCCTATATACCTTTGAGGGAATGGTTAGCCATCAAGCATTAATGCCAAACATTAAGGTCCAGCAACAAGGACTGCATGAGTTGATTGCACAATTAGTTTCATGGTTCCCTTTGCTGTGCAATGCACCTCAAGAAATGTTTTGTGAATAGCATCTCTGTCTTGGTTCTGTTTGAGCTCCGACCTACATAATGTTGAGTTACACAAGAGTGGCTACTCAATGGGATTTCAGCCAATGGATGTTGACTAAACATCCTGGAAGGCTTTGTTTCTCACAAAACCGCTGGCTAATCAGAAACTACATTTCCCTGTTATATTTCTTTCTCTAATGGAGCTAAAGTCTCATTTAAGAAAAGAAGAAGAAAGAATCTGATTTAACTGATGGATAAATAGGCTCTGAGTGGCATGCTTAAAATCTTGATATAATTTATGCATTTTGATATTACGGCAACTCTAACCTTTGCAGATTTTCCCTTTCAGATTTAGAGTATCAGGATTGAAGAAGAGGTAAAGGTAATGGTAAAGGTCACACTTGCTTGAAAGCCAGCCATATCTGACTCTAGGGTTCAGTGCTCATCTCTGTTTATAGCCAAAGAGCCAGCACTGTCTGCTTCTTCAGATGTTTTCATGGACACGTGGCAGGCATGCTTCAACATGCATGCAGAAGGTTAGACTTGAAGGTCTCTTAGACCCCTTAAAACTCAGTCATTCTATGATTTTATGATAAACGTATGTCATTTAAGTGCTTAGAGAATAAAAGAACTATACAAATATATATTTGAGGTCACAAATATAAATCATAGATACTGTATAGGAATAGGACAATCTATAAACACAATAGATAATATTGACAAATCATTTCCCCCAAGACTAACACCTTAATTGTCTTTAGATCAACTCCTTAAAGGCCTACCCTGAAGTAAGCATGTACAGAATTATGAAAAATAATATATAGTGAAACATACATTATTGGCTAGGTATGGACAGCTTTCACAGTTGGTTAGCACACTGGAAATTTCAACCACAAGCCAAGTTATAAAGAAAATAGCCTGTCTTTCAAGCTAGAAAATTACTGTTGAAACAAAATTCTATCGGGAATCTGAAAGATCAAAGCTTTGTCTGTCTCTGTCCATCCGGAGACCTGGCTTGAGTCAAAGAACCTTCAAAATGGAGCAAAAACACAAAAGATGCACAAAAAGAAATGGATTGACTCACCTGTATAGTTGTTTGCCACTATTTATAGTGTCTGTACAATTTATAGTATTACACTCTTCCCACACTCTTGTCATCCCCTACTAGACCAGTTAAGAAGTCATTCCAATTAGAGCCTGAATGTGTAATGATTAATTGTTGGATCAGGAGTTTTAGTCATTCCTTTTTGTTCTCTCCATTTTAATTAGGAACAATCTTTTTCTTCCAATACCTAAGCCATCAACCTAAACAGAAGTGGGGTCAAACACTATAAATCTGCCCTGTCGCCTTTTAATTGGTACTTGCAGTCATGTTTTGAATTAACACAAAGTGGCTTATTAGATCTTTAGATGGATCATATCCTTCTTACTTGCCTTGGATTAAAAATATGGCATGGAATAAAATAATGGGAGAGGGAAAAGATCTTTTGCCATAGATTTACTATTTAGTCAGAATTGCAATAAAGTATCAGGGCATTTTAAAAAAGTAAAATAATGCACATATTAGTAGCAAATAACTTAAAATTATTCATTTTCTGTTGTGTTTTATAACCAACATCCAGAAAGAAACTTTTCTATCACTATTTCAGTTGGCTTTCAAGAGTGAGATACCACTCAAAGTAATCTTATCTCTAAAATGTATTCATTAATTTTAATAAAAAAGGAATGTTCCATCTTCTCAATACTACTGACAACTTAATCTAGGTCTCTTTATACTTGCACTTCTGCAAAGATTCCAAGTCATACTCAGGTAACCATTAGTCTAGATTTCAGCCAGACTTACCTCTTATTTCATAACACTCTCCTATTGATCTGGCAGAAGAGCTATATAGATAAGAGCAAAAATTTAGAATGACCAGACAAACCTGATTTTCACGAATTTAAGATGCCGAGCAGGTTGGGCCTGGTTAGTACTTAGAGGAGAGGCTACTGTATGAGATCAAGGATATCTAGGCAAGACATGGAAATAAACCTTTATATCTCTATCTAGCTGAGCCCAAAACACTAAAATTTATAAACAACACAATTAAAAAACTCACCAATAATCTAAAAAGTATGCATACATAAACTATGTTTACATGCTTACACTTTACATGTTTACACTCTGTTTTGTTGTTCAGTCGCACAGTCGATTCCGACCCTCTGCGACCCCATGGACCACTGTCCTCCAGGCACTCCTGTCCTCCACCATCCCCCTCAACTCACTCAGCTCTGTGCCCATTATCTCCACAATACCATCTAGCCATCTCATCTTGGGCCATCCCCTTCTTCTTTTGCCCTCCACCCTTCCCAGCATCAAGGCTTTCTCAAGTGAATCCTCTCTTCTCATTTGATGTCCAAAGTATTTTAGCTTCATCTTTATTATTTGACCTTCTAAGGAGCAGTCAGGCTTGATTTCTTCTAAGATTGACCCATTTGTTCTCCTCGCTGTCCAGGGTACTCTCAAAACTCTCCTCCAACACCACATCTCAAAGGCGTCTATTTTTCTGTTTACACTGTACATGTTTCCAAATTTCAGCAGTTTGAATAGCCCTGTCATTTGCTTCAGACAAATCCTCAGTATCACACTATTCAAGCAAGTTACCACAGATTAGAAGATGTTCAAAGTCTTGTCTCTCACCACATCCACATTGTTCACCATCATCAGGATTCCCCTACCTCTTTAGGTTTGTTTTGCATTGTTCCACCCCAGTTGCTAACCTATCCAGCATCTTCCATGTCCCATACTGGAAATGGTAACCTGCTGCTGGATTCTCCTTTGTCACCTATAACTCTCCAGGTGATATTCTTTTCCATAGTTCAGTCCGATGAGCTTCAGCTATAGATGGAATTGGTGCTGTTGATTTTTGGAAGCTCTTCCTTGACTTCAACCTTGATGGATGCCTTGGATCTGTTTCTTGTTTTTCTTCTCAATATCTGTTGCTCCTTGTCTTCTAACATACTTAGGTGCTATCCTCATGAGTTAGAAGATTTTAATAACTGGTGTCAGTCATTAACACAATGTAACTACAGTAATACCTCATATAACATTAGTATCGAATAACACTAAAATCGCATAACATTAAGGAATCTGGGGGGAAGAATTGCATCAGATAACATTAAGATCCTATGGGATGCTTCAGATAACAATCGCTAAAGCCTGTGTGGTTACAATGTATCTCTATGGATCCCATAGAGGATCAGATAACACTAAAAATCATATAACACCAAGACTTGTGGAACCAGGTTTTAGTGTTATATGAGGTTTTACTGTACTGTATATGGTCTGTTTCATAAAAGGCCATGTTAGTTTGACTAGCATGCACAGAGCTTCTCCAGACTGAGGCAGCAGAGAAACACAGGGCAAGGGCAATTTTTCCCTATTTAATAACAAGTGATATACAATTTCAAATTCAATTCTTTTAAATGCAACTATCTCTGGTTTGACAGCTGCTTTTATATGTTGTGTTCTTGGGGACACTTCCGCAACATTCTTCTTTGCTCAGCAAGCAATATGATCACTAGAAAGAATCCTGCCTCCAGTTATGTACAATCACTGTTGCCAGTCAGAGTTGACAGTACTAGATGGCTGTGCAGTATGATTTAGTATCTGACATTTATCATGTTCCTAACTGTTGGTAATATATGTGTAAATATAATGCAACATAGCATGTGTGTGCAGGGGTGTTTTTTGGGTGTATTTATTTAATTTATATCCTGCCAAATTAGTGAGACCACTAATACGGGCAGCTTACAATAAAAGTTAGGAAGACATTACCTTGTATATCTTGGAGTAGTTATTTAGCAAGGAGTCCCTGTATGGGTAGACATCTCCGTGATGACATGCCACAAAACTGATGGTTTTTTAGCCATTTGGATATCATGTCACCCACTGGCTAGGTGGACCGTGATGTGTGCCCTCATCTTTCACCTGCCCCAAGGGATTCAACAGAGGGTGTTTTTTGTGTTTTAGTCCCGGCCTAACATCATTGATGAGAGATAGGCAACACCATCTAGTTAGACCACTCAAGCCCCCACACCCTAACTAAGCTCTCACTTAGCGGGGAAGATGTTACAAAACTGATTAATGTCTGTTGAGCACAAACTAAATCTATGCCAATTGGTGGTAGTTTATTCCTCAACATGTTTTAAAATTAAGTCTCTTAAAATTCATGATGGCTGATTGATTATATTTTTAAATGGTGGCACATCTATATTTTTCAAGGGAGAGTATTATTCATAATCTGTTGTTTTCCTTTTATTAGCCTGCTGTGTGAAAACTCACTAAAACACCTCAAATTTATGTATAAAGTAGAAACTTACAACTGTGCTATCCTGCTCCACTGTGCCTGTCACAGGTGACATCCTCTTCCTATATAATGTTAGCAACTTCAAGGACTCTTTATGTATCCACATATGTTATTCACAAATTGTAACAGGCTGCAATATTTCTTAAACTTTAAAAAAATAAAGTAACCATTTATACTGATTCGAGCAAGAACTTTAAAGCAAACCTGCCACTTCCTCAACATAATGCTTCCAGAGTAATACTAAAGGATGTAATAAAAATGCAAACACTGAATGAAATTTTGGGTATTTTTTCCCCAAAATAAAACAACCTGGCAAGCAAATGTAACAAGAATTTAATAATTCATAAATTGAACTTCAACATCTATTTAATAATAGATCAACTGTCATGCCAAGTTCACTTAAAAACCTACGCAGCCCACATGTTTAATGTTTTCATTCAGCTTTTCTGAGATATTCAGTACTGCAAACATTATTTTCTATTTATGCTCATTTCAATATTTTATATCTTTTGGGTTGTTTTAGGAAATGAAAGTCAATACCATGAAAAACAAAAAGCGTAATCCTCTTTCCTTTACTGACGAGTTGAGATAACAGATCAGAGAGCAGCTTTTCTTATGTATACATTTTCATAAATGATTCACTGAATTTTTATAGTCTATAGAGTAGTTTCAAAATCACACTGTGCATTATGTATCCTGTCACAAATCAAATGTTTTGGCAGTTCCTTAAGGAAGAGTTGTACAGTTGTTGAACAACTGTATGGGATAAAAGGTATCATTCCTTTTAAGGTAGTCGGTCAAGGAGATCTAGAAACATGAACAGAGCTGGATTTCCAATGTTGTGATGGACTTTCTATGCCTTCTACACAAGAACTGTGCAGAGACTTAGATAAAATGTAGTAACTTGATATAAAAATATAAGGAAAGAGATATAGAGTTGCAAATTATGAGAAGAAGGAGAAAGAAGAGGCAAAGGCAAATAAAATAGTTAAATTTTGCAGTTGCTATGTTTGCAAGGTACTGTATTATGGGGTCCATTTTCTTCTTGGATTCCTTTGTTTAATTGGAAGAACAATGTATATACAAAGATTTAGAGGTTTCAAAATGTTGGCTTTAAAAGCAGGAAACAGTCTTGTGTTGGTAATGACTAGCAAAGGTAAGGTAACTTTAGCCACTTCATCAGATGCATGAAGAAGACTGTGAAAAGCTAGGCCAGAGCATGGGACTAAAAGAGAATATGCTCAACAAAATTAAAAGATACAAGTAATACCTCATATAACATTAGTATCGAATAACACGAAAATCGCATAACATCAAGGAATCTGGGGGGAAGAATTGCATCAGATAACATTAAGATCCTATGGGATGCTTCAGATAACAACCGCGAAAGCCTGTGTGGTTACAATGTATCTCTATGGATCCCATAGAGGATCAGATAACACTAAAAATCATATAACACGAAGACTTGTGGAACCAGGTTTTAGTGTTATATGAGGTTTTACTGTAAAGGCACTGGAAGCAAAGTTACTACACATCAGCAACAAACTGATACCAAAAGTAGCCAATCACTATACATTATAAATACTGATATTTTTAAGCAGGGGTAGCCAACCTATGGCCCACAGGCTGGATCCAGGTCCATGGTGCCAATTAATCCAGCCTCCAGTGAGGAACCTGCTGCTGATGCTAGAAATGGTGAAAATGGGCCAAAAGTGCCCCAAAGGTACTGAAAAATGGCAAAACCCACCAAAAACACGTCAAAAATGGCACAAACGCACCATCATCACCATGCCACCACAGGAAGCAGCAAAAACAGGCAAAAACATGCCATGCATGCACTCGTCTCCACCGGAAGTGGCGGAAGCAGTGGAAGGAACCACGCCTCTGGCCCACATATCTGTCTGTGGAGGCCTGGTCCGGCCCACAGAACAAAAAGTTTGGCCACCCCTGCTTTTAAGTGTCTGTGTATGTGTGTGTGTGTGTGGATTTTCTATGGTTTTATGGTGTTTGTTCTTCTTTTTTAACATTGTGAGCCACCCAGAGTGGGAGTGTATCCCAGATGGGTGAGGTAAAATTAAAATACATAATAATATAATAACAATTAATTGTTGCATTTTTTTGCTCTCTAAGCAAGTTTTGCCACTTGGCAGTGAGCACAACTTTTGTCTGTCTCCTCATTCCTAGGTACAGAAGCTGAGTTTTGTGATAGTTAAATCTTTACTTCAGTACTAGCTTTAGAGTTGCGTATTCTATCTCACAGTGCATCTATAGACAGCAAGCAAGTTTAAGTGACTGACACCTAAGAAATATCATCTGACAAGAAGAACATGGTCAGAAGCTTTTGAGGAGTGGATGAAGGTGGTGACTGTGTCTGTTATCCATTGGAAAATTGGAAATACTGTATCTGGTTTTGGGACTACCTTTTCCAGAATCCCACATGCCTGTGGTTTCCCACCTCTGCTGCCAGTTGAGATGCTTATCATATCCTGCATTTTCAGTCAGGTATATCTACTCATTTTAATCAGAGTTGTGGAAATGAGGAAAATCTGATACTTCTGGTTTTCATCTAGCAATGGGAAACCCCACCCACCAAAAGAGCTTGCACACGTTCAAGAATAGTTTTGCAGACTTAAGATTCAATTTATATTATTTTTTTCTACTCATCAGATAGGAGAACTTAGAGGCACTGGTGGAGGATAGGGGTGCCTGGTGTGCAGTGGTCCATGGGGTCGCAAAGGGTCAGAATTGAACAACAACAACAACAAATACTTGAGTCAATAGGAAAAGCACATTAAAAATGTTTACTTTAAATAGCCAGGGTTTTTTTTTGTTTGCTTGCAACTGAACATCAGTCAACAAACAGGAAAACAAGGTTGTGATATCAAATTAGCGAGGTGCAATATTTACCAACATGGCATTCACAAGGACATTGCTTCCTATGTAGCTTTGAATTCTTCTACTTTCTGCACTTGCAGTATTCTTTAGTTTAATACAAATTCCCACTACACAACAGGTGGAGAGGAAAGATAAACACAAATCAAAAGGAGGTGGATAGGGAAGAAGAAAAGTTATTTCTTTCCCTCAGACTTCTAAGGTTTTGTGAAACATTAAGAGGCACCTCACACTTTCTAATCAAGGTTCACTGAAGTTAAAAGCAGCAGTCTGGATATTATCCTGGAATATCATCTGATGTAGAGGTGGAAAGTCCTTGTAAGGTTCTTCTTTCTAGTGAACACAACTCTGCAGTTCATAAATCATATTCTCTTCTTGAAATTCCTTTGATATATGTCAGGATTACATGAAGTAGTTCTGACTGTTTCCTTCTCCCTCCTCTTGCACTTGTAAAGATTTAAGGCAACAATAGCATGGCAAACCCCAGGAAGTAAGCACTGAATGTGATAAAAAGTTCATGTACTTAGGAATCATGCTTAAGCTTCACATGATTTGTTCCCATGTAAATCATCAACTGATAAATATTTATTTTGCTATCCATCCGTTATATGTGCCAGAAGAGTTCTATGAAACATTTGCTTATATACATTCTCTATGAATAGAGGCACTTCTTAATTTTCCCTACACTTTGATTGTAGCTACACCAATCAGTTAAGTCTAGAAATGTAAATTCATACTTTTCTTATCCTAACAAATGCAAATGAGAAATTGCTAGATTCTTTAATAGGCCCACAAGGACTACAAGTCATGTATAAGCACCCTGGATAGTGTTATTTTAGTAGCAAGAACAAGGTTTTGTGAACACTGTATATATTTGTTTAATTTGTATAAAACTAGGATGGTTGCTGCTTCGATTTATGTATGTTTAAAGAGTCTGAAGCAATTATTGGGTTGTTTGCAGTTTTTTCTATAACCATTTAAACTTTCTGTTTCCATATGTCCTTTGTACCTCAAGCAGAAAAAGCTTCATACGGATATATTTTACACAGGCTACCAGAACTATAAGGGGGAAAATTTCTTCAGCTAATCAGTTACTTTGTTACTCCACAAAGAGTGGTGCAGTGGTTAAACTACTGTACTGCAACCAGAAGGGTGTGAGTTCAATCCTGACAAGGGATCAAGGTTGACTCAGCTTTCAAAAGTTGGTGAAATGAGTATTCAGCATGTTGGGTGCAAAAATGCTAATTAACTTGTGAACCACCCAGAGTGCACTAAGTGCTATGAGGTGACATATAAGTCTAATTGCTATTGCTATTCTTGGCTGGAAGTGGAGAATCTCATTGAGCTGCAAAATTCTTTGTCAGATTATCTCAATGATTCAAAACACTAACTCAATAAACTTGATTTTTTTGGAATAGTAGCCGTGTTAGTCTGTGGTTCAGGCATCTCAGAAAACAAAACAAACAAAATAAAGTAAAATAAAAAACACAGTAGCACTTTAAAGACTAACTGCTATATTTTCACTGTTAGCTTTCGTGGATCAAGTCCACTTCGTCAGAGAAGGAATGAAACTTACAGGCATGTTCTTATATACCAAATTCAGGAGGTCGACAGGAGAAGGGTTGGTGTCAAGCAAGATGAGAGGCAAGCAACCACAAGAATGCAGTATCACCCAGCCATTAGCAACAATAGATTATTCAGATAAACTCTAAAAGACTCCCTTTCAATCTCAAGGTTCTGAGTAAGCCCACTATGGTATCTGATCAACTTGTGACCTGCATGTCAAGGGAAACAAAAAAACAAAAAACAAACAAACAAACTCCTGTACCTGGGTTCTTTCTGTTTTACTAAAGAGAATTGGCAGGAAAGTTGTAATATAAAATCATATAGCAATCTCTGCATCAAATTTGATAATGTCCCAGAAACCTTTCACTAATATTTAGCCCCCTGTGATGGGTATCTAACAGATGGATGTATTTGATTTCTGCTGTCTCCCTTTCAATCCTAGTTTTGTAATTTCTCTGCTCCAGAATTGCAACTTTCAGGTCTTAGATAGACTGTCCAGTTAGATTGAAGTGGTTTGGGATGGGTTTCTCCGTGTTGCCATTCCGGATATCTGATTTGTGTCCATTAATCCTTTTGCGTAAAGATTGTCCTGTTTGTCCTACATAAAACATGGATGGACATTTCTGGCAAGAGATGGCATAAATCACATTAGGAGAAGCACAAGTAAAACTGCCTTTAATGTTGTGTGTGGTGCCATTGGGTCCAGTAATATTGTTTCCAGAGTGAATGTGAGGGCATAGTTGACATCTGGATTTGCAGCAGGGTCTAGTTCCCATATCTGTTCCACTTCTGTGTAGTCTGTTGTGTGTCAATAGTTGTTTGAGATTGGGGGGTTTATAAGCGAGTAGGGGTCTGTCACCAAGGGCTTTGGAAGGTGAAGTGCTCTTGTCCAAAATGGGTTGGAGATCCCTCATTATGCGTGTGTGGGGTTTAAGTTGTGGGCTGAAGGTGACAACCAGTGGTGTGCGATTGCTTTCCCTTCTGGGCCTGTCTTGTAGTAGATCACTCCTGGGTATTCGTCTAGCCCGGTTGATTTGTTCTTTAACCATATTGGATGGGTATTGTAGTTTGAGAAATGCTTGGCATCTCTATCGTGTGGGTCTGAGCAGATGCAATTGTACCTGAGAGCTTGGCTGAAGACAATTTATTATTTATTTATTAGTTCAAATTTATATTGCCGCCCACTCGCTGCCCACTGGTTGTCACCTTCAGCTCTCAACTCAAACCCCTCACACGCATAATGAGGGTTTTTTTCCCCTTGACATGCAGGTCACAAGTTGATCAGATACCATAGTGGGCTTACTCAGCAACCTTGAGATTGAAAGGGAGTCTTTTAGAGTTTATCTGAATAATCTATTGTTGCTAATGGCTGTGTGAAACTGCATTCTTGTGGTTGCTTGCCTCTCATCTTGCTTGACACCAACCTTTCTCCCATCGACCTCCTGAATTTGGTGTATATATAAGAACATGCCTGTAAGTTTGATTCCTTGTCTGATGAAGTGGACCTGATCTACGAAAGCTAACAGTGAAAATATAGCAGTTAGTTTTTAAAGTGCTACTGTGTTTTTTATTTTTATTTTACTTTATTTTGTTTGTTTTGTTTTGTTTTCTGAGATCCCTAAATCAATAAAGACAAGGAATGTAGCATATATTGTTTACATATGTAAAAGGAGAACAGCCAGATGGTGCATCTGTGTTTTGAAGACACTCTCTGATGAGGTCTGAACGGAAAGTTACCAGGAAAGAGAGAGCAGCACATGGCTGGGATGCTGGAACTGGTGAATTTGAGGAAGGCTTACAAAAAAACCCAATCAATTCAATACAGACTTTCAAAGAAAAGCAAGGAGAGATGAGGAAACCTTCCTAAATGAGCAGTGCAAAGAAACAGAGGAAAACAACATAAGGGGTAGGTTTAAAGGGAACTAGGTCAAGGAGATCTAGAAACATGAACAGAGCTGATTTCCAATGTTGTGATGGACTTTCTATGCCTTCTACAAGAACTGTGCAGGGAAGGTTTAAAGCAAAAATGGCCATGGTAAGGGACAAAAATGACAAGGAGTTAGTTGATGCAGAAGAGATTGAGAAAAGATAGCAAGAATACACAGAGGAACTCTACAAAAAGGATCTCAACACCCCAATAATCACAACGATGAGAACATTGAACTTGAGCGAGACATCCTATAGAGTGAAGTCAGAAAGGCCCTAAAAAGCACTGAAAACAACAAAGCCAGTAGAGATGATGGTATCCCAGGTGAATTTTTCAAAGCCCTAAAAGATGTTGGAATCAAATTATTGCATTCTATATATCAGCAGATTTGGAAAACACAGCAATGGCCATAGGATTGGAAAAGATCAGTATATGTTCAAATCCCCAAAAAGGGTAATGTCAAAGAATGTTCAAATAGGTTCGGGTTCGGGTTCGGGTTCGGGTTCGGGTTCGGGTTCGGGTTCGGGTTCGGGTTCGGGTTCGGGTTCGGGTTCGGGTTACAGTTAGGGTTGCACTCATCCCACACGCCAGCAAGGTTATGCTCAAGATAATACAAGAAAGACTTCAGCAGCACGTGGACTGGGAAATACCAAAGGTGCAGGCTGGTTTCAGAAGCGGCAGGGGAACTAGAGACTTCATTGCCAATATACGTTGGATCATGGAGAAAACAAGGGAATATCAGAAACAAGTCTACTTCTGTTTTAGTGACTGCACCAAGGCCTTTGACTGTGTGGACTATAACAAATAGGTCAATCTTAGAGGAAATCAAACCTGACGGCTCATTGGAGGGTCAAATAGTAAAGATGAAGCTAAGGTACTTTGGACATCAAATGAGAAGAGAGGATTCACTTGAGAAAGCCTTGATGCTTGGAAGGGTCGAGGGCAGAAGAAGAAGGGGACGGCCCAAGATGAGATGGCTGGATGGTGTTGTAGAGGCAATGGGCGCGGAGCTGGGCGAGTTGAGGGGGATGGTGGAGGACAGGAGTGCCTGGCGGACGGCGGTCCATGGGGTCGCAGAGGGTCGGAATCGACTGTGCGACTGAACAACAAAAAATTAGAAAGATGGCAATACCAGAACACCTTATATGCCTCATGAGAAATCTGTACATGAGTCAAGAAGCAACAGTAAGGACAGGATACAGAATGATGGAGTGGGTTGGAGTAGGAAAAGCAGTAAGACAAGGTTGTATTTTGTGACCCTGCTTATTCAACTTATACACAGAACACATAATGTGCAATGCAAGGATGGATGAATCACAAGTTGGGATGAAGTTCCTGGGAGAAACATCAACAACTTGAGATACACAGATGATATTACTCTAATGGCAGAAAGTGAGGCAGTCCTAAAGAAGCTCCTGCTTAGGTTGAAAGAAGAGAGTGCAAAAGCTGGCTTGAAACTCAACATCAAGAAAACTAAGATAATGGCAACAGGCCCTATCACTCCTTAGAAAATCGATGGGGAAGAAGTAGAAGCAGTGACAGACTTTACTTTCCTAGGATCAAGGATCACTGCAGATGGAGATTGCAGCCATGAAATAAAAAGGCAACTGATTCTTGGGAGACAAGCTAGGAGAAACATGGGGAACATAGTTAAAAGTAGAGACTTTACTTTGCAAACAAAAATTTGCATAGTCAAAGCAATGGTATTCCAGGTGGTAATGTATGGTTGTGAGAGCTGGACTATAAGGAGGATGATGGAGGACAGAGGTGCCTGGTCGGCAATAGTCCATGGGGTCACAAAGGGTCAGAGTCGACTGTGAGACTGAAGAAAAATACAAACTATGGTAGCAGCTTCAGCCCAGAAGCTATTTTTCCCTGTTTTGTTGTTGTTGTTCAGTCGCACAGTCGATTCCGACCCTCTGCGACCCCATGGACCACTGTCCTCCAGGCACTCCTGTCCTCCACCATCCCCCTCAACTCACTCAGCTCTGTGCCCATTATCTCCACAATACCATCTAGCCATCTCATCTTGGGCCGTCCCCTTCTTCTTTTGCCCTCCACCCTTCCCAGCATCAAGGCTTTCTCAAGTGAGTCCTCTCTTCTCATTTGATGTCCAAAGTATTTTAGCTTCATCTTTATTATTTGACCTTCTAAGGAGCAGTCAGGCTTGATTTCTTCTAAGATTGACCCATTTGTTCTCCTCGCTGTCCAGGGTACTCTCAAAACTCTCCTCCAACACCACATCTCAAAGGCGTCTATTTTTCTGCGCTCCGCTTTCCTAATGGTCCAGCTCTCACAACCATACATTGCCACAGGGAATACCATTGCCCTGACTATGCGAATCTTTGTTTGCAATTTAATGTCTCTACTTTTCACTATGTTCCCCAGGTTTCTCATCGCTTGCCTCCCAAGAATCAGTCGCCTTTTTATTTCATGGCTGCAATCACCATCTGCAGTGAGCTTTGATCCTAGGAAAGTAAAATCTGTCACTGCCTCTACTTCTTCACCATCTATTTTCCAGGGACTGATAGGGCCTGTTGCCATGATCTTGGTTTTCTTGATATTTAGTCTCAAGCCAGCTTTTTCACTTTCTTCTTTTAACCTAATCAGGAGCTTCTTTAGGTCCTCCTCACTTTCCGCCATTAGGGTGGTATCATCTGCATATCTCAAGTTGTTGATGTTTCTCCCAGCAATTTTGATCCCAAATTGTGATTCCTCCATTCCTGCATTGCGCATTATGTGTTCTGTGTATAAGTTGAATAAGCAGGGTGACAAAATGCAGCCTTGTCTTACTCCTTTTCCTATTCCAAACCACTCCGTCATTCCATTTTCTGTCCTAACTGTTGCTTCTTGATTCATGTACAGATTTCTCATGAGGCCTATAAGGTGTTCCGGAATTCCCATCTCTTTAATTACTTGCCACATTTTGTTGTGGTCGACACAGTCAAAAGCCTTAGTGTAATCAATGAAACAGAAGTAGACTTGTTTCTGATATTCCTTTGTTTTTTCCATGATCCATCTTATGTTGGCGATATGGTCTCTAGTCCCCCTGCCTCTTCTGAAACCCGCCTGCACATCTGGTAATTCTCTCTCCACATACTGTTGCAGTCTATCCTGTATTATCTTGAGCATCACCTTGCTAGCGTGAGGGATGAGTGCAATTGTTCCCTGTAAGAGTTAGGAATCCTCTTCTTTTGCACCCCCTATCCTGGGAAAGTTTTCTTTCTGTTCCTGGTTTTGGCACCTTTGAGAGGCCCCACAGGTGGGAGGGGGAATGGTACGGCTTACTCTCTTTCTTATCTGTGCAGAGGAATTCCATTGGGTGGGGCTGAATCCTGAAGAGTGAGAAGCAAGGGGTATGGGTTTCTAACAGAGTGACTGTGTTAATTAACCCCGAAAAAGCTTGGTGATTGGCGGGATTGGGGGAAATGGTTTCGAGAGTGAAGTGCCTTTTATAAAACTGCATGTAATCCTTTGTTCTGGGGCCACGAGACGTGGGGCAGAGCTATTCATGCAATGCTCCTTTTATATTCTCTGTGATCTTTGACTGTGCTATCCTTAACAATGTAGGGGGGGTGCAAAACCCTCATTGGCTCTGTTAGCCCTAGCAGGTTTCTTATTTTTATGCTGTTTGCTCATGTATGCTCTGTGACACCTTTGCTTTGCAATAAAATGGAAAGACTACTGAAGATTTTGTGCTTTGTGTTCAGGCAACAAGAGTTGGGTAAGGACACTCTATGAGATGACAAAACCCAACTCTTACATTCCCCACAGAGTGAAGGACAGCTGGACATAAGGAAAGCTGAGTGCAGAAGAATAGATGCCTTTTAAATGTGGTGTTGGAGGAGAGTTTTGAGAGTACCCTGGACAGCAAGGAGAACAAATAGGTCAGTCTTAGAAGAAATCAACCCTGACTGCTCCTTAGAAGGTCAAATAGTAAAGATGAAGCTAAAGTACTTTGTACATCCAATGAGAAGAGAGGATTTACTTGAGAAAGTCTTGATGCTGGGAGAGGTTGAGGGCAAAAGAAGAAGGGGTGGCAGAAAATGAGATGGCTAGATGGTATTGTAGACACAGTGGGCACAAAGCTGGGCAGGTTGAGGAGGATTGTGGAGGACAGAAGTGCCTGACAGGATATGGTCCATCGGTTTGCAAAGGGTTGGAGTCAACTGTGAGACTGAACAACAATACAAACTATGGAAGCAGCTTCAGCCTAGAAGCAAACACCACCACCCCCGGAAAGAAGGACAGCTGGACACCTTTCAGTCATGAACCTCCTACCCCCTCCTGAAGATATTAAGAGAGAAGGGATTGCCATGGCAGGAACTGCTTATTGCCAGACTGGCTAGGACACTTCATATCTCACTGCTGCCACCATGTAAAGATAACAAAGCTCATTATCTCACTACCATAGGACTCATTCCACCTGTCATAGACTGGCACCCATCCAGTAAGCCAGCATAAAACCTTTTGCTGCTTCAGAGTACATATGGCCCAGGCTAGAAAAATCTTTGATAGGTTTCCATCACTGACTGTTTATGCTTACAAACTAGCCAGATCAGGTAGGAAATAGCAATGTAAATTATGTAGCAATATGTAGCATTACTAATAAAGAAATAAAGGAACTGGAAATCTCACACCAGTTTATCCACTGTATAAAAAGTGTAATGTCTTTTGTTACAAATCAGCTTTTATTTGAAGGAAAAATAGATCATAGTTCAGGATCACAAAAATACAAAAGGAACATTTTTGCATTTCTCCTTTTCCTGGATAAAATAAGAAAGCATATCTATTTATATTTCCTGACATAGCCAGTTAACAGAAGCAAGGTTACATATTTCTACTGTTCTACTCACAAGCAGCATAGGTAATACCTGTCTCCCCCATCTCTTTGGAACATGCATCCTCAAATGGTGTTTCTTCTACGTGTCCAGCCCGGGACTTTCTCCACCTGTCCCTGGTGGCTTTCACCCTGGCTGGGGCTTAAAAGCCACTACGATGGCAGGACTTTTTGGGCCGCCACCACCAGAAATTCCTGCGTCCGGGCGGAGAGGCTGCCGTCACGTTCAGGCCTGGGACTTTCTCCACCTGTCAACCTGTTGCTTGTCATTGATGCCTACTGAATTTCGATGCTGTAATGATCTGTATCATAGTATCTCTGATGTATTTCTTAGCTTTGCCTGATGTTCTGTAATTTGTAATTGTTAATTGTTACTGGAGATTTTCTGGGATGTATTTTGATATGTTTTGTGATGCTATTCCTGCTTTTTTGTTGTTGTTCAGTTGCACAGTCGATTCTGACCCTCTGCGACCCCATGGACCACTGTCCGCCAGGCACTCCTGTCCTCCACCATCCCCCTCAACTCAGTCAGCTCTGCGCCCATTGTCTCTACAATACCATCCAGCCATCTCATCTTGGGCCGCCCCCTTCTTCTTTTGCCCTCGACCCTTCCAAGCATCAAGGCCTTCTCAAGTGAATCCTCTCTTCTCATTTGATGTCCAAAGTACCTTAGCTTCATCTTTATTATTTGACCTTCTAAGGAGCAGTCAGGGTTGATTTCTTCTAAGATTGACCTATTTGTTCTCCTCGCTATGTAATTGTAACTTTTTCCTCTGTGAGCCACCCAGAGTTGCTGTGTGAATAGAGCGGCATATAAGTCGAAATATACAAATACAAAAATATAAACATACTAACATAACAAAACCCAATTTTCATCTTTCATTTCACCTTTTCCTGTGAGTTGCCTAATAAGGTTTCACTTTCAATGTTCATCATATCTACTTCTGTTCTCACAGTTTCAGCTTGTTATTACTATCTTAAAGAGAAAGGAATCCACACCTGGCTTTGAAGGACACATACCCAGACTTTCTTCACCCCTTACTCAGGGAGCAAAGAACCACTGACCATTTTAACTCACTAAAACCAAAGGCTCCATTTTGATTAATTACACTGGTGTCATAAATTTCACAGTCAGTTGCAACACTGCCCCTTGGCCATTTCTTAGAGGTATTGTTGTGTTGATGCTCTGTTTATGTGTGTTTGAAATGTTTTTATGATGTATTGATACAATATTTTGTAATTGTTTTGTTATCTGATATTTTGTTATATGATATTTGTAGCTGTGATATATTGTTTCATTGTGATTCCTGCTCATTTTGTAACTTTGGCTGGGGATTCCTTGAAATGTTTTTGTTTTTGATATTTTGTTACTTGATATTGTAATGGTTATGTATTGTTTCATTGTGAGCCACCCAGAGTTCCTATAAGCAATTAGGGTGGCATATAAATAGAATACAGTAATACCCCGGATAACGCGAGTACCCAATAGCGTGAAAACCGCATAACGCTACAAGATTTTCGGGAAAATCTTTTATCGAATAACGCGATTTTCACGTTATTCGATACAAGCATATGCGTGGGGGGGATTTGGATTGGGTAGAACATCTAGCGCCTGCCCCCACGATGTTTGGAAAGGGTACGGGGATCCTTACCCTTTCGAAACTGAGTTGCGAAAGGGTAAAGATCCTTACACTTTCACAACTTCGAGCATGCTCGCGCGTGTCATTCGGGGTTAGGGCAGGAGATGGGAAAGACCCCCGTCTCCTGCCCTAACCCCGAATGACATGTGAGCGCACGCTCGAAGTTGCGAAAGTGTAAGGATCTTTACCCTTTTGCAACCTCGGGTGACTTGGAGGCTTGCGCGGCGTGGCGGCGGTCAGGGGAGGATGCGGGAAGGTCCCTCGCATTCTCACCTGACTGCCGCCGCGCCGCGCGTGCACGCCCACGGTTCCGAAGGGGTACCCTTTTGCAACCTCGGGCGGCTTGGAGGCTTGCGCAGCGCGGTGGCAGTGAGGGGAGGATGTGGGAAGGTTCCTCGCATCCTCCCCTGACCGCCGCCATGCCGCGCGTGCACGCCCACGCTTCCGAAGGGGTACCCTTTTGCAACCTCCGGTGGCTTGGAGGCTGGCGTGGCACGGCGGCGGTGAGGGGAGGATGCGGGAAGGTCTCTCGCATCCTCCCCTCACCGCTGCCGCGCCGTGAGTGCACACTCGTGGTTCCGAAGGGGTACCCTTTTGCAACCTTGGGCGGCTTGGAGGCTTGCACGGCGGCGGTGAGGGGAGGATGTGGGAAGGTCCCTCGCATCCTCCCCTCACCGCCGCCGTGCCGCGCAAGCCTCCAAGCCGCCCGAGGTTGCAAAAGGGTAAAGATACTTACACTTTCGCAACTTCGAGCGTGTGCGCCCGTGTCGTTCGGGGTTAGGGCAGGAGACGGGGGTCTTTCCCGTACCTTGCCCTAACCCCGAATGACACGCGATTGCGTGCCTACCCGGGGGGGGGGGGGAATGCCGAGCCTTGCCTCGGCGTGGTTTGTCCCTGACGTCAGGACTTTTTTTTAGCATTGTTCGATCAATGTATCGAACAACATGAAAAATCGGACAACGTCATGACTTGTGGAACCATGTCATGACGTTGTCCGGGGTTCTATAGTAATTATAATAATAATTACTGTGCAGACAGAAGTCATCATAGGTCTTTTGCTTGTCAGGTATTCAACAACTCTTTGTGGCTTTTGATGCTTCTTCCTGGGATCCAGACTGGAAATATTGTGTTTTACTAAGCTTCCATCAAACCATAGTCCTTCTCTTTCCAGTATACAGTATTAACAATACCTTGGGCACATCTGCATAGAGGTTTTGCCACTGATGTAAAAATTCCTCAATTAACGTGTACCCAAGAATGAGTCCTCTGTTGCCACACATTTTCATTACAGAAAATAAAGGTTAATGATGGATGGAGACAGGTTAAACATTGACCTTGAAGCATGATGGAAGAACAGCCTTTGTCAAATCATACCTCTCTTTCAGACGGTTTCTCCTGTCCTTCAAGTGTAGTACAAAAGGACTATATAAATAGAAGATACTGTAAGAAGTTAATTATAAGCCATCAGTTGACCTTTTTTCCTGCCTTGAATTTCTGTATGTGTTTTCCTAATCATCTTGGTATGCAAATGAATCTAACCTGTCCTTCAATGCCCATTGCATAATTTTATTAATCTGTATTTACTTATAATTACACACATCTCATCCACTAGTACAATGTAGATTACAGCAATTTCAACAAAATGAAAGACAAATTACTGCTCACAAAGGGATTAGAGCATAAGGTTCAAACAAGGAATTATGTTAATTATGTGTGTAAACTTTCTAGTTCTTTCTTTGATACATAAAGTAACTATTGTGGGACATGAAGGGGAGGGGGAATCAGCCTGTGATGCACAAGATATGGTACTTTTCTCTCTTCCCCCAGGGAACTAAAGGAAATGTGAAGAGTGATTAGTGGCATTAGACATTTAAAATATTTCCTTTGGAAGTCCATTCTGTATTTTGAAAAAGCAAACAGGAAATGCTAAAGGCTTCATGATTAATATCATGTATAACTTAAGTTACAGTAATTAATATAGATGGTTCTATGTGTGATAGATGTTTTGCAAAGTTCATGTGTCATAATAGGTTATATTATCTACCATGAAGTTGCTTTATCATCTGTATTCAACATAATTTCACAAATTTATAGGGTATAATATATGAGACATCCTTAGAATTTATATGTTACCTGGTCCTCGAACCTGATAAATCCGCAATGCATGTTGAGAGGTATGTGAATGCATATCTATTTGTCTTTGTGCAAGGGTATGGTGGCTTCAAAATGTATTGTAGAAGCACAAGAATGTCTGCCATTGAACTAAGGGGAAATTGTGGTGGGCTTTAAAAACGACTGATCATGAATGTCTCTGCAAAATTGGTATAACATCAACAAGACTGTTCAAACAATCTGGATCTCCAGTTTACTTATCAAGGATATCAAAAGGGAAGCAAGCAGAGCCATTATAAAATCATTATCTTTTTGGTTAGATTTTCCTGAACCTAGAAAATATAACCTGGCACATAACAACATATTAGCAGACAAAAATCAATAGAGGCATCACAGTGAAAAATGTTTCCACATTAGAAATTGGAGTACAATTCATTCTGGTCTGTTCAGTGGGACTAAAAACATTTGAACATTGCTCTGGTTTTGAAATAATTTTTAAAAGTTATATTGTTAAACTATTAAGCTCAGCGGTTCCCAACTTTTCAAGCTGGGGTCACACTATCTCAGTCAACTTCAAGCACCAGAATGGTCATTTCCCCCTTGCCTGCATGTTGGGGGTGGGGGTGGCCATTTTGTCCCAACAGCTTCAAAGGGGTGGCCATTTTATTTATTTATTTATATTTATATACATATTTATATTAATATTTTGTTTCTCAAATGCCCTTGGAGGAGTATGGAGGCACATGAAATGGTGCCATGGGCCAGATCTGGCCCATGGGCCTTTGGTTGGGAACCCCTGATTTAGCTGGCTAATAGTTCAGTGGTTTAGGTATCTGGCTGTGGACCTAGAGGTTGACAGTTTGGTAAGCTTCACAGGCTCAGGTGTTCCCAGAAGAAGGATCTTGTGGATCAAGATCCTAGTGGGATTTTATGCCAGAATAAGTGACAATGTACACATTGCTGTGGTGAAATCACAAGGAAGTAGGTACACAGTTTCATATGGAGTGGGAATGCAAATAGAACAAGAATATCCAGCAATGAGCCAGTAATGCCAGTGGTCTTCTGAGACCTATTGGGATCCTAGAGAGAATTACAGCATCATCAGTATAAAGGAGAATTTGTATGAGTTTATCAGCAAGCTTGGGAGGGTAGAAGGCAGGGCTTCTTAAGTGGTCGACCATACCACTGATGGTCTTGGACCATAATAAAGATTGATTGTTATTAAAGAAGAAAATTATGTGTTATTTGTTAAGATGTAATTGCTAGTTTAGGGACTGCAGTGGCTCAAGTGGCTAAGACGATGACTGGAAGGTAGGAGGTCAGCAGTTTGATTGAGTACTGCAGGACATAATGAGCTCCCATCTTTGTCCCAGCTCTTGCCAACCTAGCAGTTCGAAAGCAAGAAATTGCAAGGAGATAAATATGGACCACTTCAGTAGGAAGGTTAAACAGCATTCCATGTGCTTTGGTGTCCAGGCATGCCTGCCACATGACCACTGAAACGTCTGCAGAAGCAGACAACGCTGGCTCTTTGGCTTTGAAACAGAGATGAGCACTGAACCCTAGAGTTGGATATGACTGGCTTTTGAGCAAGGGAAATCTTTTCCTTTACTTTACCTAATTGCTAGTTTGATCTTAGTTTATTAGATATAAACACAAAGAAAATTGGCACTGCCAATTCAGGACTATGCATGTATTATATTCAGAGGCTATAAACTATCTGCAGGGATAAAAGTGCATGTACTATTACTAAGGCATGTGCTTTTCATCCATAATTTATTTTAAATCTGAAACAAAGTGGAGGTATTTGCCAGTTTCTGAACTGTTCCAAAACCAAAGTGACAGTCTGAAGCAGTGCTCAAAATGAATTGGGGCTCTCCAAGGTGCTGAATATTGGTTGAGTGCTTTTGAAAATAAAAAAAATAAAAAATAAGCATACTGAAGAAATGAATGCAGGATGTCAAGAGAACCAGGAAGTTCAAAGAAAATGGAGACTGGCAACTGAAGTGCTAATGAAAAAGACCAAACACTCAGAAATCTCTATCATGGAGTCCCCATGAGGGCATCCTGTCAATGTTTGTCATTTTGTAAGAAAGCATGTTAGAGAGAAGGGAGAATTATTTTCCTTATGTTAATTTTCAGGAGGTATGGTGAATGTGCATTGGAGATTTTTTTGCTTTTCTTTTGTGTAGCTGCAGATCTCAAACTGATTAATTCCATGCCAATATGTGTGACATTTGCACCATAATGAAGAATTTGAATGTGCTATGTCACATTAGCATGAAGAATAGGACCTAAGCTATCTAAATTGCACAGTTTCTGTCAAGTAAAGAAGATAGGAAATTGGTGAGATATGTATAGTGGAAGTTAAGGAGTAGTTGATGCTACTGAATTTCACCCTACACCCCAGACCAGAACAGCTGATTTTCTCCTCTTTCTTACTTTTATCTATTCAGACAATTAGAAATACATGCAAATATTTTCAAACATTCAGATACAAATAGAATTGGTTAGCTACAAATCAGCTTAAAGCAAACTGTGATTTGTAAGACAAATAATTCAGGTTGAATTGAGGTGGATGGTACTGTATTAGCATATCTTACTTAACCACAGAAGTATGCATATATCCAGGGTTGTTCTGAGACATAATTATGCTAAGTTACAGATACATTATGTAAGGTAACTTTTAAACTATGAGGATGTATTTTTTAAAGATAAATTTGTATACTACTTGCATATAGCATTTCACATCATTCATATCAGATCGCACCATTTACATCATTTATATTGACATTTTGTATAGAGCAGGGGTTCTCAATGTTTTTCAGCTGTGGTCTGGACCATGATCCCTTAGACAGCTGAACAAGTGGTTCTCCCACCATAAACGCTGTTGTAAAATGCATCTGCAGCTGTTGTAAACACATTTACAAGGCCGTAAATGAGTCTACAGCCAATTCCGGTGGCAGTGGCTGGAATGAGGTAGGGGCCCCAGATTATTTGGTGCTGTAGCCAGATCTGGCCCATGGGCCACAGGTTGCAAACCTCTGGTATAGGGTTTAGTATCAAAGTTTTCAATCCTTCTCATGCATGTTAGTTACTATGCTTCACAATATAATATTCAGTACACCTCTCAGTTCCTTGAGAAGATTACCAGACCTTCAAAATTTAAGGGAACTGGTTTTCAACACGAATGCTAAGGTTTAGTAGTTCAGCATTCCTGTTCCACCGTTATATGATAGAAAACAATGGAAATATATTTCTCTCTTACAGGTGACTCCTGTGTGTGTTGTATTATGAAAACCAAAATAATGAGAACCACACAGTGCCCTTGCAAACATGCTTTGATTAAAAATACAAGACAATTCAGCCACTGTTATGAAGTAAACCATTCACAGAAATAGAATTCCTTCTCTTGCAAGGGCCTCATTCCTGACAGAAAGATTGATGGGCAAGAGGTCTGTTGTCCTACCTCCTATCTATCTTCAGGGTACTAATAAATTTTGTTTTAAACCTTTTTTTTACAAATCCTATAGAAACACTGTTATTGTCTGAAAGCAAATGTGACAGTCAATTTCTCTTCTGTTGGAAATCAGCAGGAGTATTACATAATAGCCTTCAGTTGGCTGAAGAACAGTCCAACACAAACTTTCTTAGAAGATTCACAGCAGCAGGACAGAGATCACGTGCTACAAGAGTTGGACAACTCCAAATGTGAAGAAATTTCTGGGCTATTTGGTGGTATGTTTTTTGAAACAGGATATACATACCAGTGTAATTGATACGAATTTGTAAATGACCAGGTGTTGGAACCAATAAGAAAGAACAAAATTCTGCTGAGATTGGATATTGTTTGTGGATGACCTTTTGCTCTCAACATTGAGGCATTCCATTTTAAAAGCTTGGGTATGCTGACCTCCAGGATGTTCTTAGATGTTCTGAGAAATTCTAAGGATAGAGTACTTCTTTATAGATTTCATCAGCTGCAGTCTTGTAAATTGCAAAACACTCTATGTGTTATGGCTATTGTAGCGGTTTAAAAACTTCAGTTGGTCTAATGGTTACAGGGTAGAAGACTGTCTCTTAAAGAGAATGAGCAAGAAGGATATGACACATGTAATTTCTGGACATAAACTAAGGTATTGGTTTTGAAGCTGAAGATGTCAATAACCTCATGTCTAGAAGTGCTGTAAAGTAGAGTGAGACAAAATGCACCCCCCCCCCCGGTAATTCTACCCGAAAAGAGAACAAATCCAACAAAAAACACTACAAAGCTTCCAAAACAACAACAAAACACTCAGGGGTCTGTGACTTAAAATGGGGCTTTGTTGTCAGCAGTGTTCTGGATGGCTAGATTACCATGGTGGTGACCATGTTGGGGATACCTTCTTTATCACAGCTTTCTACACTTTCAAAACTGATTAATTGGGTGGGCCAATAGGCAGGTCTCCGCTAACTAGCCTCTTTTGTTACTGGTGCTTCAGCAATAGGATCTGATCATCTTGAGCAAAGCAGAGCAACAAAGAGGAAGGGGCAGAAACAGTAAAGTAAAGAAAGAAAAATCAGCAGTATGACAACAGCAGAGAAGCCATGTTGCTGACAAGGGCCACATGCTCAAAGCAGTAGAATCTACTTTATGGTCAGCTGAATGGCAGTAGGACAACTGCCTGAGAGGAAGAATGAAGCTGTCCTGGGAAGAAGGAAAAGACACTATCTGACAGCAATTTTATACTTGGCAAGTAGAAGAACAATGGTTACAATAAAAAAGGGAAGGGGGGGTGGAGGAAGAGAAATTGCCAGGATCACCCTTCTGTTACATGCCTCTGTTACATGCCTTAGAGGCGCCTAGAGTCAGGTTCACCTGATTGGGGTGGGATAATAAATCTAAATAAATAAATAAATAAATAAATAAATAATGCCTTCAAGTCACCTCTGACTTCTCATGATATGCTTGAAGTATGACAGATTCAATTGCATCATTTTTGTATCCAGAGATAGTATAGGCTTGATTTGCTCTAGGATTCCTGGCATATCTGTTGTTGTTATTGATGATGATGATGATGATGCTTATGTGCTCACAAGTCAATTCTGACATATGCCTATCCTTGCCATGCCTCTCGTAAAGTTATATGGCACCTTTCTTTCAGAATTGGATCCAGCTCTAGATTCCTGAAGATTCTGTCTGGAAAAATACATTTGTGCCTCCTGCTGTAAGGATGTCAGGTAGGGGATATACCAGGCTTCCTTTGGCAAGAGGTTTCTGAGCCAGGAAGCAGTCCTGGTACTCCACCTCACTGAGTTATCGAGTCAACTGGCATACTACTTAGATTAAACAAATTGCTCTAATTGACTGGAGTTGAAAGTGCCCTAAGGTGCACTATGAAGTATACATGAAAAGATATAAGCAGGGATAATAATGTTCATTTCTCACTTTTTTCATGCATTTCTATGGGATGCTGTATTTCATCACTAACATCTGGAGACTGATTAAAATTTTTGAGGCATGTAGTAAGTTAATTGCAAATGTAATGCTTTCAAATGGCTTTGCTTTGTTGCTGTAATTTGATATTTTCACAACCATTAAACACTGACATATACTCTTGATAAAAAATGGTGAAAGTTGTGGGGATTATGTAAGGTGGGTGAAAGCCAGGTGAATAGTGAGGGGATTTAAGCAAGTCCAGCATCACCACACAACATTCCCAGCCAAGTACTAGGCTCCAGACTTCATCAGGGCCCAGGGATATTGACTAAGAGATTATCTGAGTTGGGTTGACAAAAATCCCTAGCTCTTGGAGTTCTTCTTTTGTGTAGATCGAACTTTGGACTGCCAAAATGAAGACACTTTCTTTGCTTTGTCGTTGACCAAAATTAAATCTGTTTCTGGTAGTAATCAGTGGACAAGTAAATGAGCTGGATTCTGTACCTCTCCACATTTGTACAGTATGCTGTTGTCTGTTAGCAGTCAACACTTGAGCATGTTGGTCTTGCATTTAGGGACTATGACCCTCAGCCTATTCGAGGTCCCCCCAAGTAATGTAGGGGAGGTTGAGTTCCTCAGCTACATCTCTCTTTAATGTTGTTCCTTGTCCAGTGAGCTCCTTCCTCCATCTTTCAATTTGATTTTGCTCTTGTGTACCCTCAAGAATGTTTGTTCTTGCCATAAAGCTCTTCCTGGATCTGAGTCTCATATATGTTAAGAGGATGTTGAGGGTCATTCTCTTCCTTAGTTCTCTCAGGGTCCACTGCTATTTCTCTCCTTATCTTAGGTGGAGCAATACCAATAAGAGGGTATATTTTCTCAACTGGTGTAGGTTTGAGGCATCCTATCACTTGATTTGTATTGCTTCATTATCAGTGATGTCAACTTTTATTGTGTGTGCAGATGGATTCCATACTGAAGCAACATACTCTCTGGGGTGAAACTTATCCCAGGTAGCTTCAGTGAAAAAAAAAACAAGCTATAGTATCCTTTTACATTCTTCTCCAAAGCTCCTGCAGGTAGCTAAGAAGACAGTAAAATGGAGGTTTATCCTAGGCTTGAAAGTTTGATAAAGTTATTTTTGGGATTAAACTCCCAGAATCTTCTCTCCTCAGATTCTCTTTGCTCCAAAAACTAAGAAATCAGTGTCAGGATATTACAGTCTCTCAGGGGGACATAGAAGAGCCTTCCCTAGCCAATGACAGCACCCTGTTGGGTGATCCTTCCACTCTGGAAGCAGGACCTGTTGCTTCTGACCTGAATGAAGAATGTTTCACAGAGTTTTCTTTTGTACAACCCAAAGCTCAAAGATGAGAATGTCAGCAAGTCAAATCCAAAAGCCCTAAAATGAAATGCAAAGCTACAAATAAGTAATATGCCTTTGAAGAGATCTCCCTTCCCTCCCACAATTAAACACATGATTAGATGATGGTAATTTGTTCCTCAGGGATCTTTCACATCAGGAAGTCTGAGCAGACAAAGAAACTCCAGTAATGAAGAGATTTGTAAAAGAAAAGGGGGGAAATGTAGCATCATTGGCTACTATGCAGTGTGATGGTAAACTGAGTATTGTTGTGAAAAGATTTGCTAAAGGGACTTGAGAATGATTCAGAAACATGGAAGCCTTTTTCATTGAAATATGAGTAGAAATCAAAGGACAAATTATGGGGCTACAGTTTGTTTTTGTTATGTTATAAGGTGTCTCTGGCCTATGGCTACCATATAAATGAGAGATCTGTAAAATGTCCTATCCTTAAAACCCTGCTCAGCTGCTGTAAAATCAAGCCTGTAGTTCCCTCACAGAGTCAATCCATTTCATGTTTAGTCTTCATCTTTTCCTTCTGCCTTCAACCTTTTCTAGCATTATGATGTGGCCAAAGTGGTACAGCATAAATTTCATCTTTTTTTTTTTTGCCTTCCTGTGTCAACTCAGGCTTGATTTGCTCTAGGATTCACTTGTTTGTCTTAGAGGCAGTCCAAGTTCTTTTTGGCTTGATCTGGTAGGAGAAAGATTAGCCAGCAAAAGAAGGTTGCCATTGCCCAGGGTATGCCCGATTGTGGTTCAAAAATGTAAAAAGTATCCACAACCTTTGGGGAGCCTCCTACTTGATGAACATTTCCAATTCCTTCATTGCTGCTATTCTGAGTCTCTGCTATCTTATGAATACTTTTCTCATTCTTATTATGTCTCATATTTTTCTTACCTTTCTCTGCATAGATGGTAGGGAATGCGTAAAGGGAAAATGTTTTGTTTGCATCCAGGGACTACTCACTTGGTTTTGGTTTCTTTCAAGTTCTGGTTCCTTTGATAAACTGTGTTGGGTTCTTTTGATTGAGAGTTCCCCATTCAGAGTTTTTGGTGCTAGTCCAAACCCCACCCCATCCCCAGTAAAGACAGAGATAAAGAGTTGGTCCAAGTGGCTGTAATGGTGCCAAGGAAAAGGAAGGAGTGGAAAGCCTGGTGCCTGAGGATGGGGTACCCCTGTCTGAACTCTGCCCAGCCGGGTTCGGTGTTTGGCACCAGCCTAGGGAGAGGGGAAGGGGCGGTGGAGTCGCCATAGTAGCCAGGAAGTCCTTGGGAGTGGCCAGGGCCACGGCTCCACATATTCCGGGTTGTGAAGCCCTGTTCTTGCGTGTGGGCCCTAAAGGTCAGTTGGGAGTCTTGCTCGTGTACCTGCCTCCCTGCAAAGTAGCAGACTCCCTGCCTGAGCTCCTTGAGGCGGTCTCCATGCTGGCATTGGAGACCCCCAGGCTGATGGTTCTGGGGGATTTCAATTTGCCATCATTGGGGACCGGCTCGGAGGTAGCTCGGGAGTTCATGGTTTCCATGGCAACCGAGGGCCTGACCCAGATAATTCAGGGTCCTACCAGGAGCAGCGGCTACACCCCGGATCTGATCTTTTTGTCGGAGCCGTGGCAGAGTGATCTGAATGTACAGAAATTAGACATCACTCCTGTGCCATGGTCAGATCACTATCTGGTGACTCTGGACTTCCTGGGGGCGAGACTTCACCGTAGGGAGGCAGGGCCGATTAAGTGGGCCCGCCCCCGGCGACTAATGGATCCAGAAGGATTCCAACGGGAACTGGGGTGTTGTCCTCTTGACCTGCAAAGTGATTCGTCCGAAGCCCTTGTTGCTTCCTGGAACAGGAGAGCGTCCGCAGCTTTGGATGTAATTGCGCCACTACGGCCTCTCCATGCTCGTGGGGGTCGATCTGCCCCTTGGTTCACAGAAGAGCTAAGGGAGCTGAAACGAGCTAAGAGACGCCGAGAGCGCCGCTGGGTGAAGACACGGAGCGAGTCCGATCGAACACTGGTTAGAGCTGCTATTAAAGACTACCTAGTGGCGATGGGGGCGGTGAAACGCCAATATTTCACCGCCCTCATTGCCTCTGCAGATAACCGCCCAGCAGCCCTGTTCCGGGTGACCAAGTCCCTCCTTGGCAAAGAGGGGCCGGGCCCTGGCTGGCAGGGATCTGCTGATGCTTTTGCGGATTATCTAGCGGGGAAAGTCGCTCAGATCCGCTCGAAGTTTAATCCCGGCGTGGAAGGTACCGAACTGGGGTTGACCAAGGCACAGTCTAGCCATGTTATCTGGGATCAGTTCGAGCCAGTTGGCCCTGAGGAAGTGGACAGGCTTCTTGTATCTGTTCGCGCCACGACCTGTGCACTGGACCCATGCCCTGCCTGGTTAGTTAAAGCTGCCAAGACTGTGGCAGGTGGCTGGGTCGAGGCGATTATTAATGCTTCATTAAAAGAGGGGCATTTCCCAGCACCATTTAAACACGCTTTAGTGCTCCCCCTCTTAAAAAAGCCATCCCTCGACCCTATGGTAATTTCCAACTACCGTCCAGTGTCTAACCTACCTTTTTTAGGTAAGGTCCTGGAGAAAGCTGTGGCGCAGCAGTTACGGGATGTCCTGGATGAAGCGGATTATCTGGACCCGTTTCAGTCAGGATTCAGGCCCGGATATGGTACCGAAACTGCACTAGTCGCACTGGTGGATGATCTCTGGAGAGAGCGGGATGGAGGGGAACCGTCTGTCCTTGCTCTCCTCGACCTCTCAGCGGCTTTTGACACTGTCGATCATGGCATCCTTCTGGGAAGGCTCCGGGGCTTGGGGATCCAGGGCACAGTGTTGTCCTGGTTTTCCTCATTCCTGAGGGACAGGACCCAGTCGGTGTGCCTGGAGAAGGAGATGTCCTGCCCTAGGCCCCTGCAGTATGGGGTGCCTCAGGGCTCGGTACTTTCTCCTCTCCTCTTTAACATCTATATGAAGCTGCTGGGTGAGATCATCCGTTCCCACGGGGTAAGGTATCATCAGTATGCTGATGATACCCAGTTGTACATCTCAGCCCGTGGGGACCCAGGCGGTGCAGTGGAAGTCCTTTCCAGGTGCCTGGAGGCTGTTAAGGTCTGGATGGGGGAAAACGGGCTACAGCTGAATCCCGGCAAGACTGAGTGGCTATGGGTAAGGGGCCCTGTGCTAACACGGGAGTTACCAGCTTTGGTTCTGGATGGGGCAGTTTTGCCCCAAACAGACCCGGTGCGTAATCTGGGGGTCCTCCTGGACTCACGGCTACTGTTCAATGAGCAGGTGGCAGCCGTGGCCAGGAGGGCTTTTGCACGACTTCGTGTAATACGCCAGTTACGCCCGCTCCTAGACCGGGACGCCTTGCTTATGGTCATGCACGCTTTGGTCACCTCCAGACTTGATTACTGTAATGCGCTCTACATGGGGCTGCCCTTGGTGACCATTCGGAGACTGCAGCTGGTCCAAAATGTGGCAGCCCGGGTAGTGATGGGATGCGGGCGTTATGCTCGGGCCTCGCCACTGCTTCGGGAGCTGCATTGGTTGCCAGTTTGTCTCCGGGTGCAATTCAAGGTGCTGGTTATTACCTTTAAAGCCCTATATGGTAGTGGGCCAGGATACCTAAGAGACCGCGTCACCCTAAGAACATCTGTCCGTCCCACCAGGGCGGATCGGAGGGGCTCTCTTGTTGTTCCATCGGCTAGGGAGGCTCGCCTCGCTAGCACCAGGAAGAGGGCCTTTTCTGTGTTCGCCCCGGCCCTGTGGAACCTCCTCCCAATTGAGCTGCGCATGCAGACAGAGCTCCTGTCCTTCCGGAAGAACTTAAAGACCTGGCTGGCAGGACAAGTGTGGGGTTCCAGGGATGGGGGATCCCATGTGGGGTGGTTAGTCTAGGGATACTACCCTTGACGACACCCCCAGATACTGTTTTTAGTTTATGAATTTTAAATTTTTATATTGATGTGTTTTATTCTGTGCTGTAAGCCGCCCAGAGTCGGGCTTGCCCGATTGGGGCGGGTTAGCAAGTGTGAGAAATAAAAATAAATAAAGCTTTTTACATATCATGGGAAGTATGATTGGGAGTATGGGGGGGGGGAGTGGTAGGGCTGTCTTCTGCAACTGTTTGGGGGCTCCATTAATGAGTTTCAACATTTTGTTGTAAAATTCTGGAAGTAACTGTTACTGTACCACAGGAAAAAAAGGGAAGGGAAAATAAAATTAAAATGTAAAACAATGCAAGAAGGAAGGGAGCGAAGGCAAGAGAAATGGGCCCTGTTGTTTAAAGCTTCCCTCCTTTGACATTTCTACTTATAGCTACAAACTGGATCTGTGGTGGCTTAGTGGTTAAGAAGCTCATCTTGTTATCTGGAAGAACAGCAAGTCAGCAGTTCAAGACCCAGGTCCTGCATGACGGATTGCGTATCCATCTCTGTCCCAGCTCCTGCCACCCTAGCAGATTGAAAGCAAGACATTGGAAGTAGATAAATAGGGGGCACTTCAATGGGAAAATATCTTGGGGACATGAATGGAGCCTAATTTGGGCATCCCCCTGAGTGGAGTTTCTCCAGCAAAAATCCTTTCAACCCAGAATAGTTTCTGGCACAATATTATTATTATAGCTACAAACCAATTGCTGAAGAATGTCTTCTTCATTCAGAGATTTATTTAGTATATGGCATTCATCCAGAGAGATGTGGTGTAATGGCCCTCCCATTTTTTTCTGTCCACAAATATGGACAAGAATGTTAGAATACTGTTTATGAACAGCTGTAGCCCTCTAAACTCAATTGCCACTGTCCCAATTTGTGGGGCAAGTTAGCTTCTTGTTGATCCTGAACTACAGCTACTTAGTAACCATGGTCGGATATCAGCCCCAAACACATCATTACTGCATATTTTCTGAAGACACACAGGCTAGAAAGTAAAAACTCTTGGGAACTCTATAAAAATAATTCTATTAGTCTGGGAGAGTGCTTGGGGATCTAGTAAAATTTTATTATAATATCTAAACAAAATAAACTGCTTATAGCAACATTCTCATATATTGTTTAAAAAAAACAATTACCATTGCATAATCTTCAAAAACATGTATATTAGAAATATAATCCATCATTACATCCACCCAGATATTAAAAACTATAGATCAAAGCTTCAATCTGCTTTTAAGAAAACTAAATCAAAATATTCTACCCTGTGTAAAAAACATACCTAACAATATTAATCAGGGAGATTTAAACCAGCTGATAACCTGCAATGAAACCAGACTTTCAGTATGTTGCTTGCAAACTTATTCATTTCATTCTTCATGAGATTGTAGACTCATTTATCAACTCATTTAAAAAAACCCTGACCTAATGAATGAGCAAAGCAAGATCAAAGTCTTGTGATATGGTCATGTTTATTCCCTTTTGCAAGATTTTTTGTTTTTACTGAAGATAATTGCAAAAAGCAAATGCTCCATTGTACTACTGTGTGGAAAGTCACAGAGGATTGTCGCAGTGTGGGAGAGATGACTGTTGAGGGGGTCGCTGTCAAACATGATGGCACAGCAGTTGCTAGCATCCAATTTCACATCCTTGTTGTGCCCTCTGGAGAATTGTTTGCATGGGCAAATATTGAAGAAGATACAACACTGAGTAGGAAAGTGTAAGCAAATAGGGGATTGTGAACATCTCCTGCTTGCCCTTCATTACTGCTTATGTCTTTTCAGAAGTGTCTTTTACATTGTTGGGAAAATACATAAGGGCAATATTACATGCATTTGAGCAGTTTTCATCATTTTTAATCTGGGGGCCAAGTCATGCTCTCTCAGACAGCTTTGGGGGCCGGATAGCCATTTTGCCCTTCCTCCACCACATGGAACTTCTTGGTGTGGTGGAGGCAGTGGGGGCCCACATGAAATGGTACCACGGGCTGCATCCCTGCATTTGAGTGTAACATCCAGCTGAGCTTCATGGAATGAAAAGGAATAGGTTAGGTAGTGTAGCTGCTCTGACGTGAGACTATTGTACATGGCTCATTAATCATTAAGTAGTTTATTACTTTAAACTGAGTCAATTGCCACCTGCTGTTCAAAGAGGTAAATTAATTTGGATCACATACTTCATTGAATACTTACATGTACAGCTTCAGGAAGGCCAAACTCTTTTCTTGTTCTCAAGGGAACGAGTCATGTGACTGCAGCAGGAATAATTTTGGTTCTTGTGACTGATCATGTGTCAATGTATCTGAGTTAGAGTATAGCATTCTTTTTAGCTTTCATCAATAGGAACCCTTTCAAACTGTCTGAGGAATTTTATGGTTTGTATCTCTATAGATTGAAAGATTTATCTTTATTAATAGTGTGTGGAATCTAGACAACCAAGATATTTTATGCAGCTGGATAGAAATCTTTGTCTTCATTTATAGCATGAGTGCTCTGGAAATCCTAGTAATTTTTGCGATAGTGCTCATCAAAGTAGTTTTACATTCTAATTCTTTTTACTGTGATCTATATAGCTTCTCTGTCTGGACACCAGACTTTAAAAAGGATGCCAGCAAACGGAAACAGGTTCAGAGGAGGACAACAAAGATAATCAGGTGAATGGAAACCAAGCCCTATGTGGAAATCCTGCAGGAATTGGGCATGTTTAGCCTTGTGAAAAGAAGGCTGAGGGGAAATATGATAGCACTTTTCAAATACCTGAAAGATAATCAGGCAGAATCTGTTCTCAATCATCCTAGAATGCAGGGCACATAATAATGGGCTCAAATCCCAGGAACCCAGTTTTTGGATGAATATCAGAAAAAAACCTCTTAACCATTAGAGAAGTATAAGATTGGAACCAATTACTTCAGGAGGTGGTGAGTGCTCCAATGTTAGAGACATTCAAAACTGGAATTCTTTCACATTTGCTTTGATTTGGACTCCTGCACTGAGAAGGGGCTGGATTTGATGGACTCATGGGCCACTTCCAACTCAATTATTCAATGATTATTCTATTTGTTGTGATCCAGCCTTCCTCTTGACTCTGAAGAGGACGAAAATCAGGGGGCACTCCCTATGCCCAATCCAGTTCTCCCTGCACCCGAGCCTGAGGATGTCCTGAGCCAGGGATCTCAGCCTGCGCCTGGCCCAAGTCTGTTTTCCCCGACAGCTTACCTGTGAGATCAGGAGTCTGGCTCTGACACTTACAAGCCCTCAGTCAGGGAGAGGTCCAGTAAACAGCTACACCTAAAACACCGGCAAAGCACCAAAAAAAGGCTCCCAGCTGATATTGATTAGCTGGGAGGCTTATAAGCAAGCTTCTTGCAGCCAACCATCATTGGTACAACTCTTGTGCGAAGACTGACATCCTGCTTGACTCCACACTGCATGCTTAGACCCTGCTGTGACCCTGACTTCTCTGTCAACCCTGACTATGCCCCTGGACACCCTTTGGATTAGACGACTGACTTGGACTACCAGTAAACAGACCTCAGCTTGCCTTTTGGATTTTGATATCTGGACTATCCTTGAACAAGATTCTCTATGTAGCACCACCATGCAGTACCATGCCTGCCCAAGTGGGTCAGCACACTATGTAGTTTTACATTCTGAGTCTTTTTAATGTGGTCTATATAGCCTCTGTATCTTTAGGAGGATAAATATGATTTTAATTTCTCTGTTTTAATGGAGGATACAAGCACATCAAAGATTTTGTGTAAGTCTGTGTGTGGTTTCATGGATAAAAAATAAGAAGCATGCTTTACATTATGATGTGCTCAGGATAAGATTCCTTACAAAACAGTTCCTTCCCCAAATATTCTAGATATTAATACAATGTGTTAATTCCATCTTTCTCTGTTTTTCAGATGTAGTCACTTATTATTTTTACTATTCTTCTTAGCAAATTACCATGCCTTTTTTGTGGGTGATTACTAGTCTTTTCTAAAACTAAAAATGTAACTACAATCATGTAATGTGGAAGGGAACACCAACTGCTGCTTGGCTCCTCTTCCAACTACCACAACCACCTACTGAGCAGCAGGGAAGAGAGATGGGCTTCTCTGAGATTGTCAGAATTTTGCAGCATGTATGCTTGGGTGAGGTGATGTGGTGGCACAGTGTTTAAGATGCTTAGTTTCTGGACTAGAAGGTCAGCAGTTCAAGACTTGAGTGCTGCATGACAGAGTGAACTCCTGCCAGTCTAGCAGTTCAAAAGCAAGAAATTACAAGTAGATAAATAGGTAGATAAATAGCTTCATTGGGAAAGGTAACAACATTCCATACACTTGGGCATCTAGTAATGCCTGCCAATGATCAGGGGAAACATCTGCAGATGCAGACAGTACTGGCTCCTTGGCTGTAAACAAAGATGAGTACTGCCCCCTAGAGTCAGACACAATTAGCTTTTGGGCAAGGGTGACCTTATGCTGTGGTGGGCAGTCTCCAGTGTCCTGAGGCCAGTTTTCCTGGTCCCTCTGGATAGAAAATGAAATAGGAAATTGCCAATGACCAGAAAGTATTGAAAACCAAACCAAAACAAAAGAAACCGGAACAACCTTTAAAAAGTTTTAGAAAAAGTTTATTATTTTTTTCCTAATATAAAATCTCACACTCCCTAAGCCTTGTTTAGAAGAGAAACATGTCTGTTAACATACACATTCCTCATTTTAGGATGAAGGCAATTGCAACAAATAAACCAAGGTGGGTCTCTCCCCCCCCCCCCCCACGGGTGGAGGCTGGAGCTGTTTACATGACATATATAGCTTAGCAAGCTATACTAGTTTTATCCCTGTTATTATGCCATATCTTGATGGTGCCAGCCAGCAATCTTCCCTCTTGCAATTCGCACACTAAATTGTGATTCAAGCAGTGGGTGCTACAGCTGGCACTAAACATGGATGGTTGGTGAGAGGATATAATTTATGCAGGGATGCTGACCTCTATGTTAACAAAAACTGATTTCATTTTGTATATCATAGTTGATGCAGATGTTGAGCAGCTACAATAAATGTTAAATTGTTTTTCTCCAAAACCTATTCCAGAAAATCTATTTATTTCATGAACTCAAATGAATATAAAATTGTACCTTTCAGAAATTTAGCAGCCACTGTCAGATTTTGTTTGGGTTACAGCTAATCTTAATTAGTCAATAATACAACCTCTACAAAGTTATTCAAATTTTGTGTACATTTGCATGAATTTGGCTTCAGCCTTAACAAATTATTAATAAGTAGAAAATATACTGGTTTTTTGTGCTGGTCCACCCCAGAGGGCAGGGTCGCTGCGCTGTGGTGCTACACAGGGAGCGTTGGTATCTAGCAAAAATCTTTCTAGGGAAGATCCAATTAGTGAGGTCTAAAGAGAAAGCCAAGGTCCGTTTACCAGTTCAGTTCAGAGAGAGTGTAGTCCATTGGATGTCAGAGGGAATAGTCAGGGTTAGAAGAGAAGTCCAAGGTCCAGTCATGGCAGTCAGTCAAGGGGGCGGGGGGATATCAGGAACACACGGAGGTGAGGCAGGGTGTCAGCTTTTGCAATGAAAATTGCACCAACGTCTGACAACTGCAGTCTAAGAGCAGTGATGGGATGTAACAGGTTCTCACCAGTTTGCCAGAACCGGTACTATCTTTTCCCAGTGTCCCGGAGAACCAGTAGCAGCTTTTTTTTTGGGGGGGGGGCTTACCTTTTCACTTTTCACTGTGCATCCATGCCAAGCACTTGGTGTACATGCACGCCTACAGTGCTTGGAGCGTATGCACGGCTTCCTTGCGGGGAAGACGAAGAGAAGCTGCTCCACCCAAGCGGGGAGGAGGAAGAGAAGCTGCTAGCCTGAAGCTCCTTATAGCCTCCTCCCCAGGGTAAGTGACTCACCTTTGGATGTGGTGTGTCTGTGTGTATTTTAATGTGTATTTAATACATTTACCTATATTGACGTACTACCACAGTTCTTAAAAAGGCCTGGCAGCTGGCGGCTGGCAGGCCTGGCAGCCGGCGGGCATGGCTTGGGGTTTTTAAGCAAAGTCTTAGAGTTACCTCATCAATAAGCTACACCTGTGCTGTTCCAATTGCTGTTCCAATTGGAGAACCCTTAAGAAGGTACAGCTGTTTTACATTTACATTAAGGCATATTATCCTAGAGAACTGGTACGATGACCATATCCATCTTGCAACATGGTGCTGCCCAGGCACTTATACTAACAGGTAAGTGACATGTTTATGTTTGGGGTGGGTAGGTCTATTTTAATGTAATTTTTATTTAATTTATTTAATTTATTTATGGGTTTGTGTTGTGGGTGGGTGGGTTGAGGTGTGTGTGTGTGTGTGTGTGTGTGTGTGTGTGTGTGTGTGCGTGTGTGCACGTGCACGCTTATTTTTATTTTATTATTTTATTTTATTTAGCCCTGCCCATGACATCATGACGTTAGCTCCGCCCACACTGTGATGACGTCACGGTGGGGTAGTAAAAATTTTGACATCCCACCACTGTCTAAGAGCTTCCTCAGTTAAAGACTATCAGCTGGGAGCCTCCATTGGAAGCAAGCCTTGACAGATTTCCGGCATAGCTGTAAATCCTTCTGTAGGAGTTGCTGGCAATGTGCTGAGGTTGAGAGAGAATCACTGTCAGAATCAGGTTCCTGATTTGACAGGTCATGATTTTTGGGAGGCAAAACTGGGCTTGAAACAGGATAGGGCTTCTTGATCCTGGTTATCCTCAGTTTCAGATGAGGGATGGATCATGACACTGTTGTAGATTCTGGTTTGGAATTGCAACAACTTTCCTACTGTTCTTTAGAAACAATGTGGCTTTAATAATTAACAAGGTGTTGTTGGAGTCTTTGGAATATGATTGCAAAATGGTCCACTTTAAAATAAACCCAAAAACAGTTTCATAACGTGCCATAGTCTGCTTTTTGGTTTTTACAATAAAATAATATTTAACTTAAGGCACTTATTAACAGTTGCAATAGCACAACATGGTCAATCAAAGGTATACCACTTCCTTGCTTTATCTACCTCACAAAGTTGTTGCTGATGAATAAGCCAGCAACCTAGGAGGAAATTAAACAGCTGCTGGATGGATAGAAACTGCAAGATAAGTAATAGTAGCTCTATACAAGAACGTGGACCCTGACTGTACTACACCAAGCAAGAAACTCATTAAGTGCAAAAGCTCCTAGTAAATCATGATCTTACTCATTGCTCATTGCTGGGGGCAGGGGGGGGGGGAGAAACATAGGGTTGATACGTGAATGACATAAACTGGGAAGATCCCACTCAAAACAGGTCTTAAATGTCCTTTTGGTAATCTATTTTAAAAAAGAGTCAAGTCTTTTTAATTTGTTGTGGTCCATCTAAAATTATGGGTTGCAGTACCTTTTTCCCACCTCCAAGTTCAGCTCTGGGAAGCACATACAATGAAGCTGGGGTCCAAATGCCCAATGTTTTGCCCATATCTCTTTAGATTCAGCTAGAAAATAGGGTTTGCACAAGAAGCCACAACACTCCTTGAATTGTCATCCCATGCATATGTATGTATTTAGACTTATATGCCGCCCTACTTGCCGAAGCAACTCAGAGCGGCTAACAAAACATGGGCAACATATATTGCAATATCAAATATAAATACAACAACATAATATAAACATAACATAATGCAATACTATCATTACAGTCAATAAATCTAACATAAAAATGAAAATGCAATACAATCAGCAGAGTCAATCCCTGTAGCAATTTATCCATATAAAAATCAACTCCCTTCTACTGAGAAGAACTATTACCAAATACTAGCACAGATATACAATACTGTACAAAAAGCAAAAAAATATACAATACACTAGCACAGAAAATACAATACAGCCAGGAGAGTCCAGTGAGTATGCTGTCCACCATGCTGGGTGCCTTCTTCTAAACACTTATTTTCTCTCTGATTATCTTAAATTTATTTCAGCTGGATTTTACTGTGTTCTGATGAGCATATCCAGTGTTTTGTTGAGCACATACTGCTTTATTAGTTTAATTCTGCGCAGTGGTTGTTTATACATTGATGTATGCTTTTTGTTGTTGAAAAAGCCGCTCAATTTTTTTAAAATACACAGCCATTTCTGTGGAGCACATGTGTTGAGGGGGGGCATTATGCTTACACCTCCATTCTAGACCCTCACAAATATGCATAAGAGTGGCATAGATGGTGCTTTGTGAAAAAGGTGGTGGGCAGCATCACAGATTTATTTGGATATAACATCACTGTGAGTCAGACAACCCGTTTTGTCAATTTGAAAAAAAAAATTCTGCAGTAGTTACAATATACACATTTGCTCTCTCATTCTTATTCTCAGGGGGAAAAAATTCAGTTGTTTTATAAAATCAAAAGCACAGACTGGCTAAGCTATACTGAAGATAAAGCTTCAAGAAGACATTTAAAGCCATGGTATACAAAACCTGATGTAACACAGCACAAACCATGATTTGAGCAGGTCATTGCAGGTTTAAACACAATAAGACAATAATTTGTAGGGATTTTTTTTATCATGCATACTACTGTGTTTTTAGCAAAAACTTTTTAAATTAATTATCTATTTCTAAAATGTCTATCCTATTTGCTTTATACGTGGTTTCAAAGTAGCTTATCAAATTACTAAAACACATCAAAACAATAAGTAATGGCCATACTTGCCAGTAACGGCACAATTTTATATCCTAAATCAGAAATGTCCTTGACTTGAATTATGTTTTAAGGTCAACATAATTTCTTCATTTTTCCTTTTGTCTGTGTCATTTGTTCCCACATGGATGAGAAGAAAGGAATATGCATCTGTGGGTTTTATATGGAATAGCAAACCTTCCTTCACACTGCTAATTCATCCTCCAGCGAGACAGCATACCTGGAGGTTCTAAGAATCTTCCTGGCATAATTCATTTTTGCTGAGCTTCACTTCTTTCCTGTCCTTCTTTGGGGGTCTTCTGTTTTTCTTCTTCTGCATGCTGTCTGCCTTTTCCTGTATGCAAGTGAAAATTGTCAAACAGACTCTAGTCCATACAATCAAAGCAGTTCATAACTGCATCAACAGAAATATAACAAGCACATAATTTGTTTGGGTATGTACATAATCACCAATTACAAAATATAAAACATCATTGACAGGATAAAAGAATCATGTAAGAAACATCAGTAGTATAACAAATGAATAGATGGAGAATATTGGAAAAATAATCACACTATTAGCTTGAAGAAATCCTTTGGCTTTGCTAGTAAGCAGCAGCAACTGTACAGAAAAGTTGAAAAGGAGAATGACAATTTTGTAGAAGTGCTACAGAAAAACAGTACCAGTCAAGCTGGTCATGACATAAGAAATGGATTTTGTTGGCCTTCAGTTCCAAGTTTGAGTAGGAAGAGGGTGAAAACATCTTCAGCTCTAATTAGCAGAAGGGAATGTCCTTAGTAAATTTCTGAGATGAGTACTTGTGTTAAGTGCAAGGACGCTGAATACAAAAAACTCAGATATCACAGAAATTCCAGCAGCCAAAGAGTGATGGTAGGGTTTCTGTAATATTCCAAGCAAGACAGGATGGTATCTTTCTTAAATCCAGAATACGCAGCAAGAGCTTGGAATTTATTAGCCTGGCATGATCTAGGTGTCTCCCATGCTATGGTAATTTTGCAGCCATTCAGTGATTTTACAATGGGCATCAATAATCTTGATCTGTGTCTTAATCTTTACATTCTTATACAGTAATTTTAACAATTGAATATTTTGTGTACTGGTATTGGTCAGAATGCAATCCAATGGCCTCACTCATAGGGTGACACTAGGCAAGCCTAATAAGGATCATAATCTTCCCTGCAATTTGTCTTCCTTCCTTCCTTCCTTCCTTCCTTCCTTCCTTCCTTCCTTCCTTCCTTCCTTCCTTCCTTCCTTCCTTCCTTCCTTCCTTCCTTCCTTCCTTCCTTCCTTCTTGCCATCCTCAAAGGCATGTGAACTCCAGATTACATGCACAGGGCTTCATCTGGTAGACCTAAGGGAGGTTTGATGTGCATGAGAATTTATGCCCCTGATCATTGGGATCCCCAGTTCAAAATCCAAATAGGAAACCCTTCTGACCAGTGTTTGGATTACAGACTGTCGCTTTCCCCTGTAGCAGCCCTTTCCTCCCATGCACACCCGATAAATTGCATCTGACTGTGGCTCAGAATATGACAATGGTAGAAACAGAGAGAAACCTCTCCTTCTGCCTTTCTGCCCTTGTCCTCTGGCATGTGACTGCTATATTTGTCAATGTCCCTTTGCAAAGAATATTCCATTTGCTTGGGAGCCTTAGAAGTGTAGGAGATCAGATGTTGTTGAGTTGCCTAGGAGCACGGCGGCCAACCGTCCCACATTCTGCGCGGCAATCCCATTTAGGGAGGGGGAATTTCGACTTACCCTTGTTTCGAAAATGGTACCGGACCTCCCCCGTTGCGTCACGGAAGCACCGGTTTCCTCTCCGACCGGCAGGCAGTTAAAGAGAAACGGAGCCGAAAAGGCTCCAATAAACTGCGCCTGCGCAGAAACCCAGTTTGGCGCCAGATTGGGTTTCTGCGCAGGCGCAGTTTATTGGAGCCTTTTCGGCTCCATTTCTCTTTAACTGCCTGCCGGTCGGAGTGGAAACAGGTGCTTCCGTGACGCAACGGGGGAGGTCCGGTACCATTTTCAAAACAAGGGTAAGTCAAAATTTCCCCTCCCTAAATGAGATTGCCGCGCAGAATGCGGGATAGTTGGCCACCCTACCTAGGAGGCAACCAGAGGGCTCTCTGATGCTTTTGGGGTCATTCTAAGTAAGATGCAGAGAACAGCAACAGAGGAGGAAGGTTCTTTAGTGCTGAGTCAATAATGGCAGACTTCCTGCTTCCCTGCTACACTTTGTGGTGACAGACACCAAAAGACTGTGAGGGAACAAAGGGATGAAACCATAATAACAACAACAGTGAATGTGAGAAGCTTCCATGGAATCAAGAAAAAAAGTGTCTCTGAGTTAAGTAAATGGTCAATATTTTTACAGGGGGTTTGTTGCAACTGTGTGGGTTTGGGACCAAATCCAATCGTGGGGAATGGAGCTGTCAGGCTTATATCCATTTCTTAAAGCAGTGGTTCCCAACAGGGGGTACACAGCCCACAAGTGGACTCCAATTCCCAGAAACCTAAGTCAGTACATTGGCTAATCAGTGCTTTGGGGAAGTGACTTAGGCTTCTGGGAATTGAAGTCCAAACACCAGCATTTGAGACACTGTCTTAAAGGATCCTTTTCAAGGATTTGGAGGCTGAGGGCAATTGTGGCCTGCCTAGTTCAGGGGCAGAACAATAGTGGAAATGGTGGATGGACCACTCAGTGTTCAAATACTAGGATGGCTCCTATGTTCCTGCCAATCCTTTGGTTTTCTGCTTATCACTTTGGGCAACAATAGTGCTTGGCTGGCAGTAATTTATTTATTTAGTTTCATTATTAGGTCACCTTTCTCCCCTTGAGAGGACTCAAGGCCACAGGACTAGAGAAAATGTGGGTCAGCTGATGCCTGGGTCCACCGTATCCTTGGTCATGCCAAAATTTATTTAGCCAGGAGTTCATTTAGTGCCAGATTTATTTGATAATAACTGAAAATGTCATAACCATTTAGTTCAGGGATTCTCTACCTGTGGCCTACAGGCCGGATGCAGCCCATGACACCATTTCATGTGGCCCCCACCACCTCCACCAGACCAGGAAGTGCCATGTGGTAGAGTAAGGGCAAAATGGCAATCCAGCCCCCAAAGCTGTCTGAGGGAGCATGACCCAGTCCCCGGCTTAAAAAGGTTGAGAACTCCTGATTTAGTTCACATCAAATGCTGTATAGTGTGTTTTACTCTCAAAGGCCTGCCAATTACTTAGTTGTGCCCACAAGCTAGTGTGTATATTCTGATGGACCAACCACTCCAGCATTTTGCAACCAGTCATCTTTGGTCAAATAAGGAAGTACAATTTCTAGACCATTCTCTTCTGTACTGTGGTCCTAAGGGTGATGGCTGTAAACTCAAAACCTATGTGATTCCCCAGTTCATTGTACAGAGGATAATAGAGGCTGAACTGTCTTGTTGCCAACCATCTAATGTGTCAGTGAAGCATTTCTAGTGCACAGAAAATACAATCTAAAAACAATTCAGGACTATAATTATAGTCTTTAAAACTTACAAAGCCAAAGCTGCATGTGTTCAGCCAGACTTTATTATCAAGTTTTGAAGTCCTTAATTTTGATTCAATGACTGTGAAAAAAAACCCCGCATTTCATAACAAACAAGGTGTCTGCTTCCTCACAAGCTGAACATCTGGAAAGTGGTGTGTTGCATGTATATAAGTCTGTGACTGAGCTGACAGTTCTTGCACAGCAAGACTCTGATATGATTAGAAATTCACAAAGCTGTTGTTTGCAAATTAGGGTCACAGAGAAGTCAGCTAGATGACTTGAAATTGCAGGCACCTTCCTCCTTGTTCAGATGCCTTGGAACAGCCATTTGTCTCCTGAATCAAAAGCCATTTGTCCATTTTAATTAGGTTCCAACTGAATATATTTTGTAAGAAGTTTCTTAGAGATGTGAAGTACCTTTGGGCTAGGAGGGAAATATATATTTCTTTGTAAGGCTCACCTAGACAGGTAAGCCAATTAGAAAGCATCTGAAGGATTACCTAAATGAAGAGTTTCTAAACTTTTTTTTTGGGGGGGGGGAGGAGGTAGACTCAGAATTTTGAAAGATTGTCATGGACAACATCTACAAATGACCACAGTGGGGATGCCCAAAGCAATCTGGTGAGCCTACAAGGAAGTAACCTGTTTAAGATCAGAGTGGCTTCAGTGCTATGTGGGATCCTCTTTTCTGAACAGGAAGCTAGGGTGGAGCTAGGCCCATGCTAGGCTGTGACACTTTCCCAGTGAAACATTTTCTCTAGGTGAGTCACATTTAGGAGTCTGTCAGTGTTTGTCTGAAGTTCGTTGTCTTAAATCCTGAAAGGCTGTTGCTAGTCAGTATTTAACTTAATTGTGTGCCATCAAATCAAGTCTGACCTATGGTGACTCTTTACAAGGTTTTCTAGGTAGAGAGTACTCAGAAGTGGTTTACTATTCCCATCTTCTGAGGGCATCCTAGGACTGAGCAGGTTGTCCAAGGCCACATAAGCTGGCTCTTCTGGGATGCACAGTGGGGAATTGAGAGGCTCATTTCTCTAGCACTAGAAGGAGAGCCTTTTCTTTGTCTGCCCCGGCCCTATGGAACCTCCTACCAAGTGAACTGCACCTCTAGACAGAGCTGCTCCACTTCAGAAAGGGGATAAAGACCTGGCTGGCAGGGTACGTGTGGGGTGCAGGCCAGACAGTCAGTTCGGCTGGCTGGCTGGCTTGTTTGAATAATAAATATGATTAAATAAATAAATAAATCCTCACCCTGTCATTTTTATTTTTAATTCTTTTTTTATTTTTAACTACTTCTTAATCTTTCTAACTTTTAAATATTTTTTTAAAAATGTAATTAAGATGTTTTTAATTGTGTTTTTAAATTTGTAAGCCACTTTGAGTCTTCGGATGAGGACAGGGTATAAAAGCAATAAAATAAATAAATAAAATAAATAAATTGAACTCCCAACTTTTGATTCTGCTGCCAGGTACCTAATACACCAAGCAATCCAGCTAGTGTATATCAGTATAGACTAATTTAAACAAGATATGATGTGTCTTTCAGTTAACCTTTCAATGTTTCTAACAACGGAATGGAAATACTGTACCTGTATGTATGGATCTAGCAACTTGACAAAATATATTGGTATACAGGGTGGCCCGTAAGTCCCTACCCAGCCTGAAAGTCCCTACCCGTCCTCTCCCTAGGCATGCACCCTGCCCCTCTGACCAGGAGTCCAATGGGAGCAGTTCCTCCCTCCTCCCGACAGAGTTTGCCCTGCCCTTCTGCCAAGCAGCCCAATGAGAGAGCTTCCTCCCTCCCTCAGCAGAGCCCTACTCTCTTTGTGGCTGGGTAGGGACTTGCAGGCCACCCTGGTATATAGAGAACTTTTGAAAACTATTCATTTCCTCTAATACTGTGCAACATTTAAAAAAGCCCAGCAGCTTTATAATGAACTACAGTATTGTTTTTTTAAAGGCCATGGATTGGCTGAGGGTGGTATTAAAGAAAGGGGGTCTATGGCTGTGGCACAGATCAGACTGCATAAGATTGAAGGGCGCATATGGGTAATAGCAAAGAAATAAACCACAGTCTCTATGTGATCACCGGAACCTGAAGAGAAGCATAAAATTAGCAGTGAATCAAGCTACAGCAAAACCAAATCACTTCAATTTGGCTTCCCAGTGAACTCAGAGACTAGGATGTAAATCTGGTTGCTAAAATTGGTGTAAATTAACAAATAAAAAGCAAAATGTAAAGTAGCACCAGGATTAAAACAGATTCTAAAACTCAGACAGCAAGAATTTATTTATTTATTTATTTATTCACATTTTTATATTGCCCTCCTCGCTGGGGCGACCCAGGGCAGTTTACAACATCATAAAAGCACAACACCATACAACCCGAACCGACTATCCAAAACTTCAAAACCACACTTATAAAAATTTAAAAAGTTTTTAAAATTTATAAAAATCAACAGGTTCCAACAATAATTAAAAAGTTAAAAACAATTTAAAGATAAAAGATTAAAAGACCAGGGGAGAGAGGGAGCTCAAATTAACCAATGAGCTGGGGTCATGGTACCGTCAGGACCCCATACCTGTCTCTCCAGCCATGTTTTTAAGTTCTTCCTAAAAGACAGCGAGTCCATCTGTAGACATAGCTCAGTTGGTAGGAGGTTCCATAGGGCCAGAGCGGACACAGAGAAGGCCCTCCTTCTAGTGCCAAAGAGATGTGCCTCTCTGGCCGATGGAACAACTAGAGAGCCTCTCCGGTCTGCTCTAGTGGGACGGACAGATGTTCTTGGGGTAATGAGGTCTCTTAAGTATCCTGGCCCACTACCATATAGGGCTTTAAAGGTGATAACCAGCACCCTGAATTGCACCCTGAGGCAAACCGGCAACCAGTGCAGCTCCCGAAGCAGACACGAGGCATATGCATACCTCCCACACAGGGGCGTAGCTACCGCCGTATCTGCCGTATCAATTATACGGGGCCCCCGGGCCACGGGGGCCCCCTACAGCAAAAATTAATAAAAACTTCCCAATTTTTTTTATTTCACAAGGGCCCCCCAAACAAATTTTTATACGGGGCCCCGTTAAGGCATGCTACGCTTCTGCTCCCACACCCCATCACCACACAGTGCCCTGGATCCCCAATCCTCGGAGCCTTTCCAGAAGGATACTGTGATCGACGGTATCGAAAGCCGCTGAGAGGTCAAGAAGAGTCAGGACAGATGGATGCCCTCTGTCCCGCTCTCGTCAGAGATCATCCACCAGGGCGACCAATGCAGTTTCGGTGCCATATCCGGGCCTGAAATCTGACTGAAAAGGGTCCAGATAATCCTCTTCATCCAAGACTCCCTGTAGCTGCCATGCCACCGCCTTCTACAAAACCTTGCCCAAAAAGGGCAGGTTGGACACTGGCCGATAGTTTGCAAGCACCGTGGGGTCAAGCAATGTTTTTTTTTTCAGGAGGGGGCGTACCAAAGCATGTTTTAAGGTAGCTGGAAAGACCCCCTCTTGCAATAAAGAATTTATGATTGCTTCGACCCAACCGCCTGTCACCGCCTTTGATGTTTTGACTAGCCAGGCAGGACATGGGTCCAGTGCACAAGCAGTAGCACGAACAGATCCAAGGAGCTTGTCCACTTCATCAGGGACAACTGGATCAAACTGATCCCAGATAACATGGCTAGACTGCACTCCAAACAACCCCAGCTCTACCTTCTCCACACTGGGGTTAAACTTGGAGTGAATCTGAGCGATTTTCTCCATCAGATAATAAAAAAAATCCTCAGCATGAATGCATGGATATTTATAAGCCCAGCCCTCCCCAAAACAAACAAACAAACAAAAACAAACAAACCACACACACACACAACTATTTTCAGCCTGCACAGAAAGAACCACAGAGACAATGCCAGGTGTGTATTGCCAAGCAGGCTGACTAGACTTTGTTAGGCTCAGGTTCCCAGGGTCTAGAGGCAAGAAACACTCAGTGGTTGGTAAGAAGCAAAGCTTTATTAGACAGATTTTCCTACAAGCACACAGTTAGTGTAGAAAAAGAAACCAAAGCATGCCCAACAAAAAAAAAACCCCAAACACGTTTCTCCAGTCAGCTGTCTGGGAGCCCAGGAAGGCAGTGATGAAGTCCCTAGGCCAGTGATGGTGAACCTTGGCACTCCGGGTGTTCTTGGACTTCAATTACCAGAAGCCCAAGTCACCACTCCTACTGATCAGGGCTTCTGGGAATTGAAATTCAAGAACAGCTAGAGTGCCAAGGTTGGCCATTACTGCACCCTAGGCCATTGGCCCACAGTACCTGGTCTGATCTAAGATTAGAGCTTGCCTTCTTTTATACCCTTGTGAAGAGACATGATTTCATCATCATTGCTCTACATGTGAAATTAAAGAACATCTTCACATTGTCATACATGTTTTCAAGTTGACATAAACATCTTCACAAGTGCGATGGGAGGAGGCTGGTACCATATCCACTTATCATTTTTGTTCTTGTTGATATTTATAATTTATTCAATTTGTTTAATTTTTATTGTAAATACTTTTAAAAAATATGTTGTAAGCTGCCCACAGTAGGAAAATGTCCCAGATGGGTGGGACCTAAATGTAATAAATAAATAAAAGTATCAAGGTCAAGGACTTGGGATGACATCATTAATTGCCTCATGTTTATCTCATCCAATTAGGGGGCTCTCTTGCCTTGCATTGTTGCAATTAGGCATAATGTAAACTTATCAGGAATTGACTGTGATAGTTTAGAAAACTTTCCTTTCCCCATTAAACAAGCCAACTCAACTAAATTTAACCATTTCAAGAGCTTGATGGTGGAATTGACATGTGCCACAAAACTCCTTGAGTCTGGCCAGGTTATCCTGCTATGGTAATACTGTAGAGGAGACCATACTGCTGGTGACTCAACACCAAGTGTCAGGGGGTGGTAACTAACCCGAGCACCCTAAGGACTAATGACCTTGGGTGCCAAAGTCCACAGGAAAGGGTGATGGCCCCCAAGTGGTTTAAACCCCAGTTGAATCCATCTTGATGAAGGGCTGCAGCTTCATCAATACTGACCTCCAGCAGATGAGGACTTTGCATGCCAAAAGGATTCAAGACCACAAAGTGACTTGTGGAACTGAATCAGTGGTACTATAGGTGTCATGCTGCCATGTGTAAGGTAGATGAAAGCATTGTATTCTCAGGACAGTCTTCATGGCTACTTGCCATGAGGATCTCCAATATTTGGATTTGGTTAAGAAGACACCTCTTCCTCCTCCTCCTAGAAATAACAGTCCTGGCTTGCCATTATGCCATGTTACTACACTAATGCCTGCTTGGCAATACAAGGTAAACATACTAAAGTTTAGTTATGACTGTCTGAAGTCACTGGCTTGCTCAATTGCATTAATCTGCAATTAGTCCCTCAGACTCCTGCTAGCAAAATACATCTATTCAAAAAATCTGTTTGTCTGGTTTATTACTTTGTAACTCTGTACTATTATTTAGTAATGAATTACACCCATAAGGAATGCTGTATAAGTGCAAGTGACTACTGAATTGATTGAAGAACTCTAAATTTAACTGAAATTATAGGGAACAGTGGTAGCCTGGTGTAACCTACTTGAAAACAATGTTAGATGGCTGTCAGCTTGGCATAGGTTTAATGGCAACCCCAGTTTAACTTACCTGTGTGGGAGGTGTGAGATAGAGAGCCACTTTTAAGAACTTGTCTGCAATTAATAGTGTAGAAAAAGAAAGGACTGAGTGCAATTACCCTTTCATTATTTTTTTTTTTACAGAATTAATGTGTGCTGCAGGAAAGCACTTAGTAACAGAAAGGCATGAGGTATAAATAGATATTTCCTCCTAGAATTCTCTTTGTGGTATAGAGAGTAATAACCACTGGATTTCTCAACTCTTCCACTCGTTGTTGCACTTCTATTAAATTAAATAAATTCATTTTATTTTAGAATATTGATATCTTGCCCCATGTTCCAAGACATCAGGATGGGATACAACAGTGACAATATAAAACAATCTGAATAGTATAAAACATAACAATTGGAAATGAAAAAGAAATTCTGTCAGTTCTCTAGGAATATCAGATTTCATTCTGCTTCTTATCAAAATATATTACAGAGGGTGAAAGCAGTGTGAGTCGTTCCAAAAGCCTTTGCATCAAACTCTCTACACCAGCCCACCATTGAGCAGTTATGTGAAACCAGTTAATAGTTAAGTAGTTGGATTACAAGTTAATAAAGTGGCCCAATGTTTGAACCAAAACAATTGTGTCCGTCTCTTACTCTCGAGGTACCGGGGCAATGTACTGACTTAGGCTTCTGGGAACTAAATGTTGGGAACTATAGTAACCAAAGCAAATCCCAACCTTGGAAGCTAAAACAATAATTTCATAAGAATTACATTAGTATATATTTACATTACATTAGTGGAGAACCTAGAGATCAGTTTTCCCTCATCAAAGTAGGGTACGTAACCACAAGAAAGTTTCTTTTGCTAGAAAAGTCATTAGCCAAGCAGCAAAAGCTTATTTTAGGCTGTTTTTTAGTAGGTAAATTGGCTACTGAGGAAAATATTTTAAAGGGATCTTTTAAGTATGCTTTTAAAGTATGTATGTAAATGTTAAAGTAATTTTATGCAATCCTTTTTAATGGATTAATATGTTTGTTTTTAACATTGCAATATATTATCTTTTTATTACAGATGTTTTAAAATTGTTTGTAGGCAAACTTAGGTCACTTTACTGGGAGAAAGGCAGTGTTAAAATAAAACAGAATAGAATAAAACAGCCAACAATTATGTGCTCGTCAACATTGGTCAGAATGGGTGAAGAATCATTAAAACCCATCATCTAGGAAATAAGAGAAGCTGTTTGCTGTTACCTTTGAAATATCAAGCTTGGTTTCATGAAACTACCCATTCTAGCAATGTTTTTGTACTATAATGTATACCTTTTATCTGATAATTTTTATTTGCTCTTAGCTTTCTATTTAAATATAAGAGAAGTGGATCCTGTGTCTATTTGGGCTGACAGTTCAATAATGCCCTGCAATTTCAACAGCTTTAAAGCACCTTTTTAGCCATGTGTATAGTGACAGGATGCCTCAAACCTACACCAGTTGAGAAAATATAACTTCTTGTTGGTATTGCTCCACCTAAGATAAGGAGAGAAGTAGTAACAGACACCGAGAGAACAAAGCAAGAGAATAACCGTCAACATCCTTGGAACAGATATGAACCTCAAGCCCTCTGGCTCAGATCCAGGAAGAGCTTTAGGGCAAGGACAAATGCTCTTGAGGGTATGCAAGAGCAAAACCAAATTAGAAGATGGGGGAAGGAACTCACTGGGCAAGGAATAACATTAAAGGAGGATATGGCTGAGGAAGTCAACCTCCTCTACATCACTTGGAGGACTCTGAATAGGCTGAAGTGGGGGCTGTTGGTAGACAAAAACACACTGTATGAATATGGAGAGATACCGTTGTACACCAACAGAACATACAAACAGAAAAGCTTTAGAATACAGGAAATTAGTTTCCAGTGCATTTAAATGGGAAATCGTGATTTGTGCCTTCTTGTGGCCACCTGTGGTAATGGCACGCCAAACATATGTTTTTCTTTCCCCTCTCCTGAAACCAAACTTCACTGAATCCAGCATGGTTTTGGACTCTCATGGTTGTTGACCCGTGTATAAGTCGAGTCACCTTTTGGGAACTAAAAAACTCAACTTATAGTCGAGTATATATGGTAGATAAATAGGTACCACTTCGGTGAGATGGTAAACAGCATCCTAATCAGTATCAAGGCATGCCTCCCACATATCTATGGAAATGTCTGCAGATGCAGATAGTGCTGGCTCTTTGGCTGTAAACAGAGATGAGCACAGAACCCTAGAGTCAGATACAACTAGCTTTCGAGCAAGGGCAACCTTACTCTCTTTGAGGTGATAACACTGGGTGTCTTTTGTGATTCTCATTCCTACATATTAGGTGTAGTCATTCACACCCAATTTAAAACACACACATCTAGATTCCATTTCTGGTGGTGGAATTCCATTTTGTAGTCCAGTGGAACATTCATTAAATCAATCAATTCCTGTATTTCCTGTTTCCTCCCATTCAGAGAAACCAAACGTAATTGAAAGAACCCAAAGGTATTCTGCATTTGCCAAAGGCAGTACAGGTGGGAAAGGTCCATTCTGCTGCCTCTTTCTACTGGACTCTTCCAAGAGTTTTCCATAGCTAAGGGCAAAGGCTCCAGACAGGAATGCCACAAAAGTAAGAAAAATAAATAAAATCAGTGGATGCTAAGAAAAGAAAAGATATTGGCGAATTACAATTTTTTTTATTAAAAAAGCAAAGTAAAGGACAAGGAATTTCACGTTTGGGCTCACTGGCATGTTCGAAGTAAGATGGGCATTCAGCTGGGGAAACATATTGCTCCCTTAATTATGTTTTGAGCTCTCTTTAACGAAGCTATCTTCTATCATACCCAAAGGAAAGAAAATAGCCCAGTGATACGCTTTACAGATGGACCAGCATGGGCTTTTAAACAGCCCCTAAGCTATCATGCAGGTGTTCAGTTTTGTATTTGGTAGAAAGCCAACATAGGCAGATTTAAAGAAGCTCAACTACATTTTGTACACAGAAAGAGGTGGCAGAGGAGGGAGATTTTTTTTGTAATGGCTCCTAAAGCCATCTTTTCCATCTGTTCAGTATTTGAATTCTGTTTGCTGAAGTAAGTGTTTTGATCTGGACTAGAATGAAAGCACAAGCTTCTTGTTATATCTTTCCCCATGCCTGAAAGGAAAACAAGATATCGATCTCTGTGAATCTATAAATGGAGACTTAAATATAGTTTAAAAATGTCTATTATTTTGCATACTGTATTATTTAGATCCAGCTTTAATTGCTGTTCTTTTTCCATTTTGTTTTTAAGCTTTTTACCTCCCCTTTGCTTTCCTCCTTTTGTTGACATTTTTACCCTCAGCTAAAATGCTAATTGTGCTCTTTCTGCCTACCTGTCAAACTATTTTCAGTCTCTTCCACCCTCCATCTCTTCCTCTCCCTTTCACTGCCCTTCTTGTTTGTTTGCTTCTGTTACCCCATAGAAGGTGATGTACATAGATGTTATAATAACCAGATGGATAAATATACTGGAGTTTATACATTCAAAAAGTAACCCATAGGAGCCTTCACATTTTCACATTTTGAGAGACTTAATTTTTTGTATTTGATTCCTGTTTTGGTATATAAAATTGTGCATGAAACTTATAGGCATATGCAATGCTTTTGAGGTTTCCACCCTACAAATTCCAACATAGAATGGGGTTGTATTATTACTGTGATGTTTCATGATTTGATTTAAAATCCCAGATCTTTCCAAAGTGAGAAAGCAGTCTCAGGGTGTGTGTGTGTAACATTTACTTTACAGTTGGTTGTCCATCAGCTGTAAAGCAGCTGCTACAGGGTTGATGAGGCTGTTGTAGCCACATTGGAGAAGCAAAATACTGTCTAGACCCTAAGTGAACTTTTTTTGGTGGACAGGTGTTGACAAGTCCATTGTAATGAAAATCCACAATTCTGCACATGGATTTCCTTTGTTAGTTTAGTGTAATAATGGATAGTTACAGATTTAGCTTCACATATTATAAAACTCATATTTATTTATTTATTTATTTTATTAAAATTATACCCCACCCTTATCCAAGGACTCAGGGTGGCTTACAATTTAAAACAATTAAAAACACATTATGTATGATAAAAATTAAAATTAAAATTAAAAGATTGAAAGATTAAAAAATAAATAAAACAACAACAACAGGGAGAGAGGTGGGGTATTAAAAGGAACCAGGCGGCCGAGCTGATCGTCTGGCCCATGTTACATTTCACCTGTATACTTGCTCACTCACTCAAATGAAAACTAATGAAATCATTCAAGTTGGTTAACAGAAATTAATATTAATATAAAGTTTATATCTTTTGGGTACAAAATCATCTGGAAAATATCTTTTCCACAGAGGCTGCAAAATTCATATGTCACAGTGAATGCTTGCACTAAAGATTTTGAAAACTCACTGTTTCCAGAGAAGGAATTCAGTCGTAAGAAGGGTAACAGTAGCACATCTGTGTCATCTGTATGCACTGTGGAGGCTTATATATTTTTTAAAAATAAGTTTATTCTCTGTTTTCTATATTCTGATTTGCATAAAATATACAAGCAATTAAAATCTAAATTAAATCCTGAATGCAGTTCACAATCCTCACTAAAACAAACCTGTTGAATCAGTAGATTTTAAAGAAGCATTGTTAATTTGTTAAACTTTTGACTTACCATTCAACATTTTTTGGAATAGTAGCCATTTTAGTTTGTGGTTCAGGCATATCAGAAAACAAAATAAAAAACAGTGTAGCACTTTAAAGACTAACTGATATATTTTTATTGTTAGCTTTCATGGATCAAGCCCACTTCATCAGACGACGAGTGAAACTTCTAGGCATGGTTTATATATACCAAATGTTAGGGTTTACGTGTTAAAGGGGATGTGCTCAAGCAGAATGACAGAGAAGCAGGCATAACAATACAGCTTCCTACAGTTATCAGTAACAATAGATTATTCATAAATTACTCAAGCAGAATGACAGAGAAGCAGGCACAACAATACACTGAAGCTATATGTGTGTGTCTTTGCACCTGAACCTTTCGCTGCGCAACAGCTTAAATCGCTACTCTGCTACCCTGACACACATATCGCTAAGGGAAATCCCTGACAAATACAAAACATCCCAGAGAATACATTAAATTCATAAACCGAATTAAATTTATAGATTTTGCCATACTGAGGACAAAAGGTGCTTGCTGGTTTTTTAAAAAACTGTAGCAGAAAGTGAAACAGACAGATCTTTCTTTATTTGTACCAGAACATTACACAACTGGAGAGCCAAGTTTCCTGACCCCTGACCTAGAGAATTGATGTCCATTAAATGGGTGGGTTTGGTGCTATATTACCTTATTTCATTTGTTACGTATTTGCCTGCACCTCTCATAGTACATCTAGAGAGGAAATTCCAACCAAATAATAGACTTTTTCAATGGGGGTAGGTTTCAGGCAGCCAGAAATAATCCTGCAAGATTCATTAAAAGCTACATCTACTTGTTTGTCATGTGCTGATATATACCATATGGCAGTACCATATTCTGCTGAGGAGTAGCATAGGGACAGAGCTGTTATTCTTACTCTTTGTGGATGTGTACTCCAATCTGAACTAGCCAGTTTTCTGAGTATTATACTTCAGGGACCAACTTTCTACAGTGCTTAGATGATGTGTTTTGATAGGCGTAGGTCAGTGATGGCTAACCTTGGCACTCCAGGTGTTCTTGGATTTTAGTTACCAAAAACCCAGGTCAGCACTCCTGCTAATCAGGGTTTATGACAATTGAAATTCAAGAACACCTGGAGTGCCAAGGTTGGCCATCACTGACCTAGAGTGATGTCCAAATGCTTTGTGTAGGACAATGTTCCAAAATCTTGTCTGCCAGCTGACTTGAAACTTTGTCTCTCCTTCTCTGTTCTTTAAGTGGAAGGCACAGTCCTGTGTTTTTAAAGGGTTTAGTTTCTACTGGCTGTTTTTATAAGGAACTAGCAGATGTTTCCATGCTTATGTGAAGCTACAGTGTACAGTGACACTCACTCACGGGGTCTGAAATATTACATTATTCCAACACATGGATTGCACTTCGCTACCCATTTTTAACTGGCAAAACAGTAGGAAAGACCGGCAGCAAAGCAGAATACTCAGACAACACACTTAGGAGGAGGCAAGCATGGGGGGAAATATCAGATTTCTTAGACATAAAGGTTGGCATTCTAAGAGGAAGAACATCCATCTGCCAGGCAGAGAGTGGAAGAAAGTAGGACAGGGCACAAGAGTACTCCTGGCGGTATTCTTATATAAGTGAATGCTATTAGTTCCACTGCATAGAGTTCATTGCATCTTGTTTCCCACTAAATGTGAAACAGCCAAAGCAGTTTCACATCTTAATGGGAAAAATGGAAGGAAGAAAGCTAGATTTCTTCATGCCTGGCCAGCAACAGTCACAGGGGAAAAAAAGGCAGCTGACAGGAGCAGATGTAAAAGGCATTGATCCTACAACATTTTCCCTTCTCCAGTCACCTCCTCAATAGCGCCTGTCATCTATACCAACCATGCAGAATGCATAAGGATCCTGAATCCTGATATAATTAGGATAGGCTTCACCTACAAGAGTTTCCATCATCAAACCATGAATGCAGCATTCTGCTTGAAACTGTTGGGAATCAGCTGGAGCCAAACACAATGATTGAGCAGGTCAGAAAGGAACATGGCAAGAAATAATTGAGGGGCAGTCTTGTAATGCTGTTGCTGGCCTTTGTATCACCAAGGTAATCACACAACGTTTCCCCAGTGATTGTTTACCAGACTCCTTGAACGTATCCCACCCATAGTAGATAGTAGGAAGTAAGATACCATGGGGGTAACATTCAAGCATTTCTATTTTGCTTTTCAGCCTTAAGAACTTCACACGACAATTTATACAACACATGGCTTAATCAAATTATAATATACTTGACCCTCCAGAGAGAGAATGAGAATGACCTTCTCCCCACAAAGGTTTCTTCAGAACACACACAGTAAACAAACAAAGGAAAGGCATAATGTTTGGAGATTTAAAATGCAAAATAAGAAATATTTGCTGCAATGCAAATAGAAGATTTCATCATGGAGAGGAGACTGTGATCTGGTGAAATGTGTGCCTACTTGATATACTGGCCAGGTGCTAACTTTGGATTGGGATTGATAAAACATCTGTTCTTCCTTACTAAAACTCTTCCCTTTTTAACTAGAATTGAATTGGGCCAGACAACTGCTGCTCCGCAGTGGAAACTCACTGATGGGTGGAAAGGGTGAACCACTTCTTGAAAAAAAGCCACCTAACCTGAAAGCACTGTCAAGGTTGCTGTAAGTCAGAAGTGACATGGCAGTTTATAAGAGCAATAAAGACCAGGAGGAATGCAAATGTTTTTGCTGACCACAAGGTTGTCGTATATGGTCCTAACATACCTCCCCCTAAAGAAAAAAATATACAACTGGAGCTACCTTCAGAAAAGGTCCTTGTCCTGCTTACTAATAACAAGACCTTCTTGTCTGAAAAGTCATCAAGCCACAAGGCCTCAGAAAGTTAAAATAACCTCATGTAGTTTCATATGAAAAGCCCTCATCATGCCATCAGCCAGCGCCTTGGTAATAATAATAAATTTGTGTCATAAATTATTCTGGGTTGAAAGGATTTTTGCAGAAGGAACTCCACTCAGGGAACATCCAAATAAGACTCTTTTCAAGTCCACAACAGCTGGGTCCAAGACGTGAGCTCAATCTGTCATACAGTTCCCGGGTCTCGATCTGCTGACTTGCCAGCCTTCCAGCTAACAAGGCAAGCTTCTTAACCACTTAACCACTGCAGCTTTGGTAAGGTTGTGAGGTTATCGTTAACCTGGCACCAGGGCAGATCCAGTGAAATGTAGACTCAGTTCAGATAAAATTCAAACAAAACAAAAAGAAACATCCACTTGTAATTCCTGAGGGAATTCTTTGAAAAGGTGCTACCCTAGCAAATCCAACAATCCATTTTTAGAATAGACACACAAATTTTTTTTGAAGATGCCATCTAATGGCAAAAATGCATTGCAGCAATGGCAATTGCTGTTATCTAGGATGCTTACACTTACCTTTTAAGTGCCATTTTACCTTGAATCACTGAGGATTGCTGGGAAAGCTTTGCGGTCAATGAGTTAAGAGGTCATGCACTTGTGGTGAGATTCTCAACTCTTGCCTTCACTCCTTTTTTTATGAGTTATGATGGCATTTTTGAATAATTCATTCATGGCACAGTGAAGATGAACTCTTGCACGTAATTCCCAAGAGTTATGTGTGCAAACCAGTGACACCAGAAAAACCAGATGTTAACAAAAAGACGGCTGTCGCAGAAGGATTGAGAGATGGAAATTGGCATCCTGTCTCTCGGGGAATTCTCTCACTTTACAGAGCTTTTCTCACTTTTATACAATGAAAAAAAAGTAATTCAACTATGCAATATAGAGACTTTTGAATGGAGAGAAAGGGAAGACTTTGACTCTGCTACATATTTATTATATTTACTTTAAATGAAAACACACTGGTGTAATATCAATTAGATTTAAAGTGCAGCTTTAAAAATAAAATCCTGGTCTGCCTCAGGATCGTGTGTTGCTCAAAGAGACTGTAGTAAATACAACTGTGCACGGTCATGTGCATGTGCACACACACACACAAAAGAAAACAAAATCCAGCAACTCTATGTACTTAGTCAAAAGTAAGTCATTGTATAAGAAAAGCACATCAGCAAAGAATTCCCCAGGCTACCTTTATGAACATCTTTTGTACTCAGATGAAGCAGCCGTGTAGAAAAATCTGGTTCATGCCTACTGAGAAGGTTTTTTTTAAAAATCAAACTGGGGTCAACAGTTCATTCTGTATATCATAAATAACCATGGATAGAATTACACAGACATTCTCCTGGATCATACCATTCACACAACTGGGTAGACTCTGGTGGATGGTGGATGACAGAGGAGCCTGGTGTCCTGTGGTCCATGGGGTCTCCAAGGCTTGAACTCAACCGAGTGACTGAACAGCATCAACAAAGACAATAGGGGTCTCTTCGTTTTTCCATTACAGAAATGTAAAGCTAAGAGGGCAGATGTGTCATTTATTTACACCATCACAGGAACAAAAAAAAAGTCTTGTGGCACTTAAAAGATGGCATTATGTTTGGCAAAAGCTTTTCCTAGATTGCAAGCCACTTTGTGAGATGCAAGCTCTTTGCTATTTTTACAACAGTGGACTAACATGTGCTTCGCCCCAGTATTTCAAAAGGAGGTAATTGTGTCTTCTTTTGTTATAGTCATAATGGCCAGAGTTTTCTTTGATTTGCAGTGCTTAAGTAGGTGGTCATAAAGGTGAGCCTCCCTAACATCTTGTGAATCTATCATGTTTCTCTGGATCCTTGGGTGGAAGAAGCAGATATTTGCCCTATTGTAGGCTGCGTGCCAAGCCAAAAGAGAAAATTTGCTACATGAATGACATTACTGTACATGCAATTTTTCACAATAGAATTCTGGCCAATGTAACTCAATTAAACCAACATTGTTTCAAAAAAGGAACAAAGTACATCTGTCTCACTCTGTCAAAGTGTGGGAGTTCAAAAACATTGGCAGTACAGTAGGCTTGATAGAGCTCCAAGAGAGGCTGTTTATGTACCACGATTAGGGCTTCAACATTTTCTATGTTCTGCAAAAAAGCAATCACCCTGTAAGCACATTGTGATAGTTTTGTTACAGCCTTTACATCATTTCTGATCAGTCTTAATGCTTCTTTCTCCCATGTGTCCTACTTTAATATATTTTTTCTGTATACTCTGTGCTATTTTTATATGGTGATCATGAGACTGTCACTTAGTACCGTATTTTCTAAAAATACATCAGTGCTCTTCCCTCATTTGAATAGTCCAGCCCTATGTTCTTAGAGAAATGATATCTTTATCAAGGTATGTATGAGTGTTCAAGAAGCATGCAGGAAGTAATCTAGCAGCACAGTCTTTTGACTGTCCATTCAAAGTAAGTACTACTACTGAGTTAGTCTTCTTTACTTCCTCTTTTATCCCTTTGGGTGTCGAGGGAGAGATAAGATTCTTGCTCTCCCCTTTGATCAGTCCCTTTGTATCTCACTTGGATTTCTTTAGTAATAGATCCATTGTCAACTTGCTGGGCCTATTGCAACTTAACCAGAGCCCCTTTGGCCAGGTCATTTCAGAGTGACCCAGGGAGGCTTTCATGGCTTTTGTAGCAGTCCTGGGGCACAAGACCACACTACACTTCACCCAGTCTTATTAATTCCTTACCACCTCTTACGATGTGGATGCAGAGTTAGACTTTGAGAGGCACTGAGTTAGTGGAAACAGAAATTTAAAATGGTGCTGGGTCAAATGGGTTCTGACTTCTGAAGATACCTACAAGGATATTCTAGGTATAAAGTTTTCAGGAGTGGTTTACCTGTCCCTCCTTCTGAGATGCTTTGGTACCTTGCACATTGACAGGACCCCACATGACACATGCTACTGGATGCTATTGAACTCTTTTCAACTGATCTGGTCTGCCTCTTTTCTTGCACGACACAACCAGAATTTGAGCTCTCACCCCTGACTCTACAATCACACACTCCAACCCACTAAGCTATACTAACAGTCCCCCCAAAATGTCATATTCTCAGGTAATTATATACAGTGGTACCTCACTTAACGAGCATAATGTGTTCCACAGGATTGCTCTTTAAGCAAGTTTGCTCTTTAGGCGAAACACCATTGTAAGTGACCAATTGTGACTTCTGGTGGGGGGGGGATTGTGAAACCTGATTTATTTGTTAAGTGAGTTTTTGATTGGTTTTAGTTGTTAAGCAAGGCGACCATTCAGAGAAATGCACTGACAAGCTAAAATGTTTTGCATGGAGTCAAGAAAGAACCAGCTAGACAAATGTTGTTGATACTATTAATCTTCCTCATAGACAATGGTCTTAATATTTAATTTTCAGTAACAACCTGCACAGGGTTTTCTCTCCCCAAAATAGGCTGGGTTTTGGTATTCCTTCTTGTTGCTAGAGGAAATCCATTGGAATCAAGAAATATATTGACTTCTGATTAGTGTGAACAGACTTACCTATTTGTGTCAGGATAGATTGTTTCTAGACTTTTGAGAGTATTTTATCTCTTCTGTCTGTAAGAGACAAGAACACAGTTTTAGTATCCGGCACCTTGTATGCCTATTTATACTGCCTGCTTTAGTAGAATTTCCATGTTGCCAAGTTGACATTGCAGCATCAGTGATAGTTAAATGAGTGAACATCCAGTTGTTGAGCTAATCCCCAAACATCTGTGCTAGTTTTGAGGAAGCCAGGGGCTTTCATATCTTATTAGTTGTACTCTTTCAAAGCAAGGGTGAAATGCGGTAGCTGATTGAATCCACTAATCTGGTAATCATGTCATGTCTCTCCATGAACATTGTTGCTTTGAACCAATAATGTACCTTCTGTCCCACAATGTGAATTGGATTTGCATTATGTTGCAATATTACCTATGGGAGATTCTGGGATCACCTGAAGGCTTCTTCAGAATCACTAATTTAATTAATCTAGACTACAATCATGCAATCTTTTGAAATATTCAGTTCTTTTTCTATAGATCTATAGATTTTTTCAGTTCTTTTTATATAGCTCTATAGTTATACTATGGAATATTTCCATCCATAAAGCCTATCCTTCCAGATGTTGAGGAGATGGTTGTACCAGGTGTCTATTGTAACCTGTCCACAGCTACTGTGAATGTATCCTTAGCAAAGTAGTGGGTACAACCTTGTGTTTCGAAATAGCTCTGTCCTTTACACTGATTTCTTTTCCAGGTACATTTTTTTATAATTCTATTTTTTTTCCTTTAGAAAAGGCATCAATGAAGTTTGTGGCAGTTTTGTTATAGCATTTCCTTGTTACTGTCATTTATCTTATTCCTCCCAGGTTCATTTGTCTTATTCACAAGATTTGTTCTTCACATGGTTTGAATTTGTATTCAACATGATGTTTTATGTCCTCTTTTATTATAGTTTATGGAAATATTGTCAGCTTACAAATATGCTGTTCAACATATTATTCCCCCTTTTTTGCTTTTTGTCTGCAGTAAAAAAGAAGGGGTGATGATGAAGAGAAGGACGGAGAGTTGAATAGAATGCAACTCAAGAGCAGCATTAATATTGTGCTGAAAATTAAGGGAGTGCGAAATGAGATTTCCTGCCATTTCTTGATGAAACTAATTCCATCCCAAGATCATGAGAGAAGATGATAGATTTCTTTGGGATGTCAATGGTGGTGGTTGCATCTTGCCTTATGAACCTGACTGAAGTAGATGAGAATTTCATGTATTTTCTCCTTGGTTTTTAAGCCTATTGTCCAGAGCCCTGTTATGCTCATAAAAGTATGAGATACTTTCAGCAGATTCCACAAACTGTACCACCCAGAATGCCTTGGGAATGCCACATGGCATTTAATTTGCACTACAATATAATCAGGATAATTTGGGATTTAGACAACTTTGGTTGTGTCTCAATAAACAGGTCAAGGCTTTCACCACAGCAAAACAAGAATGCTGGTCTTTTTGCCTCCTCGTAAGGGTATTTTGCAATGAAAGCTTGCTCTCCAACTCATATAAAGCCAATACTTTAGTAATATTTCTCCGACTTCCATGAAATCAGTAGATTCATCATTTTTCTCACCACAAATTCTGCATTATTCTTAATAAATACAGAAAAGTCCCCCACCACAATCTACCCCAAGTATAATAAGTGTATTAAATTTTGTAGGTAGAATCACAGGGTTAGAATGGACAAGTTAAAAAAAACCAAGAGCGGAATCTCACACTTTACAGGTGAAATCTTTCAAATAGATATAATTTAATGGTCATTTGAGTATCCTGCTTTAAGTGTGTTTCTCTGTATAAACAATCAAGAAGATTCTCTTATCAACATGTTCCACATAAAAGGGACAAGTGGTTAAAATGCTGAACTAGCTGACTGGAAGGTTGGAGTTTGATTCCCTGCCACTGCATGATGGAGTGAGCTCCCATCTCTGTCCCAGCTCCTGCCAAAATAGCAGTTCGAAAGCAAGAAATTGCAAGTAGATAAAAAGGGACCACTTCAGTGGGAAAGTAAACAGTGTTCTGTGCACTCCAGTGTTGAGGCATACCTGCCACATGTCCACAGAAACATCTGCAGATGCAGACAGCACTAGCTCGTTGGCTATAAACAGAGATGAGCACTGAACCCTAGAGTCAGGACTGGCTTTCAAGCAAGGGTGACCTTTACCTCCACATAAAGCTGAGGCTCCCTGAAGGATGTCCTAACTCTTAACCATTTTATGAGAAAGAGAATCGGGGTGGTGAACCATCACCCTCAACTCCCATGTCCTGGGGATTCTCCAACATTTATTGGGGGGGGGGGAGATACTAGCCGAAGAAGTTAAATAGGGGAACCTTCCAGGGGGCAGGGAAATAATTGAGGAGAGGGGACAAAGAAAGTTGGGAGGAACAGAGCATAAAAGAGTTGTTAGAGAGGCTAAGGAGATCCAGGTGAAGAAATAATTGGATGACATGGAAATGCAAGTGGGGACACATTTCAGCAGAGCAAAGGGAAGAGGAAAAGGTAGCTGAGGTTGGTGAGGTGATGAGTTCTGAAGAAAACACTGACACCGATGGGTAATTGTGATAAGGCCCCCAAATTCTCTTATTGTGGATAATGAGTCAATTGGATTTTGGATCTCTAAGCAAAAGGGACCATACCAAATGAAGGAAAGGCCTCAAAAGACTGTGCAGCTAACTCAGAAGTCCAAACAGTACGTTCCAGAGCACTTATTAAAAAGGACTAAAAGGAAAGAATGCTAATTCTTCTTGTGACCTAGCAAAGGGAAAAGGGGCATCAGAACTGTGGAGGGGTAGTGAAGTAATTGTTCTTGGAGGATTATGTGTATTTTTGTTGTTCAGTTGCACAGTCGATTCCGACCCTCTGCGACCCCATGGACCACCACCCTCCAATCACCACTGTCCTCCACCATCCTCCTCAGCCCGCCCAGCTCTGTGCCCACCGCATCCACAATAGCATCTAGCCAGCTCATTTTGGGATGCCCCCTTTTTCTTTTGCCCTCTACCTTTCCCAGCATCAAGGCCTTCTCAAGGGAATCCTCTCTTCTCATTTGATGTCCAAAGTACCTTAGATTCATCTTTACAATTTGACCTTCTAGGGAGCAGTCAGGGTTGATTTCTTCTAAAATTGACCTATTTGTTCTCTTTGCTGTCCAGAGGACTCTCAAAACTCTCCTCCAACACCACATCTCAAAGGCATCTATTCTTCTGCGCTCATCTTTCCTAATGGTCCAGCTCTCACAACCATACATTGCCACAGGGAATACCATTGCTTTGACTATACGAATTTTTGTTTGCAATTTGACGTCTCTACTTTTCACTAAAGGCTGAGGTTGCTCAAAAACCAGTCATATCTGACTTTAGGGTATGGCTCTCATTGCCATTTACAGCAAAAAAGCCAGCACTTTTTGTTTCTGGAAACATTTCCATGGTTGTGTGGCCGGCATGACTAAACACTGGACTTCATGCAATACTGTTGTGATGGCAAATGTATTTATCATCTTAATAACAGAAGATGGAGCCAAGGAATGAGTTAAATAAGTGTTAAAGTTTAACCATGTCAGAGTGCTCGTGTTTTTCTTGAATTTTTTGGAATAGTAGCCGTGTTAGTCTGTGGTCCAGGCATATCAGAAAACAAAACAAAATTAAACAAAATAAAAATAAAATAAAAAACACTGTAGCACTTTAAAGACTAACTGCTTTATTTTTTCTTGTTTTTCTTGTTAGTTATCAGCAAGTGCTGGATATTTATTCTGCAGGCCTCTCCAAGGCTGAAGAGTCCCTGAGAACATGATAACCATCAGGTGCAAGAATGCAGGGAGGTATAAATAGTATGTCTGTGTGAACAGGATTAAAATCTCCTGGTGAAGTACCTTTGATGTGATTTAACCTGCAATACAATTGGCTGTATGCTAATTTCACCTATCCTAGATATTAGGTTTGATAAATACCTACTAGAGGGAGAAGACATCAGGAGAGTTTGGTAGACACTGTTGTGTTCCATCATGGAGTTACAGGAAGTAACTTAGAACAGGTAAATTATTTTGTGTTTAGGTGAATGAGATTGATTTTGAATGTCTCTGAGCTGATTTTGATTAGTACATTTTACTCTTCTGTGTTTGTATCCTAAGAACCCAGCGATCTCAATGCTTTAAATATTTTTTAATTGTAAAGAAAAAACTATTTTTTCACCAACAATGGTGTGATCATTGTAAAAGGGGTGGAAGAAGAGTGTTTTGCCAAACCTTTACTAAACCACTGCTACTATGCTACCACTACAGCTAAGCTGTTTTCTGCTCTACAGAGGTTGCTTTAATTGAGTGGGGACCTCAGGTGATGGGCAGATAGTGCAGTCAATAGCTAAAGTCTTGGCAGACTTCTCCGGAGTCTGGTAGTTCCAAAATTGTGGCCTTAAAGGGAGAGTGCCAGGTGAGGGGTTCTGCCAAGTACAACAGTACTCTGATATTGATAAATGATATTAGGAGCAAATCATGATAGCTGTTACCTTCCCAGCAAAGTAGTACCTATTTGCTTGAAATTTCTTGCTTTTGAACTACTAGGTTGGGAGGAGCTGAGATAGAGGAGAGAGATAGGAGCTCACTCCATCATGCAGCACTTGGGGCTTGAATTGCTGACCTGTCGACCTTCCAGTCATCAAGTTCAGCATCTATAACACCGGCATTGGCTTTTGCTTTGGGAGGGGACATGGTAGTCAAACTCTGCTGGTGGTGGACCCACTCATAATTCCCTTCATGTCTTTTTAGTACAGCCCCACTTCACCTAATCTCAGCAGTTTGTTTTGATCCAGTGTCCTTGTAAATCTCTGTCCTTTTAAATTCAAAGGTCAATGATACTTTCTATATGCAAATTCAGGCATTAGATGAATTCTACATTACTAGCCCTGACAGATGGGGAAAACTGCAGATTTATCATGGTGATGGTTTCTGCAACAATGTAAGTAATTACAGACACAGTATGTTAGCTAATGACAGGTACTTTTCTTCTTGGTTTTTTAAAATCAGTGTTCCTTATACAAAATGAAGTATTAGAAGTAATGGGAGGTTACCTTAAGTGTTTGTCAAAATCTTAGTTTGCATTACCAGAAAAAGGTAATGTGGAATAAATCTTAATATCAAAGAAGATGTCATTTTATGTTAGCCCTTAAACAAAGGATTTATTGGAGATGTTTTAATACAGGGCTGTCTAACTGGCAGCCCAAGAACTAGATCTGCCCTCCAGAGCAATTTTGTCTGACATCTGCAGCTGTGAAATGTTTTAATCAGGATCTGGTGAAAGGTTTGCTTCCAGTTTTAAGAGAAAAATAAGAATTTTTCAGATGTTGTAAGACAGTATCATTTCAGTTTGGCTCTACAATTAGTCCAGTTCTACCTCCATGAGAGATAGGGTTGTCAGTGGCTAATATTTATGGCAAACATTTCTTCCATCAAGTAGGAGGAGCAGCATGTATGTTTATTTCAATTGCTGGGTAGCACAAGCAAGATACCATTGCATTTGTGAGTGGTATGCCCTGATTGTGGGCTTTACTATTGCAGCTGTGTGAACACAATCCTGGACTTGTTTCACTCTGTTCCAGCATAGTTGTGGTGGGAGATGGCAGAAAGCATTGGGTGGCTGAGACTCAGCTGCAGATATCAGTCCAAACGTTAAAAGAACTGTCAAACATGCTGAATAAGGTTCAACACCCTAAGTATCAACTCAAATAATGTTTTTAAGGCATATGAGATACTTCCAAAGTGCTTTTGCTAGTAACACTCCCTACTATTAGTTCCCATGATCAAAGAGGGAATTCAAACCAAGGACTCTAGCCTCATAGTATGTCACTCTCTCTGTGACACTCACTGGGTACCACAGGAACATTACAGAAGGGAATTTTGGGAAGATTGCAGCTGAGAAGGAAATGGTTAATCTCGTCTTCCATTCAACTGCCACTCTGAAAATCGTTTATCACTCTAAGGAAAGCATGCATTTACTGTTAAAACTATTTTGGTCTTGGGAATATTTGTTTTGTTTTTGATTTTGGAATTTCTAAGAACATTCCTGAACTGGAAGAGAGAGCTAGTAACTTAAATTTTGATTCACCATCTTCTAATTGTTCTTCAAGTGCTGTATCCAATTCTGAATATTGGCGATCATCAAGTCACTTTCTGATCCTGAGCCCTTTTGGCACACAAAGTCCTCATTGGCCCCAGGCCAGTATAAATGAAGCTGTTGCCCTCCACCAAGATGGATTCAAGTGGGATTTAATCCATTTGGGGACCATCACCCTTCCCTGTGGATTTCGCCACCCAAGGTTATTAGGCCTCAGAGTTGTTAGGTTAATTAACCACCACCTGATGGTCACTGGCAGTATGGTCTACTGATATTACCATAGCAAGATAACCTGGCCATGCTCAGACATAGATATTTCTATATATTTTGATTATTTTTGTACTAGACAATTCTTCATGTGATGATTGTAAGCTGCCAGAGTAGGAACATATCCCAGATGGCTGGAATATAAATAAAATAAAATAAAATAAAATAACAGGAAAGACATTATGAAAACTTGGTGTCTCTTTAATGCCTTTTCTTTTTGCGTTGAATCCAAAATTGCTTAGGAAATGCACACCTTTTGCTTTGCTTCATTTCCAGAAAGAAAATTAATTTACTATTTAAAACATATATTCCCATATATATGATGCAATTCTACAATTCCAACCATAGGGGAAACTACACACACAGGCAGATACATAAAAACTAACTAAAACCATACAAACAAAATTATCATATCAACCAGAAATTATGGCAGAGTATTCAGAAGCTCCTTGTTCTATGATAAAAGGCTATACATCAGGAATTCTCAACCTTTTAAAGCCATGGGCCAGGTCACGCTCCCTCAGACAACTTTAGGGGGCAGATAGCCATTTTGCCCTTCCTCCACCACATGGCACTACTGGATGTGTTGGAGGCAGTAGGGGGGGCACATGAAATGGCATCACGGCCCACATCTGGCCCGTGAGCTGCAGGCTGAGAATCCCTACTGTAAACAATTGTGTATTGGTAAGTATCAAACTGTTGCTTCATGAAAGATTAAGAGAGGTCACGAGTTCAGTCAAAGATGACAGTAGAGCAGCCAGAGGGAAGTAGATGTGATCTGACTAACATGAGAAAAATGTGTGTACAGTACATGAAATGCTACTTGACTGTTGCAAAGGTAAGAACCAGACCAGTTTTATTAGTAGAAACATTGATAAAGCTAGGCTTCAGGTGTCCTCCAGGCAACTGCTAGAAATCTTCATTTCCAGTGGAGGCACTGTCAAACAAAGGAGTACTGTGTTTAAAACACCGCAGTGACAAGAACTAGCCATTATTTTGAAGGAAATGCATTCCAAATTATTGTTGCCAAAGACAAACTGTTTTGAACTGATTTCCATTCTCAACCCAAGCTCTACTGCTAAGATGCAATATGCACACACTATTTCACTGCAAAAAGACATAATAACAGAATACCTAATGAACAAATTAAGGTGGGCTGACCATGTTGCACACACAAGTGTCAATAGATGGAGTACCAGAATAATGAATTGGTATCTGAGAGATTTCAAAAGACCTAGGGGAAGACCACCTTGCAGATGGGAAGATTTTCTCAAGAAAAATGTTGGACCAACATGGAGAAGAACTTCCAGGGATTGATCCCTATGGACAGAAGTTGTGTGGAATGTCATCATGGAGACATCTACTCATACAAGGACTCCTCACTGAATAACAACTACAAGGTATCAAAGGTATTTCACAGATAGTGGCCTACTTAAATTTTAGGATTGCCAGATGCTTTGTTCATTCTAATTAACTGGAGCCTGCTTGAAATGGATGCACTTCTTATTTATTTTTTTTTAAAAACCCACTCACCCACAATCATTAGAAAAAGCCTTTTGTTTCCAGAGTCTATGCTCTCAAAACTCTATAGACTTTCCTTAGCCTTTTTAAACTTCATAATGAGGATCAAATCATACAATACAGTCAGAATCAAATTAGAATAAAATCTCCCTTAAATATATTACTTCATTTTATTTCATGTTTTACTTGCCTCTCTGTGTTATGAATTAATTTACTGTGTTGTGATTGGGTCACCAGGAATAAAATGGGCCTTGTTTGCACAACTGATCATTGAGGCATGAAGCTTTGAAGAAACAGTAACCCTGGAGGGAAAATTTTTCATCAGCTTTAATTGTGAATCTGGTAACTTGCCTGTTTTGGCTCAGACTCAATTTTTATAGCTGACGTGGTTTTGGCAATTTCTTCACAAATGAACAAAGTTCTAAATCAACACCAGAAAATTCAGCAGCTATAACTACCCACAGCAGAAGAGTTGTATCTGTGTGCAGTACAGACAACAAAGACGGAGTTTCCCATGACAAGATATCTCAATTTATTCTTTTAAGCAAAATAAATAAATGCATGTAAGGCCATTCTGATAAATGACTACAGTCCTGTGATGGTACATATAAAATAGTCAAGTATGGTCTTTTTGATATAATATCCTTCTCAATTCTGTATCTAGTACTCATGTTAGTTAATTTTTTATTTTGTGTTAAAGACACAAAACAGTTACAAGGCCAATGACTCAATCCGCCCAGTGTGTGCAGCTCCAGGCATCGACACCAAAGATGGTAAGGAAAGTTGTAACAAGGCAGAGAACCTTGTCAGTAGTGACACCTATGCTACCCAACAGTCTATTTCAAGAGCAGTGCCAGGAATCCTCTCTGAATGTGTTCAAGAAACATGTATGGAGAGGCTTTTAAAGATCTCCTCTGTACGGTCACTTAATTTTGAGTGTCATTAGTTTTTTGGTCCTACTTCCTATGAGCGATATTTTAAAAGGTTATTCTATTTTTTGCATGTTGCCACTATTGGAGTAGTAGTAGTAATAATTTATTACATTTATCATATGTATTTTAATGGTTCTTTTTTCCCTTTCCTGCTGTAAACCACTGAGAGTGGGAATTTCATCCTGTGTACTATTTTTGAATAGAGCAGTCAGAATAACTGATTTCTAATGTGGGGACATATAGTCAACCTTTTGAATGAGTACCCAGCATGTTGGGGGTGGGGCGGGGGGGGCAAGAGAATGCTAATTAATCTGTGAACCACCCACAGAATGCACTAATGCTATGAGGTGGTATATAAGTGTAATTATTTTGCATTGTCATAAAAAACCCCAAACAGATGTATATGATTCTCTGAAATAGTTCTTACTTTGTTTAAAAAGGTGCAATATAAATTTAGCTCATAACTGTGGACAGTGTTTAAGCTGCAGGTGAAAGGAAACAATGGATGCTCACTTGGTTTGACAAAAGCAATAACCTAAAGGAAGGAGTCTGTATGGTAAGTAAAGTGGCAACCGTAAATTGCAGGCAGTTAGAGTGAGCCTTCCCTTTAACACCACAATCTTCAATAATGGCACCTAATGTGGACTCCTTTTTCCATTTCCATCTTTCTCTTAGAGTCCCAAATAGTAAAAGAAATGTCAATCAATAGAGAAGAGGGCAGGTAGGAGGAACCTGATTATCATTCATTAGATTTTGAAGTGACAATATCCTTAGACAATAACTTCAGATAGATCAGGAGCCACATCAGGAAAGTAAAAAGAGGAAACAGCTTTTCCTAAGTACTGTATAGTGAATGATGATGGATGCTGACTTAAGGAAGGAGGCAAACTATGGCATACATAGGCAGCATAACGGAAATTACAGACATCACCCTACTAACAAAACTCTACATTGTTAACTCTGCAAATTCCCAGTAATAATGTATGGCTGTGAGAGCTGGACCATAAGGAAGGCTGAGCACAGAATAGATGTATTTGAACAGCGGTGCTGGAGAAGACTCTTGAGAGTCCCCTGGAATGCAAAGAGATCGAATCAATCAATCCTAAAAGAAATCAACCCTGACTGCTTCTTGGAAGGACAGATAGAGAAGCTGAGGCTTAAATACTTTGGTCATCAAATGAAGAGAGGACTCACTAGATGCTAGGAAAGATCGAAGGCAAAAAGGAGGAGAGAGCAGCAGAGGATGAGATGGTTAGATAGCATCATTGACACATGGGTGTGTATCCAGGTGGACTCTGAAGAATGGTAGATGACAGAGGAGTCTGTTGCGCTATCATCCATGGGGCCAAAAAGGGTCGGACTTGACTGTGTGACTGGACAACAACAAGTGTTATAATCTTTTTTTGGTCATACAGAAAAAAGAATAAAAATAATAGTAGCCATTCTGGATAAAACCAAGATCCATCTAGGTCAACTTTCTTCAACCTGGTGGCTTCTAGAGTACTTAGTATTGGAAATTAGTTTAAATTTAAAAGAGATGTGCAATTGCAGAACCTATTGGGAATAGGATTCAGCACCTTTTCCAAAGCTCCTGTAAAATTCAGATTAATATTCAGAGTGAATTAATTGTCTTCATGTTCAAGACACACTGGGCTATAATTTCTCTAATCCATCCCAGCAAGCATTGCCAAAAAAATAGGATATACTGCAAAGAAAAGAAGGTGAGTTGAAAAGTTGAAAAGTACTTTTGCCTGACAATAAATGTAAAGTATTCATCAAGTACTGGGAAAGTACAAGGGCGACTCTCACAACCTGGACTTTTAACAAGACAATGAAACATCTTACAAACAATCTGAATCAGGGAGTTGATAATTCTTTCCAAATCCCAATAGCACTAACCAGAAGAAAAACACAGAGCTAAAGTCTGTATAAATTAATAGCAAATCTGATGCTTTTATCCCAGTGGAACAAGTTCCCAGGAAGCCAATCTCCCCATGTAGGCAAACACTCTGACTGTGCCCTCCAGCAAAGTGGAATCTTGGGGGGGGGGGGGAGTGTTCTTTGAAGAATTCCTTCCCAGTGCTGTTATAGTGGTAAATTTATAACCCATACAAGAAAATCCCTTCTGATGTTATCAAATGGGTGTCTTATGCTAAGCATTACCTAGATCTTGCCTTGAACATTCTTTAATAGACTGGAATTCATTCAGATTTTTTCTATAGATAGCTAGAGTCACTGTAGAATAAAAAAGGGCAGAATAAAAAGCCCACACTGAAAAACCTAATACTTAGTACAATGGTACCTCGCTTAAATAGCATAATGCGCTCAACAGGATTACTCTTAAGTGAGTTTGCTCTTTAAGCAAAACACCATTGTAAGTGATCAATTAAGACTTCTGGCGGGGGGGGATTGCAAACAATGATTTAGTTGTTAAGTGAGTTTTGGTTGGTTTTAGTTGTTAAGTGAGGCAACCATTCAGATAATTTTTTGCTCTTTAAGCGAGTTAGTCTCTAAGTGAGGTGCTCTGTATGCGAGGTTTTACTTAAATCCTTTTTTACTGTACTGGTCATCGTCTGCAATAAAGTTTGATTGATTGATACTTCCTAAAGGTATGGCTCCATTTAAAATTCCTATTTCCTGGGTATTTTGTAGGAAACTGGAGCCGGACATTCTGGAGAGTGAAGTCAGAAAAGCCCTAAAAAGTACTGCTAATAACAAAGCTATTGGAGATGATGGTATTCCATCTGAATTATTCAAAGCCCTAAAAGATGATGGAATTAAAGCATTGCATTCTATATGCCAGCAGATTTGGAAAACACAACAATGGCCACAGGATTGGAAAAGATCAGTATATGTTCCAATCCCAAAAAAGAGCAATGCCAAGGAATGCTCTATTGAACAATTGCGCTCATCCCACATGCTAGCACGGTCATGCTCAACATAATACAGGACAGGCTTCAGCAGCACATGGAGAGAGAGCTACCAGAAGTACAGGCTGGGTTCAGAAGAGCCAGGGGGACTAGAGACCAAATGTCCAACATACATTGGATCATGGAGAAAACAAAGGAATACAAAAAACAAGTCTACTTCTGTTTCATTGACTACACCAAAGCCTTTTACTGTCTGGACCACAACAAAATGTGGCAAGTTATTAAAGAGATAGGAATACCAGAACATCTTATACATCTCATGAGAAATCTGTACATGAGTCAAGAAGAAACAGTTAGGACAGGATACAGAATGACGGAGTGGTTTGGAATAGAAAAAGGATTAAGACAAGGCTGCATTTTGCCACCCTGCCTATTTAACTTATACACAGAGCACATAATGTGGAACACAGGGCTGGATGAATCAAAAGTTGGAATTAAAATCGCTGGGAGAAACATCAACAATTTGAGATAAGCAGATGACACTACTCTAATGGCAAAAAGTGAAGAAGCCCTAAAGAAGCTCTTGCTTAGGTTGAAGGAGGAGAGTGCAAAAGCTGGCTTGAGAATGTCAAGAAAACCAAGATAATGACAAAAGGCCCTATCAGCCCCTGGAAAATAGATGGGGAAGAAGTAGAAGCAGTGACAGATTTTACTTTCTTAGGATCAAAAATCCCTGCAGTTGGAGATTGCAGGCATGAAACAAAAAGGCAACTAATTATTGGGAGGCAAGTGATGAGAAACCTGGGAAACATATTCAAAAGTAGAGACATCACCTTGCAAACAAAAATTTGCATAGTCAAGGCAATTGTATTCCTGGTGGTAATATATGGTTGAGAGAGCTGGACCATAAGGAAAACTGAGCACAGAAGAATAGATACCTTTGAAATGTGGTGTTGGAGGAGAGTTTTGAGAGTCCACTGGACAGCGAGGAGAACAAATAGGTCAATCTTAGAAGAAATCAACCCTGACTGCTCCTTAGAAGGTCAAATAGTAAAGATGAAGTAAAGTACTTTGGACATGGGGCGGAGTTAAGATGGCGTAGGGGAAGCAGCGGACTTCGTTCCCTCTGCCATAAAATGAGTAAATTTAATGCGATTTAATTAGATTTAATGAGATTTTAAAGAGAAAGCGAGGTTGCCGTGTCCCTGTAAGAAGAGAAAAACACAGGTCGGAGTTGGAGTTGGAGCCGGACTGATTGGAATAGTGAAGCCAGCGAAAGCGAGCCTGGAGTGTGCTCCGGACGACGTGTTGGCTGGGACCCTCGGAAGAGGATCGCGGTTTCAAGCGTCTTCCGTTGAGCCGATCGGCTTTTGAAACATCGAATGGTGAGCGGCGAGTGGCTAGAATCGCGGCACCGGAGTCATCCCCATTAAGCCAGCTGACATCGGGTGAGCAGAGAGAGATCTTGGAGTTGTGATTTGGGGGCTGACGGGGTGTCGGCGAAGGAGGAGATCGGCGAGCGGCTTCTGGAGAGACCAAGGACGGAGTGGTTTTTGGAGAGGCTGAGGGACGTGAGTTGGAGCAGCGGAAGAGCGTGGAGAAGGGGATCGGAGGCGCGGGCTCCAGGGGTTGGGAGAGGCGAGCGTGTGCTTCTGCTGTTGAGCCGCGCCGGGATCTTCGGCACCCAGAAGAAGGAGGGAGATCGCGTCGGAGGAAAGAGCGCAGGAGTGTGTTTTGGGGGAGGTGTGGAGACAGCCGGATTGGGTGTTTGGCTGGAGTGATTTGTGCGGAGACTGTGAGAGCCTGAGTGCAACAAGAACTCAAAGAATTTAAAGGGAAAGAGCTTGGTGATTAACTTTAAACAAAGAGGAGTTTTCACGATTGGGTGAAAATGGCGGAAGAGAGTCGAGCTTGAAGGGGTGGTGACGAAGTATTCTTCTTTGTTCACACGAACTGCACTCTGGGAAAAAGAGCCTCATATACGCGACCAGCAGATTCGCCGGTAGATTCACTTCTCTTTGTTGGGGGTCTGACTTTGATTACGACGTAGCCTTCTCTCCTTGATGCATTTATTTAATAAGTCCTTGGGGCTCTGATAAACTGTTGCAAGTGTGATTTGTGGAACTAGTTGCTACTTCCTATTATTACTAAGACATTATCAATAGCTTATGTTTTATACAGTGTGTTGTTGGATTGAATTCTTCTCCCTCCCTTAGCTTCCTCCATTTTAATAAGTTGGATTGAATTAGTTAAAATAAGGGCAATTTAATTTTGAAGGTCTTTTATATAGGGACTTACACAGTCTTTGTCAACATTACATCTTGAAATTATATTTTGAAATTTTTTGAACATCCAATTTTAGGAGTATACAGAGGGGGAAGGGAAAGGAAGGGTGATGGAAGAAGTTGTTAAATCAAAGGTGAAAAAAGATAAAAAGGATAAAGAAAAGGATAAAGAGAGGCAAACACCATCTCCCACCATGGAGCTTCCAATAACAGCAACGGGCTCTACAACGACTGAACAAGCACCTCCTGACCTGGTCAAAAGAATGGACAATATGACTGCAATTCTTCAACAATTAGCTAAAAACATTACCGATACTCAGGCAACAATGCAAAAGCTGGATGCAAATCAAGCTAAATTGGACGCAAATCAAACCAAGTTGAACAAAACTGTGGAGGCTAACAGCGAAGAAATGAAAAAAGACAGGGAATTGGCCAGGTTACAATACGAAAGCCTGGCCAAGGCCCTTACAGATGTGAAAAAAGATGTGGCAGTGAATACACAAAGGATTCAAGAGATTACAAACTCAATGCAAAAAGAAGTCAAACAAGCTATAATATCTGTGAATGAACTTTTTATTCAAGAGCATGTAGTGGAAAATAAGATTGCTGTGCAAGAGAGAAAAAATGATGATTGTGGAGGAGGGGTGGAGAAAATTTAATATAGTGATTCGTCATTTGCCTGAGAGGACGCCAGACAAGCTCAAAGAGAGGGTTCTGGAGTGGTTGAACTCACTCAAAATGGGTAAAGATTTTGGTTTAGACGACATTGGCGCTGCGTTTAGGGTGGGGGGAAGGAGAGATAAGAAGACACCTAGGAACGTTTTAGTTAAATTTGCAAATTGGGTGGACAAATTGAAGGTAATGTCTTTTATTAGGCAAGCTGGGTCTGGCGTCCTAAAAATAGAGGGGTTGGATGTGGAAGTGGAAGTCTACAATGACATTGCGCCAGAGGAGAGAAAGTGGAAGTATACGATGAAACCTGTTACAAAATTGTTGATTGCAAAGGGTATCAAATATGGTTGGAGGTTTCCACAACAGTTGAGATTTTTTTATGACAAAAGATGGCATATTCTTGATGAAAAAACTGATGTATTACAGTATTTAACACAGATTGGTTTGATCAAGGAGGCGGATGTAGATTGGATCACATTGAGAACAGAATTATACAAGGTGGGTGCGATGAGATCGGTTCTGGAACAGGAAGAGGAGGGAGCAGTGGGAGGAACAGACACTTCAGGGACAAGTGCGGAATTAATGTAATGAATATATTTAAAATAACTAATCATTGGCAGAGGGAGGGGGTAAATTGAAGAACAACATGCCATTTTTCTTCGGTCCTCCCCTCCCCTCTTTGGAGAACAGAGGTGACATCAAAGAGAAAGATGTGGGGAGGGTTGTAGAAGAGAGAAGATTAGGTAAGTTTTTTCTATTTCTTTTCTACTCAGTCTATTTTGTGTACCTGTTTTACTAATGATTTTCATATTAATTTTCTTATTATATTTTGGTTTAATTAATTTTCTTATTAGTGGGAAAGTGTGGGGGTTATTAGGGAGCACGTCTGAGGAGGAAAATGGACAATGGGAGGTAGATTTAGACACAGATGGTTAAGTCATTGAAATTAATAACATGGAATGTGAAGGGAACAGGGAACGCCCTGAAAAGAAAGAGATTGCAAATGGCGCTCAACAAAGCTAGGGCTGATGTAATTTTTTTGCAAGAGACCCATCAAAAATCTGCGGAAGTTAATAATTTGGTGGTGAGGGGAATTTAAATTTACGAAAAGGCATATGGGACATCTAAAGCCAGGGGAGTTGCAACTCTGATCTCGGAAAAATTGGGGTTCACTGTGAATAAAACTATTGCTGACCCAGAAGGAAGATATTTAATAATTAAAGGAAAAATTGAGGAAGAAGAAATAACGTTGGCTAATATTTATGCCCCAAATGATAAACAGCAAGAATTTTTAGATAAAGTGGGAAAAATCCTGAATAAGGAAGGAACTAAGAGCATGGTTTTAGGTGGGGACTTTAATTTGACGTGCTCGGATATTGATAGTACAAGTGTAAAAAAGAGAGGTAAAAGATACATATTAGAGGAGTGCAGGAAAACCATGGGTATGAAGGATGTCTGGAGAGAGCTTAAGGCTCAGGAAAGAGAGTACACTTATTATTCCCATGTGCATGATATGTATTCAAGAATAGATTATATCTTTGTTACAGAAGAGTTAGTTAAAACAATAGAGGATATAAAGATTGGGACATTTAGAGAATCCGACCATGCAAAGATAACAGTAGATATAAATCTCAAAGAGATCGAAAGAGGAGGGTATATTTGGAGATACAATGGAAAGTTATATAAGGAGGAGGCAACGAGAAAACAAATTATGGAGAAATGGGAGGAAAGTTGGAAATTGAATGAAAATAACGAGGTCAGCCGGGGAGGAGTTTGGGATACAATGAAGGCAATCTTTAGGGGCGAGACGATAAAATTAAATAGTGTTAGAAATAGACAAATTAGAAATAGGAACCAGGAATTGGAAAAGCAGTTGAAACATCTTCACCTTGAATATGCTAGAAAGAAAGACCAGAAAACTTTTCAAGAGATACAAAAAATTAAGAAAGAATTGGATGGAAAAGACATGGAAAAAGTAAAGAAAGATTTGATCTTTCTTAAAAGGGAATATTTTGAATATGGTAATAAAAACTCTAAATTATTGGCAAAGGCAGCAAGGGATAAAAAAAATAAAGGACAGGTAGGTGTATTGATAGATAAAAATGGGAAAAGATGTAACAAAAGGAAAGAAAAAGCACTGTTAATCGAAAATTTCTATAAAAATTTGTATTCAAAAAAGGAGGTAAATTTGAGTAAAATGCGAGAATATTTTGAAAGGCAACAAATTAAAATGATAACAGAGGAGCACAGGAATAAAATGGAAGAAGAAATATCTATCAAGGAAATTGAAGAAGTAATAAAAAAGTTAAAAAAGGAGAAAGCACCTGGTGAGGATGGGTTAACAGCGGAGTTTTATAAAGATTTTATGCCCTGGATTGTCCCGAGGTTGTACAAACTATATAATGGGATATTAGAGGGAGATGCAACTCCGGATTCCTGGAATAGATCAGTAATTGCTTTGATTCCCAAACCGGGTAAAAATTTAGAAAAAATCGAATCTTATAGACCAATATCCCTGATCAACCAAGATGCAAAAATCTTTACAACGATTTTGGCAAATAGATTAAATGGTTTCATAGCCAATTATATTAAGGAGGATCAAGCTGGGTTTGTTAAAAACAGACATATGGCGGACCTTATAAGAAGAGTAGTGGACATATTGGACTTAGCCGGAAAAAAAAAGGAAAAGCTGGGTCTTCTAGCATTAGATATTTTTAAAGCCTTTGACTCTTTACAATGGATGACGATTCATGAGATGATTAAATTATATGGATTTGGAGAAAAATTTCAAGGTATTATCAGAGAATTATACAAACAAGGATCGGCAAGGGTTAAATTCAATGAAAGTTATACAAACGATATAAGGCTAGAGGCGGGTACGAGGCAGGGCTGTCCATTGTCGCCATCGTTATTTATATTGGCTATGGAATTTCTGGCAAACGCAATTTGTCAAGATGAGGAAATAATAGGGGTTGAAGGGACTAAAGTAAGTCTTTATGCAGATGATACGTTAATAACGGTGAAGCATCCAACAAAAATTATAATTAAGATAAATAAACATCTGAAAGATTTTGAGGAAGTAACGGGCTTGAAAGTAAATTGGGATAAAACAGAAATGATTTTAATTAATGGAAATAAAGAAGACGAAGAGTCAATAAAACGGAACTATAATGTACAGATTACACAGAAAATGAGATATTTAGGAGTAATGTTATCAAATAAAACTGGGGAACTCAAAGAGTTGAACTATGGCAGACAAAAGAAGGAAATGGAGAAGAAAATAGCACAGTACAGTAAATTAAACCTGTCATGGTTTGGTAGAATAGCTATATGCAAAATGATGTTGTTACCTAAATTGAATTTTTTGTTCGATGTTTTACCGTTACGACACATGGATAAGGAGCTGAAAGAGTATCAAAATATGATTAATAAGTACTGTAATGGGAACCGAGGAGCTAGAATAACTAAGTTGTTGTGGTATGTGTCACAGAAAGAGGGAGGATTGGGGATCCCAGATGTTACTAAGTACTATAGAGCCTTTCAAGTAAGAAATGTAATAAAAATTTTAATTAGAGAAGAAACAGTGTGGGGAAAAATTGAAAGGAAAGATTTTACGAAGTGGGGCAAGGCACAATTTCTGTGGGACAGAAAGGAAAAAGGAAAGAACAAGGCTCAGGGTCTGATGTTAAAATCAACAATGGAGACATGGAACATAGTGAGAAGAGAACTTGCTTTAGGAATTTCACCGATCCTAGAGGTGGAAGATTTCCAGGACTTTCCAATAAAAATTGATAAAAAGATCAGGGACATATTGGTGCAAAAGAAAGTAAAATTATTGAAAGACTGGGTCAATACTTGCAGAGATCAGGAAAAAAGGCGAGAGCTGTATTTGCAATTACAATTGGATTGGTTTAAGACCCTTCAGATAAATAACTGGAACAAGACATTTCTATGGGAAAATGGTTTAAATAGAGATTGTACGGAATTTGAGACACTTTTGATTAGAGTTAGAAATGGAGAAATGGGAATTAAAGGAATAGTAAGCAAAATTTATAAAATTTTGAATAAGAGTCAAAACATACAAGAGGTGTTGAGACAAAGCTGGGAACAAGAATTAGATATAAAGATAACAGCAACAAAATGGCAGAAGATATGGAAAAGAAGGATAATGAGAACTATGTCGGTTAGAATTAAAGAGCATAATTATAAAATAATATGGAGATGGTATAGGACCCCAGTCAGCCTGCATCGAATGTATAGTAATCTGAGTGATATATGTTGGAGGTGTAAAAAAACAAGGGAACATATGAACATATGTGGGGTAGCTGTGAAGCATTAAAAAGTTTTTGGGGAAAAATTGAAAAAGAAATAGAGAATATACTAAATATGCAGGTTAGACTGGGGCCAGACACGATTTTGCTAACCGACATAGAAGATTATGACATGAACAAAGATAATAAAGAACTCTTGGCCACAATGTTGACCGTTGCAAGACAATGTATAGCCAAAAATTGGAAAGGCAATGAACAAACAAATATTCAAGATTGGTACAAGCAAATGTGGGACCTGGCTTTAAACGAAAAACTTACTTGGGAGTTAAATTGTAGGAAAGGAAAAGTGCAAAGCAATAATTTCTGGAGGATCTGGGAACCTTTTATAAGTTATACTTTGGAGAAAAAAAAGGGCATATTCCCTGCACAAGATCAGAACGACTTTTGGAAACTGTGAAGGTATAGATCTCCCCGGACAATGTATATAGCACAAGGGTGATACTAATGATGTAATAGAAGATAATGTGGTGAAGATTATGTTTAAAGAAATGTGGTAAATGTAATATTGTAGGGTAGAAAAATATTTTATATGATCTTCACAATTTCATATATTTTTGTAACTGTCTTGTTTTGTACTTTTGTATTTTTTTAAATACCTAATAAAATTAATAATAATAAAAAGTACTTTGGACATCAAATAAGAAGAGAAAACATTGGTGCTGGGAAAGGTGGAGGGCAAAAGATGAAAGGGGTGGCCAAATATGAGATGGCTAGATGGTATTGCAGACACAATGGGCACAGAGCTAGGTGGGTTGAGGAGAAGGGTGAAGGACAGAAGTGCCTGGCAGGCAATGGTCCATGGGGTTGCAAAAGGTCAGAATCGACTGTGCGACTGAACAACAAAATTATAGGAAAGGAAAAGTTCAACATATTCATTCTGCAAGAATGGTTTGAGATGGTCATAACTGCTGTAATCCAGATATACCAGATACACTGTTGACTCTTTATAACCTGAGCCCAAGCACTTAAAGAGGTAAAAGTCATTTTTGGCCCAAGTGACTCGAATATTGTACATGATTCTTGCCTGGTGTAGGTCTGTGATTAACTTTGACTGAGTCCAGTTCTGGGACTCCAGGGCTGAAACAAAAACATTACATTGCACACTTAGGGCCCTAGTGCCTAGTTAAGAATATAATTTTCTAGTTAAGAATATAATTTGAAATTGTTATTGTTTTTTTTTAAAAAAAACCCCCACCAAAGATGGTGTTTTGGGCTGTGAGAGAGACATTGACTGTGCAGTGAAGAGAAGGTTTAAATATTACTATCCCAGTGTCTTTTACATTCTTCTTTCTCATAAATAACAAACATAGATACTTTTTTAATTAAAAAAACCTCCCGTCTTGTTTGAGGCACAGCGTAAGACACCAGTTGAACTATGTTATATTCTTCTGTTTAAACAGGCTACTCTGCAAAATTATAAAAGTAACTAACAAGTTACAGTTACACCAGAAACTATTCCTTGACTATATTAATAAGTGTTTGTTGTGTGTCCATCAGAGCTGTGAAACCATGGGACCATGACAGCAAAAATGCAGCTTGCATACATACAGGACACCCCAGTATTTCTTTGTTTGGGCAGCTCAGTGACTTAGGTATCCGGCTGCAAAAACAGAGGTTGGGAGTTCAATTTCCTACTATACCTCCAGGGAGAAGAATAAGCCTTTGTAGCTTGGGCAAGCTGCACAGTCTCACTGTTACCCCAGAAAGAAAGAATGGTAAACCACTTCTGTGGTACGCTGATGAAACACAGCTCTATTACTCCTTCTCCACCTCAGCAGTGGAAGAGTGCCTGGAGTCAGATGGTGTGGATTGGAGGGGGCAGTAACAGGCTGAGACCGAGCACAGACAAGATGGAGGATGATACTGGTAAGGGGTAACCGATCACAGGTGAAGAGAATTCCCATCAGCTTCAGAGCATCATCTCCCTTTGAAGGAGAATGTAATCTGGAAAGGCAACTTGACCTGGAAAATCAGGTGTTATCGGTGGTCAAGTCTGCATTTTTCCATCTGCATTGCATAGCCCAGCTCGATTCTTTCCTGGATAGGAAATCCCTGATAGCATTAACCTATGCACTGGTAATCTGGAGAATCAATTATTGTAATGCCCTCTACATTAGGCTACCCCTTGAGGCTTGTACAGAAATTTCAGCAGGTATAAAATATTGCGGCCAGGCTGTTTGTGGGTATAAATTAGGGTTAGGATTATACCTTATCACACCACTCCTGGCTAGTCTGCTTTGGTTGCCCACGGTGCTCCATGACAAATTCAAGGTGTTGGTGTTGACCTATAAAGCTTTGAATGTTTTGGAACCAAGCTATCTGAGGGAGTACCTCTTCATCACGAGTTATACCCAAAGCACCAAGGCATGGAAGCTCCGAGTGGTCACACCTAGAGAGGCAATAAAATAAAATAGCAATAACCACAACGTCCCATCCCGAAAGATGGGGCCTGTAATTCACTGTGTTGTTTTTAATTAGGATATTAAGGAAATTGTTTGCAGGAAAGCATCTTTGTTCCTTCAACTTGGGGGTTGTTTTGCTGCAAGCAGTGCTAGCATTTTATTTTTATTTTTGGAACTTGTATAAAGGAGTATTTGCTGCCACTTTGATTCACAAGGCTGCCTGTTTGGTTCACAGCCTCTCTACCTGCGCTACAGTGGAGGCTCTACTACACTATGCTCCACCTTTTGTCAAGAGTATTTTGGTGAGTGCAGTTAATCAGCAAATTTGCTTTTAAACTCTCATTAGGGGAAAGGAAAAATGGGCAAACAGAGAACTAATCAAATTTAGCTAGTTAATTCCAAGCACAGATAGGGAGTACCATTCACTAACAAATCAACTTGCCTCACTGGGAGAAGAGAATGATGAGCCCATAAATAATTAAATTTAAAAAGTTAGTTTTGGTCTGGGTAATTACATCACTACTGTCATGTGACTAAATCAACAGATCTAGCTTGATTAAGCTTTGAGTTCAGTGACAAACTGATGGGACTAGAGATGCTTAGAAGGGTAAAGGTCACCCTTGCTCGAAAGCCAGTCATATCTAAGGTTTGGTGCTCATCTCTGCTTACAACCAAACAGCCAGCACTGTCTGTGTCTGCAGATGTTTCTGCCTTGACACCAGAGTGTGCATGAAATGCTATTTACCTTACCTCCAAAGTGGTACCTATTTATCTACTTGCAATTTCTTGCTTTTGAACTGCTAGGTTGTCAGGAGCTTGGACAGAGATGGGAGCTCATTCTGTTATGCAGTATTTGATTCTTGAACTGCTGACCTGCCAACCTTCCAGTCATCAAGTTCAGCATCTTAACCACTTGAGCCACCACAGACCCTCATCCTGGGAGACCCATTGTTTCAAGCATCAACACTGTCACCATTGGAGTATCTTGATATGTGGACTCCATTCTCAAACCATATGCCACCAATGTACCCAGCTACATAAGAGATACCACAGACTTTCTAAGAAAACTTCAAAACACACATGACCTCCCGGATAACATCATCTTAGCTACAATGGATGTGGAAGCTCTGTACACCAACATTCCACACAAATATGGATTACAAGCCATAAGAAACGTCATTCAAAACAAAAATAAAGCCCACACAGTCACCTCCCTGTGCAACTTTGTACTTACACACAATTACTTCACCTTCAACAATAAAACCTGCCTCCAGATCAATGGAACTGCCATGGGTACTTGCATGGCTCCACAGTATGCTAATATATTCATGGCTGATCTAGAACAATGTTTTCTTAACTGCTGTGCCTATAAACCACTTATCTATTTGAGATACATTGATGACATATTCTTGATCTGGACGCATGGAAAAGAAACCCTGGAGAAATTCCACCAAGACTTCAATAATTTTCACCCAAATATCAAATTCAGTTTTGACTAGTCTACTCAACAAGTAAATTTCCTGGACACCACTGTGAAACTACAAAATGGACATCTTAGTACCACACAATATCGCAAACCCACAGACAGATGTACCTACCTGCATGCCTCCAGCTTCCATCCAGAACACACAACAAAATCCATTGTCTTCAGCCAAGCCCTTACGTACAATTGCTTCTGCTCAGACTCACACGACAGGGATGCCAAGCTCACAGACTTACAAAATGCATTTCTCAAACTACAATACCCATCCAATATGGTTAAAGAACAAATCAACCTGGCTAGATGAATACCCAGGAGTGATCTACTACAAGACAGGCCCAGAAGGGAAAGCAATCGCACACCACTGGTTGTCACCTTCAGCCCACAACTTAAACCCCTCACACACGTAATGAGGGATCTCCAACCCATCTTGGACAAGAGCACTTCACTTTCCAAAGCCCTTGGTGACAGACCCCTACTCACTTAAAGAAAACCCTCCAATCTCAAATAACTATTGACACACAACAGACTACACAGAAGTGGAGCAGATATGAGAACTAGACCATGCTGCAAATCCAGATGTCAAGTATGACCCCACATTCTTTCTGGAAACAGCATTACTGGACCCAATGGCACTACACACAAGATTAAAGGCAGTTTTACTTGTGCTTCTGCCAATGTGATTTATGCCATCTCTTGCCAAAAATGTCTGCACGTGCTTTATGTAGGACAAACATGACAATCTTTATGCAAAAGAATTATTGGACACAAATCATACATCCGGAATGGCAACATGGAGAAACCTGTCTCAAACCACTTCAATCTAACTGGACACTCTATCCAAGACCTGAAAGTTGCAATTCTGGAACAGAGAAATTACAAAACTAGGATTGAAAGGGAGACAGCAGAAATCAAATACATCCATCTGTTAGACACCCATCGCAGGGGGCTAAATATTAGCGAAGGGTTTCTGGAACATTATCAAATTTGATACACAGATTGTTATATGATTTTATATGTTATATTACAGCCTTCCTGCCAATTCTCTTTAGCAAAACAGAAAGTAACCAGGTAGAGTGTTTTTTGTTTGTTTTCTGACATGTAGGTCAAAGGTTGATCAGAGACCAGAATGGGCTTTCTCAGCAACCTTGAGATTGAAAGGGAGTCATTTAGAGCTAATCTGAATAATCTATTGTTGCTAATGGCTGTGTGAAGCTGTATTGTTGTGCTTGCTTGTCTGTGATCTTGCTTGACCACACCCTTCTTCCTTTGAACCCCTGAATTTGGTGTATAAAAACCATGCCTGTAAGTTTCACTCCTTGTCTGAAGAAGTTTACTTGATCCATGAAAGCTAACAATAAAAATATAGCAGTTAGTCTTTAAAGTGCTACAGTGTTTTTTATTTTATTTTAATTTTGTTTTATTTATTTTATTTTGTTTTCGGATATGCTACAGTCCCTCATGATATCTAGAAGGAAGTCTCAACCTTCTGGATTTAACATAAATACTACATACCTGGTTTCTTGTTTTTACTTAAGCTATTAATGGAGAAGTTCCTGATGCCACAATAGTATGACTATAGTCCAGTGATGGGATGTAACAGGTTCATAGTAAAAATTTTGACAGCTCACCACTGCTGTAGTCATCCTTGTTTTATCATCTAAGAAGCAACAGAACCCTTTGGATAAACAGGGCAAATTGGGAAGAATAGCCATGCAAGTCAAGGAACCCTGCTTCTCCTGATAGGATAGAAAAGTCCAACTGATACCTTCTGAGATCCATAAATGTCTCCTTCTAGGTGAAGGCTCATTGTTTTTCTGTTTAATAAAGATTTTGTTACATGCTTTATGTCCCTTTCACCTTTAACACATCTAATTTCTTCTTATATACCAGGTCTAGTGTGGGTAGAATTGGCCACACCCTTCCTGGGTCCATCAACACAGTTCATCTGCTTAAAAAAAGGAACGACTCCCAAAATTGGGCTGCAGTTTTTAGTTCCTATGCAAAACCAGGCCAATCTAGCATTTGTAAACTGAGTTACATGAACGTGGTGCTTCTCCCCCCGTGTTTTTAAAAGTTGAACAAAGTAAATGCTGTTCCATCTCATAAAGACAGATGATTGACATTATATAGTGCATGAAATTTTCTTTTTCAGAATCCTGACATTTCATAATAAAAACAGAAATAATGCCAGGAGCTTAGTAATTACACTACACACTCCCACAACAAAAAGAAGTCCATGGGGGGAAAAGTGAAACAATGCATCTCACAAAGAATGTAATTAAGAAAAGCTAGATTAGAGAACCCACAGAGAGTAAGCCACGTGCCTGATTATCTGAAATGTGTAAATTTAATTTTCTGCTCCCTGTATTTCTTCCCATAGCCCCCTACACAGTTCTTACTCCACAGAGAGCAACCTACAACGGCTTCATTCTTCTATTGATCTATTTAATATTTTTCCACAAAATGTATAATAAAATAATAAAAAAGCAATGGCTATCAGTCTGCAAGCAGCTTCTTTTGTGGCAGGAAGAGGGAAAGATAACAGTGGAACTGCCAAAAAAAACCCCTCTACTTTCTATTTCCTAGGGGCATAGATGACATTAACCATTTTGTTAGTGGGTTGCTTAAAATTAAATCTTGAAATTGCAAGAATTTATCAGGGGCACAAGAGGAAGAAGTTGGCAAGCAAGGCAGAAAAGCTTCAAAAATAGCATTGCTCTTTCTCTTCATAAAACACAATCACAAATTTGTTAGGAAAAGGTGGCTCAGAATAACTATGAAAAATAGTGGACCCACTGATTAAGTGGTCAATTCAAAATGGTGGGTTTAATATTAACATGGTAAGAGATATTGAAGACATATGTACACCTATTGCAAGGGAATGATGGACTATACAAAGCTGTCTGAGCTGTTTTGTGACCACCTCCCAGAAACCCTCTCCAAATTCTTTCAGTTTTGTTTAATAGGTAGATTCTAGCTCTAACAGTTATGTTGCTTGTCTAAAAACCTGATTGCAGCAAAATAGCCTGCCTTTTCTTTGGCAATCTTGAGGGTGCATACACGGCTTTTCTTTCCTCATTTTATCCTGGCCAACTGGCCCAAGGTTACCTAACAAGTTTCATGGCAAAGTAGAGATTCAAATCCAGATTTCTCGAGTTACATCCCAATACCACTAGGCCATCGTTCTACTGAAATGTTTAGCTTGACAAAGAATTTTTGAGAACACAAATCCTTGCTCACTATTTTCAGACATTTCTTGTTTGTTTGTGTTACACACACATAAGCATATGCCCCATGCACCCCAGGTGTAAAATTGTTCCATAGTGATTAAAAGACAAGGAAGCTTTTGGTCACAAGTTCACAGTTTAATATATGTGACAAAACAAAAGCAAAATGAATGCAGAGGAAAGAGAAAAGATGAGAAGGTGACATAAATTCTGGTACTGTACCTCAGTTCTTGGAACAGCATAATCTCAACTCATGATCAAAAACTGATTGTTTTCAATTCAGTAGATGGATTTTCAGGACAGTACAATCATACTTGCAAACTCTCTATTAAGTTTACTGTTCCTTACTCAGACCAACCCAACACTTTCCTATTTACTTCACTCTACAATTAAGCATGTTGTTCAGTGTTACCGGACTGATGTGGGATACCCAAAAGTGGATATTCTTTTTTTAACACCAGTCCTGGCACCAGAAACCTATCCTACATGTCTGGGACTCAGAGCAAATGTTTGCAGAGGAGTCTGCAGGATCATGCTGACTAATGGAGTAGGGTCTTCTATTCAACACAGAGACACATGTACAAACAAAGTGAAAATATATGTAATTAAATTTAACTTTGCTGCATATTCCTTGGTATGCAAGATGTGTGTGAAAAGCACCTTCCTCAAAGATGACATATGAAAATGCTCTGCCTTTGGCATTCTTCCAGGAGGCAAATGCGACAGTCTTGTGTTTATTGTGGTATAGCTTCTCCTAGTAAAACAGATGGTAATGCTCGCATTCATGGTGCTCATCAAGCTCATTTTGTGCAGGTACTGGCTGTGCAATTTATCTGCGAAGAGTTTGAGCTCATTGACTTCTGCCCACTATAAGCACAACACATTTATTCCAAGTTCATCATGAATCTTGGCATTTAAAGAGCACTAAGTGAGATGCACTGAGCTGTGTGTCATCACACAACCTAACGACTAGGGAGTCTTAGGGGTAATAAGAATTGATTGACTAGAGAAAAGAAAAAGTGCAATGAAAAAATAAATGTTACATGAATAAATGATGTGGCTAGATGATGTGATGAGCTAGTTACATGAACCTAGGTAGCAATTAGGGCAGCAGGATTAAATAGAACATTTTATGTATAAGTAGCTGGAATCCCATGTGGTCATGATAGCAAGAGTTGCTGAAATTCCATTGAAATTCAAACTGAACATGAAAAAGAGGCTTGGGTTCAAGTTTTACCATTACTGCAGAGCCATTATTGAGCTTCAGGAATATAATTCTCTTCTTCCCTAGAATGTGTGTGTGTGTGTGTGTGTTTATATTTATCAGATTATCACAACAGAAAAAACACTATAAAGATGTAGACACAATAAAAGTGGCATATACTATTTGGTGGGAGGTTTGTAAACCAGAATAAAGTGAATTGATTTACCACTTGGTTGAGGAATTCCTGCACAGAGGAATTTCAAGCAGCCTATACTACAATGCATTTTATCTCGCACTTGAATGACCCTTCCATCCACACTGGAGATGTTTATTCTCCCATGACAAGAGTCTACACTGGTCTTTAGATCACTTCAATTTGTGCCTCATTCAATTATTGACACTCCTCTTTCCACTCCCTTCCCTACCTTTTTGTAGAAGATGTACAGTGTTTGGTGGTGTCCCTCCTCAGCTTCTCTGGTGGAATTCTCCCTGAGAAAACAGTTCATCTGCTCAAAACAAGATTTGTGTATCTTTCCAAGGGGAAGAGTGGGAAGCTTAAGATACAGTTTTGTTTATTATGTCTGTGCCTTCATTCTCTGATGATTTTTCTCTAGCTGCAGTATGTGTGCTTCAGCATATGTTACAGGGTTGTCAGCTCTGATAACACCACTCAAATCACTATTTGGGTATGAACTATGTCTATGTGGGCTACCGAATGGGCTGATTAGTAGTGTACCAGGATAAGTGCAGCCCTAGTTAGAAAGTAACGAATCAGTAATAAAAAGATGTGGGAGTGTCTTAATTAACAACATTTGTGGATGCTGTAGTTTGTTTTGACCCAAACAGCAGCAAAAAACAATCACAAGAGTAAGTGTAGTATACTGTATTAAGTCACAAGCTGTGACTTAATATACTACTGAAAAATCTTGTAGCAGAAGCATCTGGAATGTATGACTCTCCTACTGAAGGCGTTATATATTAGAGCACAGTAAAGACTGGTATCCCTCCCAAAAAATGAGTTTCCAGTCCTCATTAATATCAAACAATATTACAGCAGCATTTGTCATCACCTCTGGTAATGTCTGTCAAGAGGTGGGATTTTCTCTTCCACCTCCCTTCCTCCTCATCAGCTAATTCTACTATTGTTTTTATTGCTATCAACAAAAGTTCCTTCTTAATGTTCTAGAAACAAATAATTAGTGTATACCAATAACATTAGATTGACTCCATTGTTAATAATAGCCATTGAGGGTTTCTATTGTATCCAAACAGTGCTTTGAGGGATTGCTATATATTACTAAGGACATGTTTACATATAGATTTGCACAGGAAAATCAAAGACATAAGTATACTTGTCTTTTTTTTCTTGTGAAGGTGAAAGAGAAGCAGGTGCTTCCAGGATCTCTAGATGAACCATAACCTTATTACAAAATTACAGTCTACGCACAAATAGATTTTAAGCTGGAGAACTCAGTGAGTTAGGTATCTATCTGCAGCACAAGAGGTTGAGGGTAACCTGAGTAAACTGCAAAATGCTGGAGCACCCAGGGCCGTAGCCAGAGGGGGGACAGCCCCCCCCAAACCCTCCTGAGCTAACAGCCTGCCTCTCTGGGATGCCAATGTTATGTATGTGACATTGTTGGCGCTCCTTAATTTTTTTCCCTTCCTGGGAAGCCCCCCCCCCCCCATCTAGAATCCTGGCTATGGCCCTGGGAGTGCCCCATTAAAAAAGTAATGGAAAATCTCTTCTGAGTACCCTGGGAAAGGTAATCACACCTTACTAATGTTTTAACAGCATATAATTGATATTAATCAATATTGAAAAGTTTCTCTTTTATGCTAATTGTTTTCTTTAATGCTAGCCTTTTTAGATATGTGTGAGTTTGAATAGTAATTTCAATGTCAGTTTTAATAGTATAGATTTGAATATGATTTCACTGAAATATTTGTACATTACTTCAATGTGTTTTTTCATTGTCTTATTTAAAAAAATATTACTAAACAGCTTGAGTAGCTCATGTTGGTTTATAACGGTAGAGTAAAAAGTATATGGAAACAAGCAAAGCTAGAGGAATTACCGGTAAGTTAATTTCTCCTAGCACATGCTCTTGATGGATAGTATACAGTTGAGATTAATTTAATATTTAGGTTCTTTCCCCTCATAATCTCAATGGAGCAGCTGTGAAGTCTATTCTGGAGACAGCATTTTATCTTTTACATTATTTTAATATAATATAAAAGCAGGCTGAGAAAACAAAATGCAGACTTCAGTATTCCATTTGTATTTAATAAGCCACTGCCTGGGAGCATGGCAATTTACTTAGGAGTGGCTGTACTGAAGTTACGTCCCTCACAATTTGGAGGAGAAATAGCTGTAGTGCGTATATATGCCCACTTAATATTACTCCTGCTCTGCAGCTGTCTTAGCAAATGTTCCCATAATTCCATATGAATAAACTGTAAAACGTTTTGTGTGAGGCAGCATGACATGGGAGTAGATGTCAAGAAGTATTAGCTTGCTAGAGATAAGATCACACTGCAGATTAGATAGGGTATGTTATCTATGATAGAGAAGCTGTATCAGCATTTTTAAACACACACACACACACACACACACACACACACACACACACACACACACACACACACACACACACACACACACACACACACTTATTGTGATTAAATAAGGTGTATTCTTAAAAGGAAGAAAATATAGTCTTAATGTAGCTGTATCCTGCGTTGCTCAAACAGTAATAATTGTTTCTTACCCACTAATTCCCTGAAGACCTGTTATACATTTTACGTATGTAGAGGGGTGAGAATGTCACTGACAGGGGACAATTTTTTAATAATCAATTAAACATTTATTCCCTCTGTCCCACAGCTGACGTGTTCCACATGATGAGATGGATTCCATGAAACTCTCTCTCTCTCTCTCTCTCTCAAATTGTCTCCAGCTCATGATGTTGTTATCCTTCAGTGATGTAAGCTATGCATTTGGCTTTTCTTTTTCACTTTCTTCCAGGTCTGAGCTTTTGAAAATTTCAGTATTTAATAAAGGCTCCCTTAAAGATCAAGTTCTTTTTATATTCAGTAAAAAAAATCCCAAACATGTTTGTTATCATGTTTCTTTGTTTGATATTAAGTTGGTAACATTAACATACCTGCAGTCATTCCTAGGAGCAAACCACATGGGAACATGATGGAACTCATTTTTTAAAAATGGGTTTTATTGATAATAAAAGAATTAATAATTTTACATTTCTCTTTTTTTATATATTTTCATGAATCATAACAATTATTCGCAAAGCAAGTTGTACAAAAATAAATTAATGAGATCCATCCTTTTTCAGCAGCATCATAATATTTAACAAACATGCTCATTGACCATGAACTAGAACATCAATTCACATCCTTTCAATATTTGTACTATTGGACTCACTACACGCACATGTATCTGTACTAATTGCTTTTGTACTCTGGGTATGGAGCTAATTCTCAAACACATAGTCCTAAAAGCTGACAAAATTCCAGTTTGCTCCTTTGGTACAGGAACAAAGGAAAAGAATCACACAACAGCAGCAGCAGCAACAACAACAAAAATCTTAATAGGGCATGCCAGGTTTGAAATTATGAAAGCTACAGCATTTCAGAATATGAACTGGGGGGCACCACATTTTTTTAGAGGAAAGAAATCTACTTGACTAACTCCCCCCCCCACTGTATTTTGAAATCCTACTGAAGTCAGTGCAAATCAAATGAAGGCTGATTTACGGCCTTTGAAATGTACTTATCTGTCACTTCAATGTGCTCCATATTATTTTTCTTGTACAGATAATGTCCAGTGTATGCCTGATTTTCTGGATGATCATCCTCTAATAGCTCGGAGACCCAGTTTATGTTCTTCTTTATGAAGGGAGACAATCATCTTAATTAGTCCTATGCAGAATTAGTATCCTGGTGTAAGAAACAGAGTGACAGATTAGGATTCATGATTCCCCGCTCAGCCATGGAAAATCACTGGAGGGAAGGGAACTGGTAAATAAAATAATGATTGCATGCCATCAAGTTAATTCTGACTTATGGCAACAGTTTCCAGGGTTTTCTATTTTTACTATTCCCTTCTTCTGGAGACACTCTGGGAATGTGCAGCTTTGACATTAATACACAGACTGGTTCTTTCCCTAGGAGGCATAGTCAGGAATCAAACTCCCAACCTCTGGCTTTGCACTGAGTCCTCCATTCAGCTCTGAATTGGTAAAGGTAAAGGTAAAGGTAAAGGTAAAGGTAAAGGTTTCCCTTTCTCAAAAGCCAATCATATCTGATTCTAGGGTTCAGTGCTCATCTCTGTTTCAAAGCTGAACAGCCAGCACTGTCTGCTGCTGTAGAAGTTTCTGTGGTCAAGTGGCAGGCATGACTAGACACTGGAATGCATGGAACACTGTTTACCTTCCCACCAAAGTGGTCCCTATTTATCTACTTTAAATTTCTTGCTTTCGAACTGCCAGGTTGGCTGGAGCTGGGACAAAAATGGGAGCTAATTTTGTCCTTCAGTACTCGGGAATTGAACTGGTGACCTCCTGCCTTCCAGTCAGGGTCTTAGCCACTTGAGCCACTGCAGTCCGTGAACTAGTAAAACCACTCCTTATATATCTTATTAGCTTGGAAGCCATATTAAAATTGTCATAAGTCAATTTTGATTTGACAGCACATACCAAACAAAAATATATGCATAATTAAGACTATGTACACAGTGGAGCAGAGAAGCATGAGTTGGTTCCCCATTACTGTAGGCAAGGTTTGGGACTAAAGATGTAATTGTGTTCTTATTTATCTGAAACAAATCCTATTAATATCAACAAAACTTAATAAATCCTTTATTTTAAGGCAGAAAGAATGAAAAAAATATGTTATTTCTTAGTAACTGCCCTCATAACCTTATAATGACTCCAGGTAGCCAGAGCCCTATGATATTATTAACCCTTGAAATGTAAGAAGACACACTATTATGAAACAGTGCTTAGTGACCAAATAGAACAGGGAGGCAAAGCAGGTAGAACCAAGTTTTGAGGTAGTGTTAGCTTGTCCATTAGCTCAAGTTGAGTGCTACTCCCAGCATTTTTGTTCCTTCCTGCTTTCTTGCCAGAGGCAGAATGTATGAATCCTTCCAGCTCAAAGAATATTCATTCTCACCCCAGATTTTGGAGGCCTCTCATTTACAGAGTCACCATAAATTAGAAATAATTTAATTGAACAAGTATCTAGCTTTGGCTGCTACTGATTCTACTCTGCTAAATGCAATAGGTATCATCCACCACTGAATTGTCTTTAAAATTCTGTGTTTTCCACCACTGAATTGTCTTTAAAATGCCATGTTTTCAAAGTAGCAAAAATAATGTTGAAGCTTTGAAATATATGTGCTAAGGTTTACAATTTTGGTGACCTGCATTTTCACCTGATCCTCTGGCATGTGGTTTCTCTGGTACCCCATGTAGGAGCTGCTCTCTCGTAATACAAAAAAATGTGTCTATTTTCATCTGATAAAAGCTCATGGGAAAGTCTAAGTTCTCTGTTGACATTAATTCATTAGTCATTGCAGCACTCCAGTGAAGAACAAAGAAACAACAGCAGTGAGAATAAATTCTGCAGTACATTGGCTTAATTTTCTGGTTGTACTCAAAAAGCAGAATCTGAGTATGATGAAGGGGCAGCAGACAGCAGTAGTGATTATATTTTTGCTATCTGGAATGGGGACAGATTATTGTGGGATTTTCTCAGTGGTGGGCTCCAAAAATTTTACTACTACACTGTGGGTGTGGTATGGTGGGTATGGCCAGGGGGAAAACCTTGTGGTGCACCCAAATTAGGACTACTTTATTTCAAAACTTGGGTAGGTGGGGTCAGCCAGAATTTCTGCTACTGGTTCTGGCGAACTGGTGCTAACCTGCTGATGCCCATCACTGGATTTTCTACTTCATATGCCTAGATGATTTGGTTCATTTTTTAGTTCTGAATTGGGTTCTTGACTTGGCTGGGTGAGTGACATAAGCAGAAAAAATGTCATAGGCTGGAAGGGATCGCCAACAGCCTCTCTAAGAAGCTTTGTTGCACATTCCCCATTACTTCTTAAGAACTGTATGACAAGAAGCAGAAGGAGGAAACAACATAACTATACCCATTTTGTGACATGACTTAGTTTGCAGAGATATGTTCAGTAATTAACATGATGGATGTCAAATTTTTTACTACCCCACCATGATGTCATCACAGTGTGGGCGGAGCTAACATCATGATGTCATGACATTGTGGGCGGAGCCAAAGGAAATAACAACAACAACAACAACAACAACAACACACACACACACCTCAACCCACCCACAACACAAGGACAGCAAGGAGGACAGCAAGGAGGTTGTGCATACACACCAAGCACTGTAGGCATGCATGCACACCAAGTGCTTGGCACGCATGCACAGTGGGGGAACTAGTGAAAAGGTAATCCCCGAAGGAGGTTCCCCCCAAAAGCTGCTACTGGTTCTCCAGGACACTGGGGAAAGTTACTACCGGTTCTGGAGAACTGGTGAGAACCTGTTACAGCCCATCACTGATGATGCATTCAGGTGACAGAAAGGGCATTTACCAAATACAGTAAAACCTCAGATAACGCTAAAACTTGGTTCCACAAGTCTTGGTGTTACCCAATTTTTAGTGTTATCTGATCCATGTTAAAATCCTATGGGATGGATCAGATAATGTTAAAGCTCCATAGAGATACATTGTAACTGCACAGGTTTTAGCGGTTGTTATCCAATCCATCCCATAGGACCTTAACGTTATTTGATCCAATTCTCCTCTCCAGATTACTTAACGTTATGCGATTTTAGTGTTATCTGATCCAATCGTTATCCGGTGTTTTGCTGTAAGTATTTTAATTCTCACAAGAGTTTCCAGAACACAACAGGAACTATGTTACACTAACCACTCAATGGTATTTCTGTGCTGTAGCATATCAGTTAATTTGGACGAGGCAAATCACCACATTAGTGTTGTATGTTTTCTTGTAAAAAGGAAATATCCTTCCTTTTACAGAAAATGAGAAGAAAATATCTGCAATGTCTTGTGTCTAAATGTATTCCACTCCCATAGTATAATAGACAGATTCACGAGCTGCCCATTTACTTCCCTTGGCAACACACAGGTCTGATCAGGAAGAATTTCATCCTATTGCCCAATAAGCAAATGACCTTCAGCAGATACTTGGTTTGGAATCAAGTGCTCTTGTTTATTAAAGCATTTGAGGGAAAGAAAGTTCTTTGACAGCCACACTACGCTCTTTCTGAAGCCCCTTCTTTTTAATGTAGTTTTAAAATAGATTTCCAAAGCTGCAGGTAATTCATGTCAATACATTAGGAAATTGCTTCCAAATATTGAAATGAAATGGAAAAATACTATTCCCTAACAAGCTATGGAAGAATATTTGCAACCAGCAATTCAGTGTGGTAGGATCTTACCCAAACAGGGTCTCCAGTTTCCTTCTCCAACTGGCACACAACACTCTGTAGCTTAAAAAGTTGTGTAGAAGACAGAGATTTGGCAAGCGTAGGCCTCATCACCTTCTCTGCTTCCTGTTGTTTCCTGGGATGAGTGTGTCAACATCTGCCGAAGATAGTTATTCATTCAACATTTGACAATGATCTGTGAAGCCAGGTAATATTATTTTTGGCCAGGTAAAAGCCTTCCCTCCTGGAAGCTTCCTGCCAACCATGGAGATGCAGGGAATGGCAGGTGTGCATTGCTAATGCTTGTGAAATTTGCAAAAATCCTGCATGGTGTATTCAAGTCACTAGAGAGTTCTTTTCCAAACAAATGGCATCTTTCTCCTCCCTTTGACTAATCTAATTGCTTGATATTTTCCATGTTTGCTTTGTTTGGTACATGCTTTATTAATCTTTTCCATTTCTCTGTGTGGGTTTTTAATAACCTGTGTGCAATTCATGGTACTAACATGAGTGTTGCATTTTGATCAGCAAAACAAAGACTCCTATTTCCCATGGAGAATAAGAACTGTTGTTGCCTTAGTGCAGACAAACTGCAGGCAGTGTAACTATATATACAAAGACAACACACAACATTTTATTGAAAGGAAAAAGACCACAACTTTATTGGTTATAGCAACTGTAATGAATCTTATTGGCAGTGGTGGGCAGCAAAAATTTTTTGCTACCGCACCACGGGTGGAGCTTATGTCATGGGTGGAGCCTATGTCATGGGCGATCTAGTCATGTCTGTCATATGGCCATGGATACATCTGCAAACACAGGCAGCACTGGCTCTTTGGTTGTAAACGGAGATGAGCATTGTACCCTAGAGTCAGATATGACTAGCCTTTGAGCAAGAGAGACCTTGAACCACTTGCAGGGACAAACCTGATGGGGCAGGGCAGGGAGGTGGGCATGGACACCCAATTTTGCTAAACTGCCCTGCCTGAATGCCACCCAATTTCACCACACCCCTGCCCAGAGACCACCCAATTTTGCTACCCCCCTACTGAGTGTGTGTGTGCAAACCTGTTGCTACCCACCACTGCTTATTGGGTAACATGTTGGAAGTGGTGGAATGAAATAAGGAAAATGGGTTTGGTTAATTTAGCATATTGTAGAAGAAATGCCATTATGAGTGTGCATGTTTGAGTAGCAGGTGGAGGCGGGAGTTGCCTATGTTTGCTTGTGAATAGAACAGCAGAAATGAGTAACCTCACTTCTGTTAAGTGGCTATGTCAGGAAATATAGATAGATATGCTTTTCTTATTTTATCTAGGGAAAAGAAAAATACAAAAATTTTCCTTTTCTATTTTTGTGATCCTGAACTTTGATCTATTTTTTCTTCAAATAAAACCTGATTTGTAACAGAAGACACACCAATTTTTATGTAGAGGATAAATTGATGGGAGATTTCCACTTCCTTTATTTCTTTATTGGCAATGCTACAAGTTGCTACCTAATTTACATTGCTATTTCCTTCCTGATCTGGCTGGTTTGTAAGCATAAATCAGGAGCTCTCAACCATTTTAAGCCAGGGGCTGGGGGTCATACTCCCTCAGACAGCTTTGGGGATCAGATGGCTATTTTGCCCTTACTCCACTACATGACACTTCCTGGTTTGATGGAGGTGGTGGTGGGCCAGATGAAATGGTGTCATGGGCTGCATCCGGCCCATGGGTCATAGGTTGAGAATCTCTGGAATAAACAGTCAGTGCTGGACGTGTGGCAGGCATGCCTAGACATTGGAGTGCACAGAATGCTGTTTACCTTCCCACCAAAGGGGTACCTATTTATCTACTTGCAGTTTCTTGCTTTCGAACTGCTAGGTTGGCAGGAACTGAGACAGAGACAGGAGCTCACTCTGTCATGCAGTACTCAGGTCTCAAACTCCGATTTTTATCTACCCACTAGCTTAATATGGTTTGGATGTGTGCTCAAACCTGCCAGCTCAATGGCCACCCCAATTTGAGAGAAGTATGGTGCAAACCTTTTAGGAGGGTAGCCTGCCCAGATAACCGTGACATGTGGAACTCCTATGAACTGATAAAATGTCAATGACGTTCCACTGTCACAAAGCAGGAGTGTGTGCCCCTCTGTATCTGGACATCTCAGTAAGTAAGCCCTTGTTGCACCAACTGGGCAAGGAGATGCAGTGTGCTGTGGCAGTAGGCCAATTGTTTTACCTTACTTGTTGGGTCTTAGAATGTTATAGTCACAAAATCATGGAACCACTCTGAGAGGAAACATCTTTCTTGTTCCATACCCTCCCAAAGGTGCAGAATTTCTCAATTAATGAACTCTATTATTTTCTGTTTTGTTTTTCTTTTGTTAATTTAGATTTTTGACTGAGAATAGGAAAAATAAATTATCAATTACTGCAACACTCTGAATTTATTAATGCCATCTAGGCAGGAATTTTATTAATGTTTATTATTTATTTTTATTTTCTTTGGATTGTTCTATTTTTTATACATTGGATCTAGCTAAAAAGGCAAGTGCTACTAAATGGCCAGAAGAACTGACACTTTTGAACTGTGGTGCTAGAGAAGACTCTTGAGAGTCCCCTGGACTGTAAGGAGATCAAATCAGTCCATTCTATAGGAAATCAACCCTAACTGCTCCTTGGAAGGACAAATGCTGAAGATGAAGCTCAAGTACTTTGGTCAACAAATGGGAAGAGAGGACTCACTGGAGAAGGCCTCAGGTAATCGCAACTTTGTTGTGCCACCTCACACTAGGTCAGCTGAAAGGAACTGGCAGAATGAATTCACCAATAGGTGACTTTGTTTTGGTAGTTCAAAGTCCGACCTAGACATGAAAGAAGATGAAAATGACTGTTGCCAAATGGTCACCTCATTAAATTCTGCTAAAATGCCATCCACACTGATTAGTTCTGCTACATAACTTTTGTGATTCTAATGGGGGGGAGGGGGGAGGGCAGCAGCATGCAAAGACTCCTGCTGTAGCCCTAAAGAAAATGCATGACCAAGAGATACAACATAGCAAGCATAGATGACATGACCAAGCACTCTCTGAAACTCCCAAAGAATATACTTTTTTAAAAAGACATTAAAACTGCTGTTAGGTCCTATAGATCATGGGTTTCCAACCTTTTCAAGCTGGTGTCACACTCTCTCAGACAGCTTCAAGGGCCAGATGGCCATTTTGCCCTGCCTGAATGATGCAGGTAGCCATTTTGTATCAACAGCTACAAAGGGAGGGACATTAGGTTGAGGGCAAAAGAAGAAGGAGGTGGCCAAAAATGAGATGGCTTGATGGTATTGTAGACACAATGGGCACAGAGCTGAGCGAGTTGAGGAAGATGGTGGAGGACAGAAGTGCCTGGTGAACAGTGGTCCATGGGGTCGCAAAGGGTCAGAATCGACTATGTGACTGAACAACAAACAGTATTAGATTAGATATCTAGGTAGACTAGAGTCATCCTTCTGTCTTTTCTTCAGCTAGTGAAACCTCCATCTCACTGCTAAGGTCTGAAAATGATTGAGCAGGTTGGTACACTCAGGTGTCCCAGCCTTTCCAATGAAAAGAGGGTTTTCTAAAGAGTGTGTGTTTGCCTTGGAATTGGGTCTAGCCTTAACTGCTTATTCTAAAAAGGTGCTGAAAGTCTCAAATGGTATATAGGATATGGAACATCGTATGAGCATAGCCTTATCTAAAAGCCAGCTACCTTGGAAATTAAAGCCCAACAGTGAAAAATCATTTGGGGGAACCAGAAGTAAATGGAAGGATGACAGGATATCGCACTTAGCCAATAAGGCCCCTTGGCGATACTGTTGAATCAGTGACACTCAGTGATGGGATGACAAAAAATCTACTACCACGCCATGACGTCACGGACGTCATGGGCGTGGCCAATGTCATGACGTCATGACGTCATGGCCGAAGCCGACGTCATGACGTCATGACGTTGTGGGCGGGGCCAAAAATAAAAATAAATAAAAATAAACATACACACACACCCCTCCCTCTCAGCCCACCCACCCAGACACAAATAAATAAATAAATAAATAAAATAAAAACAACCACCCACCCAAAACACAAGTAAATTACCCCTCGCTTACCTTTCTTGGGACCCGGCACCCTGACTGCGTCCACAGCCGCCGCCGCCGCCGCCAGAGCTGCCTGCACCCCTGTGGCCTCCTCCTCCTCCTCCTTTTTAGCCCGGCTCCGGCCATGGCCAGGGGCGGCGGGCAGCAGTGGCTCCAGCCGCGGCTCCAGCCGCGGCTCCAGCCGTGGCTCCAGCCGTGGCTGCTGAGCCTCCCTGGGCCATCCCCATGCCGCACCACCGCCGCCTGCATTCCTCCTCCGCCAGGCGCCGCAGCCGGGCTAAAAAGGGACCGGCCCAAGGAGGAGGCCACAGGAATGTAGCCAACGGCAGCTCCGGCGGCGGCGGGCGGCGGTTGCAGGCACCCAGCCCACAGGCTGCGCCCGGCGGAGGAGGAGGCATCAGCGGTGCGCCGCGCGTCCCCAGGGCATGGGGCTTGTCGGCAGCGGACGGCCCAGGCAGCCCTCAACGTGCCGTGGGGGAGGTGCCCTTCTCAGAGGGCTGGTGCCGCCTCCACCGCCGCCGTCCTGAAAGCTCTAAACAATTTTTTTTTAAAATCGGAGCTAAAATGGCTCCAATTGACTGCGCATGTGCAGAAACTCAATCTGACACATGCGCAATGTGTCAGATTGAGTTTTTGCACATGCGCAGTCAATTGGAGCCATTTTAGCTCCGATTTTTTAAAAAAAATTTCTTTCGGTGAGGCGTCCGGAACCGGACGCCTCAAAAGTGGACTCCCCTCACGGAGAACCCTCCGGAATTGGTCCTACCGGTTCCAGGGATCTGTCTGGAAACGGGGACATCCCATCACTGGTGACACTGCATAATCAAATGAAGTATAGTGTTCTGTGCAGCATGCTGGTGGAGTGGTATTATAAGGTGAAGCTTCCCCAAGAGAGGGAAGCCAAGAGGGAAAACCCAGATTGGCAATGGAGAGCAGGAATGGGCTGGCTATTCATCTGGCTAGAGTTCCTTTCTAATCTTTATCACAACTACCTGTGAAAATTCTCAGTCAGATTTCAAATTGGATGCATCTGATCTCAGCTGATGAACTGCATAAAATGTTTGAAACCCCGTGCTAATAATTTCATGTCAGAAATTATTCTGGGTTGAAAGGATTTTTGCTGGAGAAACTTCACTCAGGGGATGCCCGTATGAAGCTCCTTTCATGTTCCCAAGATCTTTTCCCACCAAAGTGGTCCCTATTGATTTACTTGCAATTTCTTGCTTTTGAACTGCTAGTTGGCAGGAGCTGGGACAGAAACAGGTGCTCAAACTGTCATGCAGTACCTTGGCCTTCCAGCTAACAAGGTGAGCTTTTCAACCACTGAGCAACCCATGCTATGACCTTCCCATGAATACAATGCAGCCTTGCGGTTGGAATAGACCAGAAGCAGCAAGCAGAAAGAAGGCAACCTAATGGCTGTACAAGCCAATGTAATTAGGTTGCCCTCAAGGCCAGTGACCTCATTTACTTGGCCCATTGTTGTGGCAGAAGGAGTCTCACTGTTTGACTCTCCTTTACCTCTTACAGGCTCCTTTGTGGGGAGGGAGATTAGGAGCTCAGAAATGGCATCTTACTAGCACAGATCCATAGACATAACACCTGGGGATGGGAACCAAAACAGCTTTTGCAGTCATGATTATATTTACAAAATTGCCTTTGGCACCTCCCTGTGTTATACTCCCAACATAACCATTTCGGGAATTCCTCCCACCTTTCATTATAAGAAACTTAACCCTATCCAAACTGTCCTTAATACTGGGTTCTCCCTCAATCAACCAGAGTTTGTCATAGGTCCCACTGTGTATTGTTACTTCATCACTGTTCATCACTGGTCTATCCCCAACCTAATGGCTAACCAAAATTACATTTCCTAAATGGTTAGTGAAATGCCATCTTCTGTCTAAGTATAAACCATTCCCATAAAAACCTAGGTAACTTGCTAACCCTGTGGTACCCAATCTTGGGGCCTAAGATGATCTTGGACCCAGAAATTTTGGCTAGCACAGCCAATGTGAAGATTTCTGGGAATTTTAGTTCAAGAACGTCTGGGCCAGAAGGTTCTTGAAATATTTATCTGCTTCCTCTTTTTTGTCCTTCATTTGTCCCTCATCCTTTCCATATGTGGTCCTTCCTTTCTTGCATTCTACTTGAGGAGGGTGAGGACATGCTGCCCCTCCCCCTGTGCCCACTCCAAAATATTGTATTGTAATGAAATGTATTGTCTGTAAGCCGCCCTGAGTCGCCACGGCGAGTGGGCGGCTATATAAATTTGAACTAATAATAATAAAATAATAATAATAATTCTGATTGTCTAACCTTATGAGGCAGTTGGATACCAGGGGAAATCCTCATTGTCTTTGAAGGATAGGGTAGACTCTCTCTCAGGGAGCTGCCCTTTAACCCACACTTTGACTTCTGTTTTGGGCTATATATTGCCTGTGGACCCCTGAGATCTGTGATGCCTCCTTCCAATCATTATTTATTTATTTATTTATCCATCCTCCAATGTGCCATGCAAAGTGCTCACCCAAAGTGCTGTTTACCCCAGATGAATCAGGCTCCTGGCAGCACTTCTAATTCTTGGTCACAGCATGCTTCCACTTCTTCTTCTTCTTCCCATAGGTGCAAACACCTGACATCTATGGCATTGACATGAGCTGTACATTTTGATCAGCAAAAACAAAGCAAAGGCTTTATTTTCCAGGGGGAATAAGTGTTGTTGGTTGTGTTAGCACTTTATACATAGCATTTTCCATCATGCCATATTTTACAGACAATAAATAAGAAGAATGTGAAAAGTACCTTTATTATCCTAATGTTATTTTTACTTCTGAAGCATCAGCATCAACAGACTGTTATCTTGATTACTCAGAACACTTTAGTGTCAAGATGCAGAGAGAGGAGGAACTTCTTACTTATTCATGTTTTTGGCAGTTTGTGCTAAACAATTTAAATTTGCCTTTTTTCAAGTGCTTATCCCATGCTGTTTCAAAATCCTGTTCTTCCACATAGACATGAGAATAATGATCCAGTCTTCAGAAGTCAACAACATACAGTCTACTTCCTACGAAAGTCTGATTTGCATAATTCACTTTGGTTTTACTGGATCCACAGTGTATTCTAAGCACCGATATGCTATTCTTTTGAGATTCTTTTCAATTTTTCTCAATGTTGTTTGCCTCATTGTAATTTTTTCAATTTTTCCAGTGTATGAAGAAGTATCTTATCTCTTCACAATCCACAAAACTATCAAAATATTGACATGAGTTGGTAGGGAAGCTAGATAACTTGGGGCTTGGATTTTCACTGAATGAACTCTGCTAGATAACCATCTGGTCTTCATAGACTGCTGTATGACTTGGCCATAAGTCCAATAGGAACTACATTAGACCCATTGAATTAGTGGGCATTGGTCATTATGTATTGCTTTCTATAAATTCCATTGATTCAGTGGGCCTGATATAACTTACTGCTGTTTTTAAAACAGTGAGATCCACATCCTTCTGGGATCCACTCATAACTCATCACTACACATTCCAAACTTGTCCATAGCCTGAGATCAGCATTTGCAGACATTGTCTTGAAGACGTCATTTAACAACACTTTTTGGATTCTGTTTCCTTAGCCATAGAATTCTCTCTCTCTCTCTCTCATTGAGGGTGGGTGGGTGGACAGCCAAATGTAAGAATTATTCTACCCATGTGATAGGCTATGTTTGAATGATATTTTGTAAGAAATGAATTGACAGAAAATGGAATGCCAATAGAACTACAGTGGTACCTTGGTTTATGAATTTAATGAGTTCTCCGGGACATTTTGTATTGCAAAGAAATTTGTAAACTGAAATTCGCATTCAATTGCATGGAGGCGGTGCTATAAACCTCCCAGGCACAATGCATCCTGGGGAAACATGCTTCATATTACAAAAAAAAAAAGTTTACCGAGGCATTATTTTCATTGGGTTTTCATTTGTAAACTGAAAATTACATTAACAGAGGCATTCGTAAACCTAGGTACCTGTTGTGATCCAGGCCTTGTTGGACTGTGAGGTTGGCCTGGATCAGGGGGCCTCCCTATGCAGTACCTTGGCCTTCCAGCTAACAAGGCATACCTTGATAACCACAGGCTTTGCAAGAGTTACCAATACAGTCAAACCTCGCAGAAAGAGCACCCCGCTTAAAGAGTAACTCGCTTAAAGAGCATAATTTTCTCTGAATGTTTGCTTCGTTTAACAAATAAAACCAACCAAAAACTCGCTTAACAAGTAAATTGGGGTTCACAATTCCCCCCCCCACCATAAGTCACAATGGGTCACTTACAATGGTGTTTCGCTTAAAGAGGAAACTCGCTTAAAAAGCAATCCTGTGGAATGCATTATGCTCTTTAAGCGAGGTACAACTGTAGTTTGCTTCTTAGGATTAACATGCAGGTCAGTTTCAGGATTCTCACACTCAGAACAGAGAACAATTTAAAAAAACTAAACCATTCAACATGTCTTGTAGTTTATTTGTCTCATGAGAACCATTGACAATGTAATGGTCATTCTTAACATCAAACTGGGGCTATGCTCTGGGTTCACAACCAAAATATTTGGTGGGATACATAGGAAGCCAATTAATCCTGTTTCCAACATCAAACATGTTGACTATAACTGTCTTTATTCCATTTCCTTTGTCCTCAACCTGTTGACACCTCTGATGTTACCTGTTACCTGTTTTACCATCTTTCCTCTTTATCCTTTAAATCCTTTTGGACAACTGAAACATTCTCCTCCACAATATATGTTTGTGATTGCCCATGCAAGTTCAAATCGGTTGCACTATCATTTACTAACCCAGTTCTTCCTTTTGTATATTGGCATAGCCCATATTTTCTTGAGGCCATGGGTTCTTTGCTCACATACTAAATAAAAGTGAGTTAGAGACCAAAGCACTTGTCTTATCACTATGCAAGTTAGATGACAGTTCGTAGGCCTACAACATTGAAACATATACTTATCATCTATATGTGCTTGTGTATACGTATGTCTGGAAGTATTTGTGCCTGACTGAACCAAAGAAAAATGGTGTGGGGTTGAAGATTCTATATAATAATTTCTTGCCGTCAAGTCAATTCTGACTTATGGTGACCCTTTCCAGTGTTTTCTAGGCACAGAATATACAGAAGTGGTTTATCATTCTGGAGGTGCCATGGGACTGGAGTTGTGATGAAATTATTATCTAGCTACAGTTGTAAGTCAGAAAACTATCTTCACTCCTTCTTCTTCTCTTGCCTGACATTTTCCTGCTACAGAGAACTTGAGGGGAAACATATCAGATTTTCAACTTGACTTTCTAACTTGACTGTGTCCCTCCCCCCCAAAAAAAAGGGGGGGGGACTGGCTTTCAATCAAGGGTGGCCTTTTTTTAAATTGTCATGTGTTTAGGATATGAGAGTTTCTGAAAATCCTAGTATATGCTTGAAAATGCTAATACACTTCCGTTTTGCAGCTTACTCTACTACTTAAGGCTGGGAATAAAGATGAAACTTTTTCACGCTGGGATATAAATATTATTTATACAGTATATGCAACCTGTAGCATTAACATCATTCCTAATAGAACCTATGTATATTTTGGTCCTCCAAAAATGTCAAGGGCCCATCTCCTGAGAGACAAAACACATTTGCACCTTATGACCATGATGTAATGCATCCTGAATTTTTTTTAAAAAGTGTTGGAGGCTGTGTTTCAAATGTTTTTCCTTTTCTGCTGGTATCCATTTTGGAGCAGATTCCAGACCACTCGAAGCTGGCTTTGAAGCCAAGCTGAAATTAACCAATAAATGATTTGTCTTTCTTTCAAGCTTTCATAGTTTCCTCACTCTCCTGTTTCATATAATTTGCTGGTGATAAAGCAGATGGCAGAGAAAACTTCTAGGCAAACTTTCCTCAAGATGAGCTTAGTCAGGTCCACCCAAAAAAACAATACCTTTAGTATAAACTGTGCTGGTCTGTTCCTCATGTGAAAAGCAAAATGGATCAATTGTATCTTTCACAACATGCACAAAAGCATGCCTCCAGGTGCAATTCAAGGTGCTGGTGATGACCTTTAAAGCCCTACATGGGAGTGGGCCAGGGTACTTAAGAGACCATGGTCACTCCAAGGATATCTGTCCATGCCACTAGAGCAGACCTGAGGGGCTCTCTAATTGTGTCATCAGCTAGAGAGGCTCATCTCTCTAGCACCAGAAGGAGGGCCGTCTCTGTGTTTGCTCTGGCCCTGTGGAACCTCCTGCCAACTTAGCTCCGTCTCCAGGCAGAGCTTTTATCCTTCCGTAAAAAGCTCAAAACCTGGCTGGCACACCTGGCTGGGTGTGTGGGGGGCAACTGGGGAGATAGCCACTCCAGGCTGGCTCATCTGAGTGTCACCTGGGCTTCCAGCTTGTAGTGTTAGTTTTAGACATTTGAGGCTGTGGCACTGCGGGGGGGGGGGGGGCATTTTGAATTTTCAAATTTTAACAATTTAATATTTTAATGTTTTTTATCCTATTGTTTTGTAGTTTTAATTGTGGTGTTTTTATATGTATAAGCTGCCCTGAGTCACCTCGGTGAGAGGTGGCAGTAAAAATGTGATTAAATAAATAATAAATAAATGTACTTCTCAGTGTCTTCACTTACATTAATCCACTGAAATACTGCCTCCTTATTTCCTTCCTTTCTTTAATGGTGTAGTTATCATTGGATTCTTTTAAAGAGTTGCCAGGAATGGAGAACTGGTTTGCCTCCACAATTCATATTACAATATTGGATTTCCTACTCCCAATAATACAGAATCCCCTTGGATGCAGTAGCAAGTTGATGCATTGGAAAGCAATATGAAACAAGCATTAGGACTGTAATTCTAAATTCTTTGTATTGAACATACAAGGTCACATTAAAAGCAAGTTCAAATGGGGCGGGCAGGGGAGACTTGGTTCATGATCACAGATGAATTTATAATTGTGTTCCATTTCTTTGCTGTAAGATAAATTGGAACATTTTATTCAATTATTTATTTTTACCTACATTGATGAATTTTGCATCCTGATGCATGTCTACTCAAAAGCCAGTTCTTCAGAATTCAGTGTGTCTCTGTGTGTGTTGAGTGACAGGTAAGTAGATATAGATTCTAGCCTGACAGAGTAAGATGCAGTTTTCTGCATATTTCCCTGGGACTGAGGAGACCTTGCAATCTCACTTCAAAGAAGTATTTTTAGGCAAGTAATATATTACTTTATGAATAACACATTAGTAACATGGTATTACTATATTATCAAGTATTAATATATTGGTTTTAGGTTTTTAGTACAACTTTAGGGGATAGTGAGGGTAGAACATTATTTTCACACAGTCTGGAGTTCCACATATTTCTGAAATTTTGCCTTTTGTCAGTATGCATAAAATGGAGCAATATAGGCTGTGGATTTTGTTAGCCATAATATGGAAAAGGAAAAAGAAAAGCAAATTTTCTAAGCTTTGGGCAGACCTGCTCAAAACTTCTATCATTTGTACCCACCATTATTCGCTGATCTATGAAATCTTCTTGGGTGCAGAAAACATTTTGCTATATCCAGTGTGTTATCTATGTTTATTGCTTTGTATGAATTCTTCACAGGATTTGATAATAGGTTTTATTTATAAGATTACATGCAAATCTTTCATAAGGACATAAACACAGGCCAGCAGCAGGGTTTCTAACAGCTCAAAGGAAAAAGAGATTGAGAAGTTTAATTGTGCTTAATAAAGTTAATTTCCTTTCCCTGAACCTTCTTTCCAGGGTAGTGGTATTAATTGGAAAGTTACTTCTAATTGTGTTCAACTTCAGGGTAAAGATGGAAAATCTCTTTCATCAAGGCACGAGAGAAGTTGGTTTTAGTTGTGGGTTGAAAATCATCTATGAATGGCAGGACCCCAATTTTTCTGAGCAGTTCCTGAAATTAATTGGCCACAGTTATCAGCCTGTTTTGTTACCATTATTTTTCCCAACAGAAAGAATATATTGAACATCTCATGGTGTTTTTCCCCTCATTTACGAAGGTCAAATTCTGTACTTTTTGCCTCCCCATTGAACTGACAGCGGAATATGTGCCAACCCTGCTTAGTGGGTGGACATCTTCTATTCTTTTAATCTGTCAAGTTTATTTAACTCCTTGTCCTTCTTTCTAGTAGCTGAAAGGCAGAAGTATTTTATTGCTCTTCCATTTTGAACAGGGAATTGCATTGCAAGGCATAGGTGCAGATAGTGATCTGACCTCTGTAGAAGTGTTTTCTTACCCTAAATGGTGAAATTAGATAATTCAGGTTCAGTATGATCTGTTTTTCCTCCCTGACACTTTAACCTCCTCCCCTCATGGAAGGAATCCACACTGCTAACAATAATAATAGAAAGAAAAGAAAAGAAAAGAAAAGAAAAGAAAAGAAAAGAAAAGAAAAGAAAAGAAAAGAAAAGAAAAGAAAAAACATAGTTAAATTAAGTCCCTTTGTTAAACCTGCCTTCAGTTTGGGCCACAAGCAATTTCAGAAGGATACAGGTACAATCCATGTGTGTTATCTAGAAAGAGGATTAGGGCTAATAAACAGAACAGAGTTAATCCAAGACCTTTTGCAGCCTGAGGTACAGCTGTGAAACTGGAACTTGGAAGTATCTCATTAGACATAATAACATTATATGTGACAAGCTATTTTTGTGTCTAACTGGAGAGGGACTGAACTGTGTTCATTTTTTTATAACAATAATGGAGTGAAGGGTGGACTCTCTTCCCCACAAAGTATGTAAGGTTCTTCTTGCTGCTAAAGCCATTTTTGGAGGATGATAATACAAGATGGTTAGGAAGGGGAACTGCTGATCTATATTCCACTTAAAATAAATTTCCAAGCAGGTAGCTGGCCCCATCTTTACTGACCTTCCACAAGCAAGCAAAGACCTTTGTTACACTGCCAAAGAAACCAAACGCGAAATCCTGTGAGAAGTTCAGAATGTTTAGCCTCATGAGTCATGCTCTTCAGGTCTTCTTGAAAATAATCTATAGCAGAATTTATAAGAAATGTGAAGAAAGCACAGGTGAAACACAGTTTGGTTTCTGGAATTCTATGGGTATCAGAGATGCATTGTTTACAATGCAGGTCCTCATACAAAGATGTAGAGACATGAGTTGTGACATACATGCATGTTTTATAGATTATGCAAAAACCTTTGAGAGATGCCAGCATGAGAAGATGATCATAGCACTGAAGAAAATAGGTGTAGATGATAAAGATGATAAATCACCAACCTTTATTGGAATCAGACAGCTCAAGTCAGAGTTGAAGAGCAGCTGACGAAGGAGATTAAAATTCACAGAGGTGTGCAACAAAGCTGTGTGTTGTCCCTAACACAGTTTAATATATATTCAGAGAGTATCTTTTCAGAAGCACTATCTGATTTAAAGATGGGCATTAAAATTAATGGGGAATACTTGAATAACATCCAATATGCTGATGACTCAGTGTTGTTGGCCAGAAACCTTGCAGATCTTCAGATGATGCTGGATCTCAACACCAAGAAGATGAAATATCTGGTTATACCAACTCATGACAAGCTAATGGCAGAAACACAAGAAATCGAAAGAGTGGATAAAAATGTCTATTTGGGGAGGTACAGTATGTTAAATGAAAATTGGGATCCCGAGGTAGAAGTTAAAATAAAAAAAGAAAAAGCAAGAGCCACCTTCATAAAAATGCAACATTTGTTATGCAGTAGAGATCTAACTCTCACTACAAAGATCTGAATAGTGTGATGTTCTGTATTTCCAGTGTTGCTATATCGAGTAGAAGCTTGGACTAAAGCATCTGAAAAGAGAACCAAAGCTTTTGAAATGTAGATCTACAGACAGCTGCTCAGGATGATTAGATGACCATGTGACTAACATAGAAGTATTGCACCGAATGGATAAAGAACAAGTTTAAGACTATTAAGCAAAGAAAGCTCCAATACTTTAGCCACATCAAGAGGAACAACATAAAGTATATAATACTCCAACTTGCTCTGCAAGTAAAGATCCCTGAGAAGATTGGCCCTGGATGTAGATGGACTTCATGGCTGAAGAACCTGAGAGACTGGTGTGGCATGTGCTCAGAAGAACTGTTCTGAGGAGTTAAGAACAAGATGACTATTGCTATGATGATAGTCAATATCCAGAATGGATATGGCACCTGAAGGAAAAAGAAGAAAGAATAAACTGCCTTGCTTATATGGATATATATGTGCCATAAAGCCTGCCTTTCACCACTGCATAGACATGCCATTCTCAAGTCAGACCTTGGAAATGTTGCTTTTGTTTTGGACTACAACTCCCATACCAAGTAGCATCTATCTCAGGGAAAATGAAGCTCCCATGTCATACATCAGGAAGGCAGCTTCGACTTGGGTTCTGATTATGCAATGAGATGTAAATTGTCTTCAGCCAATTATGTCCCAAAGTTAGACTAGTCTTAGCTTTCCTGCCAATACAGAATGCCATGTCTAAGGTGATAGGAAGATCCCTGGATTTCCTGAATGCAGGATGTAAGGAGACTTCTTAGGGAAAATGTCTTAATGGTTAGAACAGTACTACAGTGGAACCAACTGCCTTGAGAGGTGGTGGGCGCTCCAACTCTGGAAGCATTCAGGAAAGAATTGGACAACCATCTGTCCTATCTACTTTGATTTGGATTCTTGTGCTGAGCAAGGGGGATTGGACTCGATGGCCTAAAATGCTCCTTCCAACTCAGTTATTCTATGATTCCATCTCTTTTACACCCAAGGGGCTCACATGCAAGTCATTTTCTGTTCTTTGTACGTTTAAACTATAATCCTACTCCCGCATACAGTTGTGTTCTCTGAGACATTAGTTATTTGACATTTTCAATGTTACACATTTGACTCGCACAATGGCTTCCTAGCAATTTTTTGGAACAATCCAGAGACAAATATAATTCATGCACTTTGAAACTTCCATCATTTCACTGAATCTATTTTCATTTAGGCAAGAAATGAAAATAGGTGTGCTGGCAATAGCATGGATGATTGTTCCCATAGCGAGAAGGTTTCCTACTGCATTAAATTAATCTTGCTATTCTGGCATAGGTTTAAATGTACATAATTCATTACAATCTGTTACCTTACAAATGTCTGCCATCCTTTTTCACTAGCTGAGCACAATGTGACAAATATCTAAATGTAGGAATGACTTCTGAAGTGTACTTCTGCAAAAGAGGTAGGTTTCTATACTACATTCCCCTATTGGTGGGGCTGGATCTTATAGAATGAATTTGGATAACTGCGCTATGGAGATGAAGCCTTGGAAAGGCTTGGAGTCCCCTTTTTCCAAATGCAGACTTTACTCCTTCTCTTTTCTGATTTCTGGAAGGAGATGTGCTTGGAAAGGCAGGTGACCTGTGGCAATGAGTTTTTAGTTTAGACCAGGAGTTCTCAGCCTTTTTAAGCCGGGCTTGAGTCACACTCCCTCAGACAGCTTTGGGGGTTGGGCAGCCATTTTGCCCCTCCTCCACCACATGGCACTTCCTGGTGTGGTGGAGGCAGTGGGGGCCCACATGAAATGGTGCTATGGGCCAAATATGGCACACGGGCCACAGGTTGAGAATCCCTGGCTTAGACAAATGGTCCTATGCTCAGCAGTGATTTCAGTTTCACATTGGAAAATTTCTGGCACGGTCCCAAACTATTTATTTATTTATTTATTGGATTTATATAACCATATCATATCATATCATATCATATCATATCATATCATATCATATCATATGAGAAATATGATACAATCTCAAAAATGATAGGATGATGTCAGTCAGAATACAAGGCAAGCCATTCAATATCACTGTAATCCAAATATACGCTCCAACCACTAGTGCAGATGAAGCCACAATTGACCAGTTCTATGAGGACCTAGAACACCTCATGGAACAGACACCAAGAAATGATGTACACATTATCATAGGAGACTGGAATGCCAAAGTAGGAAAGCAAAAAGTAAATGGAATAACAGGCAAGTTTGGTCTTGGAACACAAAATGAAGCAGGCCAAAGACTGATAGAGTTCTGCCAAGATAACGCACTGATCATAGCAAACACTCTCTTCCAGCAACACAAGAGGAGACTTTACACATGGATATCACCAGATGGCCAACATCGAAACCAGATTGATTACATACTCTGCAGCCAAAGATGGAGAACCTCCATACAGTCAGCAAAAACAAGACCAGGGGCAGATTGTGGCTCAGATCACAACCTATTAATCACAAAATTCAGGCTCAGACTAAAGAAAATAGGAAAAACAATTGGGCCAGACAGATATGACCTAGACAACATCCCTATGGAACACACAGTGGAGGTGTGGAACAGATTTAATGGCTTGGACCAGATAGACAGAGTGCCAGAAGAATTATGGACAGGGTCGCAGGACATCATGCAGGAGGCAGCAAGGAAAACCATACCAAAAGAAAAGAAGCATAAGAAAGCGAAGTGGTTGTCCGATGAGGCTCTTAAAATAGCAGAGGAAAGAAGGAATGCAAAAGGCAAAGCAGAAAGGATTAAATATAATCACTTGAACACAGAATTTCAAAGAAAAGCAAGGAGAGATAAGGAAACCTACCTGAAGTAGAGGAAAATAATATTAGGGGTAGGACTAGAGATCTTTTCAAAAAAAATGGTGAAATCAAGGGAACGTTTAAAGCAAAAATGACCATGATAAAGGACAAAGATGGCAAGGAGTTAGCTGATGAAGAAGAGATTAAGAAAAGATGGAAAGAGTACACAGAGGAACTCTACAAAAAGGACCTCGACACCCCTGATAATTTCAATGATGAGGAAATTGAACTTGAGCCAGTCATCCTAGAGAGTGAAGTCAGAAAGGCCCTAAAAAGCACTGCAAACCACAAAGCCAGTGGAGATGATGGTATCCAAGTTGAACTTTTCAAAGTCCTAAAAGATGATGGAATCAAATTATTGCATTCTATATGCCAACAGATTTGGAAAACACAACAATGGCCACAGGATTGGAAAAGATCAGTATATGTTCCAATCCCCAAAAAGGGTAATGCCAAAGAATGTTCAAATTATCGAACAATTGTGCTCATCCCACATGCTAGCAAGGTGATGCTCAAGATAATACAGGATAAACTGCAACAGCATGTGGAGAGAGAATTACCAGAAGTGCAGGCGGGTTTCAGAAGAGGCAGGGGGACTAGAGACCACATCACCAACATAAGATGGATCATGGAAAAAACAAAGGAATATCAGAAACAAGTCTACTTCTGTTTCATTGACTACACTAAGGCCTTTGACTGTGTAGATCACAACAAAATGTGGCAAATAATTAAGGAGATGGGAATACCAGAACACCTTATATGCCTCATGAGAAATCTGTACATGAATTGCAAACAAAAATTCGTATAGTCAAAGCAATGGTATTCCCAGTGGCAATGTATGGTTGTGAGAGCTGGACCATTAGGAAAGCAGAGCGCAGAAGAACAGATGCCTTTGAGATGTGCTGTTGGAGGTGAGTTTTGAGAGTCCCCTGAACAGCAAAGAGAACAAACAGGTCAATCTTAGAAGAAATCAAAACTGACTGCTCCTTGGAGGGTCAAATAGTAAAGATGAAGCTAAGGTTCTTTGGACATCAAATGAGAAGAGAGGACTCACTTGAGAAGGCCTTGATGCTTGCAAGGGTCGAGGGCAAAAGAAGAAGGGGCCGGCCCAAGATGAGATGGCTAGATGGTATTGTGGACACAATGGGCACAGAGCTGAGCGAGTTGAGGGGGATGGTGGAGGACAGGGGTGCCTGGCGGGCAGTGGTCCATGGGGTCGCAGAGGGTCGGAATCGACTGTGCGACTGAACAACAACAAAAATCTTCTTATATGCCAACACAACAACAACAACAACAACAACAACAACAACAACAACAACAACAACAACAACAACAATGGCGACGGCAATGAGTTTTGCTTAAAAAATTAAGGTATAAAAATAGCAAGGAAAATTTGAGAAACATAAACAGATTTGCATGTGCATGCACGCATGCATACATACACAGACATAAATAGGCAACATAGGGCTCAGCAAGTTTTTAAACCTTTGTTGTTGTTCAGTCGCACAGTCAAGTACAGTACGACACTATTTGACCCTATGGACCACCACACGCCAGATTCCTCTGTCCTCTGCCATCCTCCATAGTCCACCTAGATCTATGCCCACTACATCAATGATGCCATCTCATCCTCTGCCGCCCCTTCTACTTTTGCCCTTGACCTTTCCCAGCATCAGGGCCTACTCCAGTGAGTCCTCTCTTCTCATTTGGTGGCCATTTTGAACCAGATATTCACTAATCAAATTTAGAACACCTTTACTACTGATTCCTAAAGAAGCACTATGAACCAACGTAATTAAAGAATAATTGTAAAAACCAAAACTGACAGTGAGTGTAGGCTTCACAAAGAAATGGATGAAACAGTGGACCACACTGTGATTGGGGGAAAAAAAAACTGGTTTAGGTGATTGATGTGGTGATCCCAGGTTGGGTGGAAGAAAAAAAGAGATCGGAGGGATCTTGAAATATCATGAATCCCTAAAGGATTGAATAACATCTGAGTATGATTGGCATTGATAAGATCATGAAAGAGCAGCTGCAGAGAGTAGCACTACTAGGTACCAGCTACATTATTAAGAGATATTTCAGACTCTTTGGTCACATACTAGGACCCAAAACTGGGATTCCCAAACTCTAGTCTGAACTTCTCGTGGACTGTATATACCATTGGTGGTGGTGGTGGTGGTGGCGGCGGCGGCAGTGGCGGCGGCGGCAGTGGTGGTGGTGGTAGTAGTAGTAGTAAAAAAAACAAAAAACAACAGTAAACAGGAACATAGAAACCTAAAGTCAACAAATTATTCCAGTCAGTTCTACTTAAATCTCTAAAGGAACTATACCAATCATAAAGAAGAACAAGTTGCCATTTTATTTTCTTCCTTGAAGATACCACACCTTTATCTCAAACAACACTAATCTACATTCCATGAGGATCTGGCGTACTAGTTCTATCCAGTGGAAATTCTAACACATTATTGCTACAATGTCCACTTGAGTAAAACGAACAGTGAGACACTTCAACTTTCAGAAGGTTTCAGGGCCAGAGCTGTAGTATCATTAATTAATAGCTGTAATAAAATGCCCCAGAAAATGTTCCACCATTAGTTGCTACAGGGTAAGTAAGGAAATTAGCCATTACAATTTGGTGGCTAGAACTACCATCTAATATAAAATGGCAGAATGTCACGGTTTTGTTTTAATTGAGACGTAATAGCTTGTATATGAGAAAGTATTGCCCGCTGAGAAAAAGGTTCAGGTTATTCTTCTGAAATAAAAAAAGCTTGGTTTAGCAGCTGGAACAAAAGACTTGCTGACAATCTGAAATGGTTTACCAGTATAAGGAAATTCTTTGAAATGTCTGTTCAGTGGAAACTACATGCAGTACAGCTGTGGTGGGGAGATAGCATGAGGAATATTCTGTCTGAATGAGAAGGTTGGTTGTGTAGGTGGGGATAAGTACTGGTAGAAAAATGTTATCTATGTAACTGAGAACAGACAGGTGGATTTTTTTTGTGCTGTTTGTGGTTTGTTTGTTTATTTATTTATTTATTTATTTTTCTGATTTCTATTGCTACCCAACACCGAAGACTCTGGGCAGCTCACAGAAAATAAAACCAATCACATTTTAAAACCAATAAAAACCCATTAAAACTGCTACCAACAATTACACAAACCCCTACAGATTAAAAGAGATTAAAAGAGGGAGAGAGTATGATTTGCATACTAAATCAGCCAGCATGCAGGGGTCACCCCATTGTTGGTGCCCCACACCTGCTTTGCCAGCTAGGTTTTTAACCCTTTCCTGAAGGACAGCAACTCCATCTGGAGATGCAGCTCAATTGGCAGGAGGTTCCAAAGGGCTGGAGCAGACACAGAGAAGGCCCTCCTTCTGGTGCTAGAGAGACGAGCCTCCCTAGCAGATGGGACAATGAGAGAGCCTCTCCAGTCTGTTCTGGTGGGATGGACAGATGTTCTCAGGGTGACACAATTTCTTAAGTATATATCTTTATTGCAACTCTCCTGTGTGCTTTATGCTCAACAGCCAGAAGGAATATTCTGTCTTACTATTAGAATGTTGTTTGACATATTGTTTTCTTATAAAATCAAGCTCTACAGGGTTCCGTTCAATATGAAAGTTATATATAGAAGAGAGTGCAGAGGTCACTTCAGATCCAGGTTAGGCTATGTGATAAAAGACTCCCCTTTAAGATGCATTCTGTTCTTTGATTCTGGAATTAGCTTGAGGACACCAGTCATGATGGGAAAGTTTCCTTATGTCCTTTCAAGAGCAGCAGCATTCTGTATCTTCTGCAGGACTTTCATTTTAAACCTTATCAGAAAACATGATGAGAAACAGCCAGGCTTTGTGTTTGAGAGAGTAGTGGTTAACTGATGAAAAAAGGAGTCATCTGTTGTGATTTTTATCTGGTTGATGTATTTTTCTAAATGGGAGTGATTACAAGAAGGTATCCTGTAGATCACCTTATTGTCTACATTCAGGCTGTCCTTTGTTGTGTAATGTTTCTCTCTCTCTCTGTGTGTGTGTGTGTGTGTTGGTAATGTTGGAAGGATATATAGGGTCATTTTGTGGCACTTTGAATCATGAATACAAAAGCTCAATATAATATTTTCATAAACCAGTGGCTTTTAAAAATGAACTATTACTGGACCTTTGGGCAAAGATCTAGGAGCTTATAACAGCAAGGTTTGAAGCATCCTTGCTTTTACATGGATTATTCCCCACATACCCAATTTAGGAAGCTGATCCAGGCTTTCACTAAAGTTTGAAGCCACCATTCATATTTCAAAGGAGAGCATGAAGCTGGAAGGAAGTTATACTAAAGTAGACCTTACTTCCTTGTGGCTCTTTTTTTCAAACCAGTCATTGACAACCTACTGAGAGCTGCAGCTGCCACCATTGCATTTTCTCTGCAGTTTTTGAATGATTTAGGTGCAACCCCACTTGTGTCTTTTGCTTTAATGCCTCTGAGTAGCTTTTTGGAGGCAAAGGAATGTTCCCACCTGGGTGATGTGTTACTGAAAGTATCAGCCAAGCTGTTGCTTCTTTCAACACAAAAGGAAAGAAAGTGAAAGGAAGCTTGCTCCTTCTTTCCATCATTCTCTTTTGTGTGTGTGTGATGTAGCAGTGAGGGGCTGGTGGCAATTGTACTTTTTGTTCCTTAGAGTTTACTACAAGCAGCGTTTTTGAAATAAGGTCACACACTCTGTTTTCTTGTGGGGAAATGGGAATAAAGTTAGAATACAATATTCCAGTCTATCCATATTCTTTTTGATCATGAGTATGCAAGCTAGATAATTGATTGGTGTGTGTGTGTGTGTGTGTGTGTGAGAGAGAGAGAGAGAGAGAGAAGCTTTTGTAAAATGTTGTATACTGTCCAGAGTGTGAATATCACCCAGGTGGGTGGTATATGTGTACCAGCCAGCCAGCCAGCCAGCCAGCCAGCCAAGCAAACAAGCAAACAAGCAAACAAACAAACCCCATCCTTATTTGCACCCAGAACCCTTCTAACCCACCATGCATTAAATGGCAAGGTATTGCTAACAAGGTTCGATTGAATGGGGTGACAGCATTATACTTGCAGATTCCATCATGGGGGAGCGGGCCGACCTGGCATGCATCACCGAAACCTGGCTGAGACCAGAGGACGGCGTACCTCTATCAGACCTTTGTCCAGCCGGGTTTGGTATTTGGCACCAGCCTAGGGAGGAGGGGATGGGCAGGGCCGTCGCCATAGTGGCCAGGGACTCCTTGGGAGTGGCCAGGGACTCCTTGGGAGTCGCTAGAGCCACCACTCCACAAGTGCCAGGTTGTGAGGCCCTGCTCCTGCGCGTGGGCTCTAAGAGTCGGCAGGGAATCCTACTTCTGTACCTGTCTCCTTGCAGGGTAGCAGGTTCCCTACATGAGCTCCTTGAAGCCATCACGATGCTGGCATTGGAGTTCCCCAGACTAATGGTCTTGGGGGACTTCAATTTGCCATTGTTGGGGATTGGCTCCGAGGTGGCTCGGGAGTTCATAGTTTCCATGGCAGCTGTGGGCCTGACTCAGGTAATTCAGGGCCCGACCAGGAGCAGTGGCCACACCCCAGACTTAGTTTTCTTGTCGGAGCGGTGGCAGAGTGATCTGAAATTGCAGAAACTAGACATAACACCTGTGCCATGGTCAGATCACTTTCTGGTGACTTTGGACTTCCTGGGGGCGAGGCTTCTCAATGGGGAGGTGGGGCCTATTAAATTGGCCCACCCCCAGCGACTGCTGGATCCTGATGTATTCCAAAGGGAACTGGGGGATATTTCTCTGGACCGGCGTAATGATTCACCTGAGGAGCTGGTTGACCTCTGGAACGAGAGGGCAGTGGCGGCCTTGGATGTAATCGCTCCACTACGGCCTCTCCGTGCTCATGGGCACCATTCATCACCATGGTTCACAGAGGAGCTTAGGGTGCTCAAACGGGCTAAGAGATGCCAAGAGCGCTGCTGGGTGAAGACACGAAGTGAGTCTGACCGAATACTAGCTAGAGCTACTATTAAAGCCTACTTAGCGGCGATGGAGGGGGTGAAATGCCAGTATTTCACCTCACTCATTGCCTCCGCAGATAACTGCCCAGCTACACTGTTCCGGGTGACAAGGTCCCACCTTGGTAAGGGGGGCAGGGTGGCAGGGGTCAGCTGAGGCTTTTGTGGATTATCTGATATGTAAACAGAATCTGGCTCAGATTCACCTGAAGTTGAATCCTGGCATGGAAAACATAGAGCTGGGGTTGTCTGAGGTACAGTCTTGCCATGTTATCTGGGATCGGTTTGATCCAGTTGTCCCTGAGGAACTGGACAGGCTCCTGGGAGCTGTCCGTGCTACTGCCTGTACATTAGACTCTTGTCCTGTCTGGCTAGTTAAGTCTGCCCGGACGGTGACTGGCGGCTGGGTCGAGGCAATTATTAATTCCTCGCTCCTGGAGGAGGCTTTTCCGGCATCTTTCAAACATGCATTGGTGCACCCCCTCCTGAAAAAGCCTTCCCTCGACCCAACCATAATGGCCAACTTTCTACCGGTATCCAACCTACCCTTTTTGGGTAAAGTATTGGAAAAGGCAGTGGCATGGCGGTTACAGGAGTTCCTGGATGAAGCAGATTATCTGGATCCTTTTCAGTCAGGATTCAGGCCCGGATATGGGATGGAAACTGCATTGGTCGCGCTGGTGGATGATCTCTGAAGGGAGCGGGATGGCGGACATCCAACTGTCCTGGCTCTTCTTGACCTCTCAGTGGCGTTCGATACCGTCGACCATGGTATCCTTCTGGGAAGGCTCCAAGGATTGGGGATCCAAGGCACAGTGTTGGCTTGGTTTTCCTCATTTCTGAGGGGCCGGACCCAGTCGGTGTGGTTGGAGGGTGAGATGTCCAGTCCTAGGCGGCTCCTCAGGGCTCGGTGCTCTCACCTCTCCTATTTAATATCTACATGAAACTGCTGGGTGAGATCATCCGTTCTCATGGGGTGAGGTATCATCAGTATGCAGATGATACCCAACTGTATCATTCCGTGGAGACCCTAGCGATGCAGTGGAAGTCCTTTCCAGGTGCCTGGAGGCTGTCAAGGTCTGGATGGGGGAAAACGGGCTACAACTGAATCCTGGCAAGACTGAGTGGCTGTGGGTTGGGGGTCCTGTGTTATCTCGGGAACAACCACCTTTGGTTCTGGACGGGGCGACTACTGAACTCGCGACTACTGCTGAAAGAGCAGGTGGCAGTTGTGGCCAGGAGGGCCTTTGCACAACTTCGTGTGATTCACCAGTTACGGCCGTTCCTAGACTGGGACTCCGTGCTCATGGTCACACATGCCTTGGTCACCTCCAGACTTGATTATTGTAATGTGCTCTACATGGGGCTGCCCTTGGTGACCATTCGGAGGCTTCAGTTGGTCCAGAATGCAGCTGCACGAGTAGTGTTGGGATGTGGGCGTTATGCCCGTGCCTCACCGCTGCTGCACTGGCTCCCAGTTTGCCTCTGGGTGAAATTCAAGGTGCTGGTTATTACCTTTAAAGCCCTTTATGGTAGTGGTCCAGGTTACTTGAGAGACCGCATCGTCCCAAGGACATCTACCCGGCCCACCAGAGCAGACCGGAGAGGCTCTCTGGTTGTGTCATCAGCCAGAGAGGTGCATCTCTCTGGCACTAGAAGGAGGGCCTTTTCGGTGTCTGCTCTGGCCCTGTGGAACCTCCTCCCAATAGAGCTATGCCTGCAGACGGAGTTGCTGTCCTTTAGGAAAGGAGTGAAAACCTGGCTGGCAGGTCTGGTCTGGGGAGTGGATGGTTCAATTTCCCCAGCCAGTTGGATGGTTTGACCCCCAGTATGTCCAAGTTATAATACCTAGCTTTTAATTAAGTTTTTAAGCTTTTTAAAGTTTTTAATTTTTAAGTGTTTTTAAAATTGTTGGAAATTGCCCTGGGTCCCTTTGGGGAGGAGGGCAATAAACAAATATAAATAAATAAATAAATAAATCCATGAGTAAACATAGCTGGCGAGCCTTATGCAGACCTTCTTAACTGCAATCTGTATGAAGCAATGTCAGAGGGCAAAGCTTACATGTGAGACCATGTCTCCATCTTCAGTGTTAGCTCTACATATACCTGAATAGGATTCTAATCTGTATTGAAACAAAACAAAAATTATCAGAAGTTATACTTAAAGTTTTAAGCCCTACAACAGACTAAAGGATGAAGATGGGGGGAATGGGGAGGGAGGAAGTGGGAAAAGTTATGTCTACTGAGAGTCCCATTTCATTATGGCACTAAAATGTACATCTAAACCCTCTGTACTGAAACCTGGCCATCTAAATTGGCTTAATTAAAATGTGAACTATTAATATGATCTGAAAGGAGTCCAGAGTTTGAATGAGTATAAGCCAAAAAAATGTGAGGCCTTGTTAAGCCAAAACAATAGAGCAGTGGCACGCATGTCAGAGGTGGCACTCAGAGCCCTCTCTGTGCGCACCCATGCAGTCACCCCAGCACAGTTTGCCCCGCCTCTCTGCCCAGCAGCCCAATGGGAGCACTTCCTCCCTCCCCCAGCACAGAGTTTACCCCACCCCTCTGCCCAGCAGCCCAATGGAAGAACTTTACTTCCTCCTCTGTTGCTGTGTTGGCACTTTGTGATAAGTAAGTGTTTTCTGGGTTGCGGTTTGGGCACTCGGGCTCTAAAAGATTCACCATCACTGCCATAGAACAAAAAAGTGATTCCTCTTTAAGTGAAAAAATTGTTTCAGATTGGACTGACAATCTTAGGAAGAGAGGGCAGAACACACAGATATATCTGTGTATGTGTAGTGGAGGTAAGTAATGATGAAGAAAGATAATGCAAATGCATTCTACAATAGCCTGACCATTTTGAACAATTGGGGGCAGTGTGTGTAATGGCAGCAACCCAATCAAGTTTGCTTCATGTCATCCCACATCTCTGCATTTAAACAATTTGGCTTGGAAGTTCTTGGTCATCCTGAAAGGAAATAATTGCCTGCATTGCTTCTCTATAAGGCTCATTATTCCTTCAGCCCTGTCACGTCTGCCAAAGATATTTATAAACCAAATTGCAACTAGCTGTGGTTACTATTAGTCATGAAAAGAAGGATTATCTCATTTATTTACAAACATCTAAATAGCTGGGCAATTATTAAAATGGATTGGGTTTTCACATGAAGTTTTCTTTTGCTTTTGAAGTTTTAATAATCCTGATCGCCTTGTTTTCAAAGTGCTCTAATGAATCAGTGGAGGGACAGTTGGTGTCTCCAATTTTGGTGGCTGGTGCTTGTAAATCAGTTCCAGGTTTAATCTGGACTTTGCAGTCACTGTCCCAAGTGAAGAAATTTTGGCTCAACACCCCAGATAATTCCTGCACAGGGCAGACTAAAACCCGAAGTAGATTCACAGCACTCTGAAAATGGTTGACACTCCTGGAACAAATTGCAGCCTTCTTGAAGCATTGTGTTAAATGACTGCCATGGTTTAACTCCGATGTCTGAGGAAGTGGAACTGATCCACAAAAGCTCTTTGTAAAATATAAAATTTAAGCTTTAAGGTGCCACATTGCTTTTGCCTTCTTTATTTTATGTTATTTTTTAACCTTTGTTTTCTGTCTAACAAGCCAGCACTTCAAAACCCACCAAAGCAAGGGGGTTTACCATCAGGTTGAAACATTTTCTGTTTACATATCAGACAATTCTGTTACTAGCTCTGAGTTGAGAATTTGCATGATGTGGACTAAGTGTGTTTGAGAGGAGGGAGGCAGTTATGAGTGGCTTGTTTTACCTCTTTAGAGTGCTTTGTATATTTTTCTGTGTGTTTACACAATCTTTTTCCAGTCTGTGTTTTTTGTGGATGGGGAAAAAAAGAGTGTTGTGTTTCCTATCTCTGTGTTTTCCAAACAGCCATAGAGATAATTTGATCTGCAGTTGGTGCAATTATCAAGAAAACAAATAGCAATTTAAATAGCAACACTGATCTGCAGGGGAAACAGATATCATATTTGAGGTGATGTTGAATGATAAAAAGAATGCCTGCCTGAATTTACTTTCTTCTTGATGATGAAGCAGGCACAAAAGGGCCATTTTGTAATTTTTAAATGGTTTTATAAATATCAGACCATGATTTGTCTCTCTTCTTTTCCTGGAGACAGCAAAATTATAGGAGCAGTGAGACAAGAAAATGTGAAACCATTGAAAAGGGAAACTTTTTAAATCAGGCACTTGAAATAAAAATCTTTCTTCTCCACTTCCATTAAGTACTAGTGGTTTGTCTTAAATTTTACAACTGTTTTCATTTATCTGAAAAAGCCACTGGTTCAACTATCTCTTCCCTTTAGACATACTTCTAAAAGACCAAGGAAAGAGCACTTTTTCAATCCTTGTGGTCTTTTAATGCATAGTTTTTGACCCTGATAACAAATGACTGATGGACGCTACCTTGTAATACCAAGATGAGTGGAGAGGAGATGCAACTGTCCCAGAGGATTAAGAAGTTTCAAATATTCTCTCTCCTTTAGGAAACTTTTAGGGGACTATATGGCTAAAGATAAGCTTGAATTAACATTAACTAAACCAAGCTCTATTTGGAGAGGTGACAAACCTTATTTACAATGCATTAAGTTCTCTGTCTCCTAGTCCAGTGATGGCAAACCTTGGCATTCCAGCTGTTCTTGAACATCAATTCCCAGAAGCCCTGGTCAGCAAGAGTACTGATATGGGCTTCTGGTAATTGAAGTTTAAGAACACCTGGAATGCCAAGTTTCACCATCACTGAACCTAGTCAAAAACAACAAAAATCCCCTTCTGCTTTCATAGACCTGCTTTGGAAGGACATCAGGAGGTGATACCTATAACTATAGATAGGGAAGCCATTAGCCACCCACTATTTAACAGAGAAGGGCTGTAGGAGAATGCTTATATCTTTGATGGTGGACCTTGGCACTCCAGCTATTCTTGAACTTCAATTCCCAGAAGCCTAAGCCCCTGTGAATCCACTCAAATGGGTTTACTGCATGTTATTTGAAGTGTGAGAAGCAGTAACTCCCATAGGATGTTGCTCTCTTTCAAATGTTTTAATCCTCTTCATCCTACTAACAGGAGATAAGAAATAATGCATAACTATAGGTATCCATGACTATGAGGCTGGCTGGGAAGCTGAGTAGGAAAATTGTTACCAAGGAGGTCAGAAGGGACTGAAATGTAGGAGGAAAGGGATAATTTATTCCTTAATACTAGGCATTGTCAATACGAGGCATTGCTATTCACAATATAGCCTTCATTGTTTGCATTGGGAGCTAGTTAACACAGATCCTGTGGATGGAGAAAAGGAAAATATGTCTAATGGTGGGTGTTTCTGAACCTGACAATCAAGCTTGTTTTAACGTCACTGCTCTCTTGACTCCACCTGTTGCAAGCATATAAAATAAGGCAATGAGAGGTAGTACCTTTACATGGCTTCATGTAAAAGGAAACAAAGGAATTGTGGTGGCTTAGTGATTAAGAGAATGAATTCACTACTGGAAGGTAGGCAGGTCAGCAGTTCAAAACCCGAGTACTGCATGATGGAGTGAGCTCCCATCTCTTTCTCAGCTCCTGCCAACCTAGCAGTTCTAAAGCAAGAAATTCCAAGTAGATAAATAGGTACCACTTCAACAGGAAAGGTAACAGCATTTCACACACTCCGATATCTAGGCCTGCCTGCCACATGACCATGGAAACGTCTGCAGACTCAGACAGTGCTGGCTCTTTGGCTATAAACAGAGATAAGCCCTGAACCCTAGAGTCGAATAGGACTGGCTTTTGAGCAAGGGGAACAATAAGTGCACACTTAGTATTGCAGCTGATAATGCATGAGAGCAGAGCAGAGGCATGTACTGGATACTCCAGTCTATTTTCTGTATGTATGATTTGACTTCTTCCTGGTCTTTTTTTAAAAAAATACATATGATTCTATTAATAAGAGCATGGAAGAGTCATAACATACAGAAAGAATTACCTCCTTCTTTGGCCTAGAAGCCTATAGTGAAATTTCTCTTCCCTGTGAAGAAGATAAAAAGTCTGCCAAGAATAATTGCTTTTTGAATTGTGAGGGAGATTTTCAGATTTATAGTGCTTCAGATTGCTTCATCTTCATTTAATCATATTGTCAGAGAGGCCAAAGAACAGAGCAGGACTACCACATATGACACTTAGTGCTATCTTGAACCATCTGGACAGTTTTACTCCTTATGTCCCTAGACTAGACAAATGGTGAAGAAAGCTAATCTTAATTAAGGAGGGTTAGCCAGTTGATGGGGATGTATATTTTCTTTTAATATATGAATGGCTTACAGATTGGCGTTTCCTTATAGCACAGGTGTGAAAAGTGTTTTGCCACCCAGTCCTGGAAATAAGGAGATGAGCTGATGAGTTTAACTGGGGCCATAAAACTGATAACCTTGCATCTCCTGCAGAGGGTCTTACTGTAGCAGAAATACCTGGGGGAACCAGGGTACCCATATTGGACAAATCCCAGTCCCCGAATTTGCCATGTTCTGTAGATAACCCGTTCCTGACAAGGTATATTGCATAAATGTAGTGCAGCAGTTCACTTCATTTTAGTAGCAGAAAAAGAAAAAGGAAACAGAACGAAAGAAAAAGAAAGAAAAACCTCTGAAGCAAATGTTGGTTGCAAGAGAGTACTAATTTACTAACTTTCTGAGACTTACACATTTTGACCATCCCAGGGAATGCCCTGTTTTCTCCTCCATTATTAAATGGAGAAAGAGATTGAACTAGACTGACCAACCAAACAACTCTGATAGAACAAACAGACATACTGAACTACTACAATCATTCATGCACAGAACTCAGCATATATACAGAGTGGAAAGCTGTTTCTTTTGGAGGAAAGAAATGGTTATCCTGATTCAAAACAGTATTTTTGTTAAATGCTGGCCCTTCCCATCTCTATGTTAGTATACCAAACAAACACAAAGCATGATGAGATTGTAGACTGTAAGCTCAACCGTAGCACCTTCATGTGCCTTTTGGAATCTCACCAGTACCCACCTCCACCCACAGCAAGGAGCTACCTCTCTGCCCCCTCACTAGGCTGTAAATCTCAGCCTGTAGGCCCTGTTGCAGATCCTGTAGGAACATATCAATCGCTAACTTAAACAGATGCATTACAGCACCATGATATAGCCCTGTACACTCTAGTCTACTATGCAGATGCTGAACTACCAAGCACAACATGACATGAATAACTTCTCTGTTACACCTCCTGCCTGATTTTTGCATCTGCTTTCCACACCATCCTAGGAATAAAAGCTTACTATATGGAGCCCCAGACATCACATCTACATGTCCTGCAAATCACTTAATGACTTGCCCTTTCTCTGGCTCAATTATTTCCACCCAAATGAATCATTAATATATCAAGGCAGTGTGTGCACACTTATTGAACTGAAAAAAAATCAAAGGCAACTGCTGAACCCAAAACATGCCCTGTTTTCTCCTCCATTATTATGAGGCCCATGCTCCATACAGTCCTGGCAACATGCCATGCTGCCCAGTACAAAAAGCAGTGACAATTTTTTTTTTTGTTCTGTAGTCTCCTCTGGGACAAACAATAACAAAACAACCACAAATTTTTGACCTCTCATCTTCATGAAATAACCAAAGGTTTTTAGGTCCTCCTCACCTGTGGATACTCATGAATGGCTCTAACTTGGCATACCTTGCCCAGCAAACTAGGGGCTTGCTGACAAAGCTAAAAGTGCACTGGACAGGGAGTGATGAGGGTGTCTAACCCTAACAAAATATATATGCTCCCATCCGTCTTCTAATTTCAACTCCCCTCTGGGGATACGAACCAACAACCTCCTGCTTACAAGGCAGAATTTCAAGCTCCAAGCCAGGTGGCTCTGCTGCCAATGAAGCTGCTTTTGTAATCTTATATTTGGCAGCTCAGGAAGAGGAAGGCAGGCAGAGGAACGCAGAGCCCTGCTCCTTTGCTCAATCATTCCATGTTCACAGCTTGACTTGGCTCTTTAGCTTAGCACCAAGGGGAGCACCATGGTACTGGGGGCCTGGGAGGGTACCCCGAGCTGAGTCCTGGTTGCCCAATGGGCCAGCCCACTACTGCAGCAAACTCTGGCCCAAGGTAATGTTCATGCTCTGACCCAACTGTTCAGTCTTGGAAAGGCACAAATTGAGTTTTATACTAGAGTAGCAATCACCAGATCTGCAAATGTTGGAGTTCTCTTTGATACATCTTACTACAATGCAACCATCAATTAGCTAATTTGGAGGACCCCAAAAGGCCACTAGTCTTGAGGCAAAAAACAGTAATGTATCAAATTTATCCCTCCAAACCACAGCCCATAATTTGCCTAGTAAAGTAAGCATGGGTTCTAGAGTCAGACTCTGTGCCCCTCTCTCTGGACAATCTTCAAGCATCTTGCCAGGGTTGTAGTTAGGATTCTAGATGTGGGTGGGTGAATTTTTTTCCAGGATGGGCAACAATGTCATATTTATATGTCATATACATAGGCAGCCAGGAGTTTGAGGGTGGGCAAACTGCTAACTCAGGGTGGGCAACACCAACCCTTGCCACCCCCTGGCTATTGCTCTGCATCTTGCAGACCCTGAAATCACCTGTGCTGCCAACCTGCCCAGACACCTTGGCATTAAAGGCTATGGCTGACATCATGTGTTGAAAAGAATAAGGAACTAACCTATTATGGTGTAATTTTCCCTTCTAAACTGTAATAAATGCTGTACAGGAGAGGGCTAAATCTGCTCCAAGTCCTCTCTGTCCCTAAAGGCCTGAAACTGAGCATTTGCTACCCTGTAACTACAGTGAGTAGTACTGTGCTAATGGCCATTTCTACTTCACCCTTCCAACATCCCATGCCTCCACAGGTAGTACTTCAGGTGAAGCTTGGCTTCTGAGACCAAAGCCATGAACTTTGCAATATGTTGGTGGGACATTGACAATGTTATGGAGACAGGATATTTATTTATTAATTTAGTTAGTTAGTTATTTTTCAAATTTCTATTGCTGCCCAAATTGACACTGACTCTGGACTGCTAACAACATAAAGACAACATTACCATTATAACTAAAACCCTTAAAAACCCATTAAAATTCCCATGACGATTATCCACCCCATCTCATCAGTTAAAAGGGGCAGGGAGACATCTTATTAAATGAGCCAGTTGGAATGAGAAGGAAAAAACAAAAAAGATCTGTTTTGTATGTTACTTGGTTGATCTGTGTTTCACATGTCAGGTTGACATGGCAGATCGAAGTATCATCTTCCACTGTTTCTGATGTTCCTGTGCCAGTCTCATCCGGGGCCTTGGGAACTTTGCCATGAATTGATCTTCCTACCTGGTCCCTGGCCTTCCTTTATGGTCGCTTTATATCAAGTGGTATCCATTCCGTGACAAATTCCATCTACCTGCCATCATTGAAGTGGCACACATGCCCAGCCCACTGATGCCTTACAAACTCAGTCAATGTTGATGCTTGTTTTGCACCTGATCTTATAAGCAGTTCTTCATTTGATATTTGGTCAACCCATTGTATGCATAGCATTCTTTGCTCGATTTCTCTTTGTGTTACATCAATATTTTTGATGTCAACTTTTGTAGGAGCCCATGTTTCACTGCTGTATAAAAAACAGGCAGAATGGTGGTGTTTATTAGTTCAGCCTGTAATTTTCTCATTTTTGCTTCACCAAACACATCCTTTATGCTGTTAAAAGCTGCCCACATTGCTTGTCTTTTTCTTGAAATTTCTTTTGTTAGATCATGCCTTAGGTTAACCTCTTGCCCAAGGTATACATATGAGCCAACCTCTTCTACTAACTCATTTCCACATCTCATATCTATGTTTTATAAGTTATCCTGCAATATTGCCAATGTACTAATAAACTGCTATACTCGCAAGGCTCCAGATTTCTACAGGATTATGTAATAAAATTTGTAGAAAAAAGTTATTGAGATGTACTGAGTTTTATTTTTGATGATTTACAGTCTATGATCAAACTCATATTTTCAGACTTGATAATTCATGATGGAACTCTGCTGAATCTATGTAAACATTGGTGCAGATTATTCTTCAACCACAGTGAGTTTAATAATTTACATCCACCCACCCACCCACCCACCCACCCACCCACCCACCTATCTATCTATCTATCTATCTATCTATCTATCTATCTATCTATCTATCTATCTATCTATCTATCTATCTATCTATCTATCTATCTATCTATCTACCTACCTACCTACCTACCTACCTACCTACCTACCTACCTACCTACCTACCTACCTACCTACCTATTTTGACTTGTTTAGCTGCCCCCTCACTGAGGTGACTTCGGGCGGCTTACACCCAGGAAACACCACCAACATAACACACTCCAACAACCCATACATATAGATAAAACATCATAAAAATTCTAAAATATCTGAAATCTTAAAATTACTTAATCTCGAATCTAGAAATCTAAAAAACCCATAACAAAATTGTCAGATGGACATATAAGCCAGCCAGGTGTAGAAGATCCAACAGCAGCACCCCACACCACTGGGCCAGCCATGTCTTTAAATATTTCCTAAAGGCTAGCAGTTGTGGTTGGGGTTACATTTATTAAATGTAACTACATTACATGTATCCAGCAGAGTTACATGTATTAAATTTTCTGGATCTGCTTTTGGACACCTTGTTTTATTGCCCTTCTGTTACAACAGGAGCCTTCCTCTAAAGTAGGCCCCATTGTTCTTCTGAGTTGCAGCTCCCTGGCTGGACAACCCATGCCTCAGATATGTATTAAAAAAGGTAGCATTAGGCCAAATAACCACGCCATCTCTTTAGGTGTTTTAGAAGTACAGTCAAACCTCGCATAATGAGTGCTTCGCTTAGCAAAAAACTCGCATAACGAGCACGTTTTTCGCTAAGCGGTCCGACTCACATAATGAATTTTTCGCTATGTGAGTCAGATTTTTCCCTATGGAAAAACTCGCATAACGAGCATTTCTATGGGGGAAACTTGCATAATGGAAATTTTTCGCTATGCGAGTTTTCCCCCTTGAAACGCTCATTATCCGAGTTTTTCCATTGGGAAAGTCTGACTCGCATAGCAAAAAATTTGTTATGCAAGACTGACTCGCATAGCGAAAAACTCTCATAGCGAGCAGCCTCGCAGAACAAATTAAATTCATTATGCAAGGTATGACTGTATATTGAAAGCATAGCAGTATTCAGGATACAGTCCATCAAAAGATCAGAAAACATTTCAAACAGAAATAAGCAAGCTAAAGTTTCCAGGAAAAGTTCACGTCCCCTCTCCTTTCTCAAGCCACTACATTTTGGAGAATGAATGCACAGCATTCCAGAGAATGCCTGTGTGTGTGTCTCCATGTCTGGGTTACACCTCTGGCACTCCCCCTTTGGGATTCCAGCCTATGATCTTACAGCAAGACATGTCAATCATACAATCAGTTTCATTTCTTCAATTCCATGAGGCACATATTGTTTACATTCTTCTTCCTCCCCCAGGAATCACCATTTTTAAAGTACTAAAACACATTTAGGTAGGTAAAAAGATAACGAAAAAAAGCACCATTTAAAATGGGGCTTATTTTGTTACACCTTCTGCAGATATTCTACTATGTAGAGATGGTAATTGTCACACAGGCTTGACAACGTAGTCTAGGTGTGCCCTTCCCATTGGCTCTTAGTCAGCTGAATCAATCATTATTTATTAAGTTAATGTCTCCCTTAGAATTTTTTTTCCATTTCACAGTATAACCAAGAGTACCCATTTGCCTTTAATTCTGCAATGGATTACACAATATTTGGCTACAGTGACATACCTTGGATAGCTTGAGAATTAAATGAAAGACACTTCATTGGTTTTTTCCTTATTTGAAATACAGAATTGTACATAATGTGTTATCAATGGGTAGAATACGTCCTCTGCTCTTTATTCTTGTTGATTTAGTCTGTCTCAATTTGGCGGTTGACACTGACAGCTAATGAGGAATGTTCTAGATCTGTAAGATCCACCAACTCCAGATAAGAGGGCCAGGGTACACCTGATTGTGCTTCATTAATACCACAAGAGGAGGCTCTTCCTGTATACCCCTGCCAGTTCCATCTAAGAACCAGTTTCTTCTGTAACAATGGAGATTCTTGACATTTCTCTATTACTATTACAAATATTGTGGAAGCTTCATTTCATTAAATCCTTAATCGGTGAAGCCTCTTGGTTTATCTTGAATTCAGGATTCAGTTATATATGAATATAAGAGGATTGGCCAATTCTCTGACAAAGCAGCAGAAAACCAACTGGGACCCAGTTCTCTAGATCCTGCAGGACTCTCTTTGCTCAGATGGTTGCCTCATGAGTCTGACAGTTGCCACAACTCAAGAGTAGCTGTGGGTAGCTGTCTGCAGTGGTAGCAAGTACAGAGTAGTGGAATTCATTGCCCCTCTACTTTGCTGACTAGCACAAATCGTGTGCTATTCCTGCAGCAGCAGAAGCCCTGGCAGGACCAGGGCCGTAGCCAGGGGGTCGCCAGGCTGCTTCCTGCCTTCAGAAATACTCAAACTGTAGGTGCCTATTCTTGCAAAGTCACTTCCTTGTTTCAGTCGCTTAGGTCGGATGCCATAATAATGGGAAGGGCAGGGGGGAAAGGCATTATGTTCCCTTTTAAAAAAATGATCAAAAATTTCCAGCAATTATAGACTTATTTGCTGATTAGATAGTGGTTCTGATCTCTATCTCACATTCTGACTAAACAGATTATTAGACAGAGCAGATGATTTATCATCAACGAGTTGGTTTTAAGAAGGGGCTCAATAACTGAATCAATGTTTCATTTGGAAGCTTCTGATACAGACTGTTCAAATCTATATTTGCTGCTTTTGATAATCTTTCATCAGCATTTGATCTACTAAAGAGAGTGGCCTATGGCACAAATTACAAGCCACAGACATTGACAAGAGATGCTTCCTTTTAATCTATGAGATCTGCAGTGATACAAATATGCAGCTGCTCATTTACTTTCGAGGCATTTTACATAAAAAATTCCATTACCCAAAGAAGAAAGTCAGGGCTCATTAGTAACAGTGTCTACATCAAGATATTTCTTGTTTCTTCTCTATCTCCTTCCCCACAATTCCCTGACTCCTTAATAACTCAATAGCTGAAATCCTGTTGCTTGATGCAATAAATCACACTAGAGCAGGTTCATTTAATCAGTGGGGATTTCCTGAGTCTCGTCCATACATTCAATTTATTCAAATAGGCCTGCCCTATCTCTGACTTACTTTAGCTTAGCATAATATACTGCAGTTGGAGTAGGGCCCTTTGAATCAATGGAACCTAAGGAGGAGTTGACTCATCAAATCCCCACTGATTCAATCAGCCTACTCTAATACAATTTACTAGGCTAAACAACAGGGTTTTAGTCAATGCAATATATGCGTAAGAGGATCTTACTACCCTTATTATACATTGAGATGTAAACAATTGGGAGATTTTGGCAGAGCTGGATTTTATAATATAAATTACTGTAAAATCAAAATTAACAGTTTAAGAAACAGGCTGTTAATTTGGTTCCTACTACATTGATAAGAGCTTACCTTTTTTTAAAAAAAATAATGTTTATTAATTTTTGACATAAAACAAACAAAGAAAAAAACAATTCTAATACTAATCGACATGGAAATTATTTTATGAAGAGAAGTTAGTAGTGTTACTGGTCTAAAGTTCAATGTGCTTCACAAAGTAAAAGTAATTGTGAGCCATTTGGTACCTTGGTAGATAGAATATTCTGTGAAAAATATAAAGCTATAAGTACATACAGAGTTAGCAATAATGATGCTTTTATTGGAGGCTTCTCTTTTTGTGAGGGATGTTGTGTAAAAGGCCTCAAAATTCATTGTTGCTAAGATTTGTTTTCTGGGAGAATGCCAACGAATTGTAGTTCCCTCAGAATGTTAGTAGCATTCTTTTTGTAATGTGAATATCTGTTGCATCTTGCCAGAGAAAGAAGTCCGTATAAATTGACAGAAATATCACTTTTACTACCAATGCTCCAAATCAAAGAAGCACCCAAATACTCTCTTTTAGCAATAGCAATAGCAATTTCACTTATATGCTGTCCCATGATTTATAAAGGTAATTAGCATTTTGTCCCAAACATGCTGGATACTTGTTTTACCAGCCTCAGAAGGATGTAATGATGGGGAAAACTTGATCGCTATCAGGACTGAGCTCACAATGGCAGCAGTTTTGACAACAGTTTAACCACTGTGCCACAAGGGTTCTTGTATGTATTTTGGTGAGCTTCTCCCCCCACCCTTCTGTGTCCAGGTCAGATGTGAAACTCCAAAATGAAGACACCTTTTGATGAGTTCATTCTGCTGTGCCTTTCACCTCACCTAGTATAAGAAAGATTAGCTGGCAACACAAGACTGCAGTTACCCAGGTACAGCCAACTGTGGTTCAAAAATACCACAATCTTCAAGTAGATTCTTTCTGTGTACCCTGGCTAGCTGATAATTGGTGTTGGGGAGGCTGATGATGATCAAGCAAATTCCACTGAATAAGAGAGGAAGAAAAATGTTTGTCCCAACAACATGCATAATTTTAGGTGCTTCTGTCACATCACCATTACCTTTCTTCTAAGCTGTCCAGCTCCATTTTTTTTTTTCATCATGGCAGAGATCTGCGATCCCTTTGATCGATGAGGCTGTCCTTTTCCATATCTTTCTTTTTGCAATGTGGTAGCCTGAACAGTATGTGCATTCAGAGTGGCTTCCTAGTCACACTGTAAGCTACACCACACAAAACGTTTCTCCAGGTGCAATTTAAGGTGCTGGTTATTACCTTTAAAGACCTATATGGTAGTGGGCCAGGTTACTTAAGAGACCGAATCACCCAAAGGATATCAGCCCATCCCACTAGAGTGGATCAGAGGAGCTCTCTAAGGATACCAATTGGGTGGCCACTCCTGCCCTTTGGAACCTCCTGTGGACTGACATCCACCTACAATCAGAATTGATAGCATTCAGGAAAGGTCTGAAGACCTGGCTGGCCCAGCAGGTGTGGAGTGCCACGATGGGAGCAGCCCCCTCCCTGGCTTATATGATTATTCTAAATAACTAAATATCTGGGGACCTTAGCTTAACTGTCCAATGATGTTTTTAATAAGATGTATTTTAGTAGTTTAGTATTTTTGTAGACTTTGGTTATAGTGTTGCAGCTCTATTTTATACTGTGATTGTCGTTTTTGTTGACTGTAAGCCGCCCTGAGTCCCCGTGGCAAGTGGGTGGCAATATAAGTCTAAATGAATGAATGAATAAATAAATAAAATGCCAGTGTTGATATGTACCTACAATAAGAAGCCATGCAATGATACTGACAAAGACTGTCAAGAATAGAAAAGAGTGATTATTCATTGTGCTAACTTCTTGGAACATTCTTTTCCCAGCCCAGTTGTACAATTTTGCTAAAAGTTCTGCATTTGCAGCACCAAACAATTGTTTGAGTTGATGTTAATGGCCACTGAGGAGCTGGACATTCTGCAGGTGTCAACCTAGGACCATGGTCTGTGACTGTTGCTTCCTAATGGGAATTTCTTGAAATGAATGTCATGGTGTCTGGAATTGTTCTGCTTGTTATAGATGATTCATTTTTAATTACCAGAGACCTGTCAAATGGTAGACTCAAGCCACTGAAGTGAAGCTGACACTATACCTTTATTGATGATACAGGATGACGTAAGCAGGTACCCTTAAAATGTAGCAATGATTTTCTAAACTCCTCAGAAATCATTGTATTTAGCAGTTACCAATCAGTCTGGTAATCCATACCCTGAAGATATCTAGGTTGTTGTTGTTGCTGCTGTTCAGTTGCACAGTCGAGTCCAACCAGTGGTGGGATTCAGCAGGTTCACCCAAGTTCACCAGAACCGATAGCAGAAATTCGGGCTGGCCCCACCCATCCAAGTTTTGAAATAAAGTAGTCCTAATTTGGGTGCAACACAGGTCTTTCCCTCTGGCCATGCCCACCATACCATACCCAAAGAGTAGATAGTTTAAAAAAATGAATCCCACCACTGAGTCCAACCCTTTGTGACCCATTGGAACCCTGCATGCCAGGCACCCCTATCTAGGTAAAATACACTAATATTTAACAATTACATAGCACTTTGGTTCAGAGTACTTTTCTTATATCACTCTCTTAATTAAAAATACTCTGTAAATTTTCAGTATTTTTGCTTCTCAAAGTGCACATGAGTAGAGGGCTCAGGCTCAAGTGAGACAGAGTGGCTTTCCTATGTCAGTTCATAACAGAGGTGAGATACTAATCAGAAATGTCTTCATCTGTAGCTTTTGGTCAAGTTCGGTGATATGGCTAACATGTCATTAAAAAGATGGCTGCCGTAATAGGAAAAATTAAAGGAGAAAATAAGGTGACATCTCAAAAAACCAGTAAGTTTGTTTCAGCATGGGTTTTCATGGATAAAAATCAACTTTGCTGGCTTTTGTTAACATATTGAAACAGATTAATATGCATATCTATTAAGAAAATTAGGAAGAGAAAGACAACTCTATATCCTGAAAAAATCTTGCTCCAGTCCACAGTGTCAAATCTGCCTACTTCTGATTTGTACTTGATCAACTGAGAGACATCACTGCTTGGTTTTTCAAGTCTAATGTCTCAGCTACTAGCATAGAAGGATGATATTTAAACAGGATCTGACCATCAGTCTTTTAGCCAAATGTTAATGTATAAACATACATATTACTCTGGAGTTAAAAGAAGCAGAAGTATTGTCAGGAAACGACATCTTTTTCCTAATGTTCTCAAAGCTTGGTGAAATAGTAGTTTCAAATTGGCCTCATAAAAATCCTTTGTCTTCTCTGAGCCTCAAGGCTGTGTTACAGACAGCATGTTTTCCAGTATTTGTTATCTTTCTAAGCTAGCTGAGATCCAATGTTATGTCTAGGTGCCAGAGCACTCTCTGTGCACGTGTGTAAACAATGTGTTGTTTTGAGAAAGTTTTCTCTGTTACCTGATTGGCTAAAGCTAAACCACCTGACTGCAGATTCTCCATTTTGAAGAGAGAAGTAAGGAGTTCGTGTCTGCTTCTCCATGAGTGAAGATCTGTTTTTTATTAGAGAGCTTTTGTTTCTGGATCTCTATGGGCTAACATTCTTTTGCCTAGGAGCCATGCATTTTTGCTCCTTAAAAATGGTTACCTAGATTACCTGTGGACTGTATTGGACTGACTTAAGTTACAGACTTTTATTCTTTATGAACCTGATCAATTCTTCATCATTTTCCTGAACAACATGTCTTCATTGGACTAAAAGGGTAAGAGAAGCATTGCATTTCACACACAAGTCTTTGAACACGCTACCAAATTAAAACCCCTTTTGGCTGATAAGCAGTTAAGAGCTGTAAAGTTTTTTTTGCCGTCCAGCCCGCACTTTTGTTTGCTTTGGTTTACAGGGGTTTCCCAGAAGCGAGGGCCAGCTGATACGTGACAAGTATAGAAAAATCAAACATTTATCTCACTAACAAGATTGTTGGTGGATATAACAAAATATTATGCAGAAACAATACTACAAGTGAATATGTTAGTTAGTCTATAGCGCAACAGTGCATTAAGGGTGTGGGTGATTGGATACAAACACTCAGCACAGATCTATTTTGTGACTTATCTCCTCTTCCTCTGACCCCAATCTGCACCATTCTGTAGATGGTATAGTGGTTTTTTTTAAGGCAAATGGGAAAAGTTTATAAAAATGCAAGATACAGCTATCCGTTAAGTTGCCCCTCAACTGGAAAACCGTGATGAATTTGTAACTTCCATTTTAGAAAATTCTTGTTCCTCCATACCAAGAAAGCTCCAGACTAACCATATCCCAGGTCTCATTCCAAAAACACTTTTTAAAGCAGTGAAGTGGATTTCTGAATTTTGATCACACCAGAGGAAAGGTGTTTGAGCTTCTAAAGTGGTAGCTAGAGGAGATAAAGTGTAGTAAAAATATGCTGTGTCCTGTGAAAACAGAAACCTAGTTTAATAGACATCTAATGCTATGTGGTAATTGGCTGGAATCCTTCAGAGGGAGGGCCAAAGGTGAAAAATGTTTTTCTGATAAGAGCAAGATTTTTTGCCATGTTTTAGACATGCTGTGGAAGCTTAGGATTGATTTACACTGGATGGGAATGTGAGTAGAAAGAAACCACCAAAATGTAGTTCTCTACTTAGATAAAACCAGGCCAAAGCCTGGAATCTAGAAAGGTTTTTATTTTCCTATGTATAAGATGGCTAGTTTGCAAATCATGTTCCTCTGCAATAAACATTTGAAAGTTACTAACTGTGCATTTAATAAAGAATCTTTAGATCTCAGAACCGTTGTCTCTGGTGAGCTGAGAGCTAAACTGTACTGGGGAAACGTCTGGTGCCTTGTTGCCAAAACTACCATACCCTAATGACACATTTTTACTTATATCCTACCTGGACTGGTTGATTTGTTACAACAACCTGTCAGTAACCCTTCACAGCCAGGCAGAGAGTACTAGGGCCATGCCAGCGAGGCATGGGCCCAAAGCATGGGTACAGACTACTGGTTATAGGGGAAGACAACATGGTGTGTTAGGGGGCAGAAGAATTAACCTCTCTAGGCAGAGTGGGATTAACCCTTACATGGTGGTAGCGTCAAGATATGGGACCCTCAGCTTGCTCTGTGGTTTGCGTTCTCAGACTTGACATTGAGAAATAAAGTGCACAGTAACTTGGTAACTTGGCAATCTGTCCAAATGATTAGGGAAGATGTAGAACTTTTTGCTTGTATCCATTTCATATTTTTTTAGTAGTCAGATAGGGGAAGGGGCAGAATAATGGTAGCTGGATTAGGGAGTGAGGAGGGACTGGACGTGGTCCAGGAGCCCTGGCAGCCTCTGAGACCAAGGTAGTTTTCCCCTGACTATGAGAAAGGAACAGAGGAGCCTTCTTGATGCAGTACAGCCAGATGCTGAGGGTCAGAGCTGCTGGAATTGGTGAGTTCCATGAACAATCTATATTTTCAGACTCCAGAAATTTAATCTAAACTGATGATCTTCCCACTCTATTGATCACCAGTTAACTTCTACCTTGGAAGACCTTTTCTTGTATTACAAAAACAATCAGAAGAAACCAAATCTTTTATAAACACAGAACTATGCCTTCCACTTAAAGAACAAAGAAGCAGACAGGAAGTTTTGTGCCAGCTCAAAAGGCGAGATTTGGAATAGTGCCCTACTACAAAGTATCTGGGTCTAAGTCTGGATCTGACATGAAAAGAACATTGTCTGGACACCAAACAGAAAGTTGCCACCAGAAATAGTATACTTAGGAAATTGGCTGTTTCAGACTGGGCTGCACACCCACAAACAATAAGATCAACAGCATTGTCCCTGGTACTGCCATATACTAGTGCCACATGGCATACTATCACGCATCGGTCGTCCCAATTCACAAGGGCACCTCCCTATCAGTTCCTGAGCCTCTTGCTCATTCCTGGAACTTAACCCTTGCCTCACCACTTCTGGGAAAACCGAGGAAATTAGAAAGGAACTCTTACTATGCTCAGGCAGTAAGGCAGTTGAGCATAGGGCAAAACAAGGGAGGCTTCACTAGTAGCGTAGCATAGGTGTGTGTGTGCTAATCAAAGAACAACAATTTTCAAAGAGAAAAAGCTGCTTTATTCTTCAGGTTCATGTAGCAAAGTCCATGGAAAAATCGTAGATTAAAAGGTCATGACAAGAATCAGTCCAGCAAAACAATCCAGGTTCATTAGGTAATCATAGTGAAAAGAAAAGAGTAATCCCACACTATAACCAGGGTCTTAAGCCATTGAAATCCAGAAACGAACTCTCTAACTTCTCTGCAAAATGGAGAATTTTCAGTCAGGTGGGTTATTCATAGCCAATCAGGTAACAGAGAGAAACATTCTCAAAACAATGGGTTGTTGACACACATGTGCAGTCAGTGAAGACAAAACATGGTTCTCAGCTAGCTAGACAGATAAGTCAGAAATACTGGAAAACAGGCAGTCTTGTGATATGAGTCTATGAGAGAGAAGGACAAAGGATTTCTATGAGGCCTATTTATGAAGCCTAGCTAAAAACTGCAATTTCAAGCCTTGGGAAACATGAGGAAATATGTCGTTTCCTGACACATACATAATGCATATCAAACAAGGGGATGTAGCTCTTAATGAATGATGCAAGATTATTACTGCTGCTTGAAGCTTACCTCCACTGAAAAAATTCTATTATTTCACTGGCAGTATCCCTTCATAAGTATTGTATGTTAAAAGGTACTAGCAAATAGCGAACAAAATAAGGTAATAAAGTATCAAACCCTTCTACTTCATGGACATCCTACTCTTAGATGATGAAGAAAGTTGATGAAACATTTTCTGCACCTCTCTCAATCTTAAACCAAAACCCAATCTCAATATTAAACCAAAAGACGCTAGGCTAAACCTATGGAGAACAAAACAATATATCTTGCTAAATGGATGGATTCCTGGCTCCCACCAGGATAAAATTCTGACTGGGCCATATGGAAGTCACTTAGCAGATTTTTAAGCCAGTTAGGAAGATCAGATAATCAAATAAAATGGGGCTACTTTGATACAGGACAAAATTTACTGTGAATGTGCAATTTATGTCACAGTACAAAGGTACTACTTCAGCAGGAAAGTAAAAGTGTTTTTGTATGTCTAGTCATGCCTGTCACATGACCATGGAAATGTCTGTAGATGCAGACAGCACTGGCTCTGGCTTTAAACAAAGATGAGCACTAGAGTCAGATATGACTGGCACTCGAGCAAGGGCAACCTTTACTTTTACATGTAAAAAAGAAGAGCCTATAAATGACCAAGAAAACGCAATTGAAGTTTTTGTGCTTGCTGCAGGGCAGGCCTATCCTTCCTAGATTCCTACTGGGTTATTTTTTTTATCCCGATCTTAATCCTATTCAGGCAAGAAAATCAAGGCTTTTGGTTTTTTACCATACCTACCATGATTTTAGTTCTCTTGCTACTTTCCTCCTTGTCTCTCATTGCTACAGACATTAGGCTAACTCTGCCTCTAGACTTAACCCTCTGGGGCTAGTAATGGGTTCCAGTAGCACTTCCCTAGCTTGGACAGGAAGGATCAGTAAGGAAAAGGCTTCTTTGTCCCACTGATCTATTATTAGTTTCCCGCAATGGCTTTTGTGACTGACAAGATGCTTGTAATAAGGGAATGCTTATCAATGATCAGCAGGACAAAGGAAAGTGGTGATAAGACCAATGAATGAAAGGTACTCTTTACCAGCAAGAAAGAGGATTTCAGTCCTTTCCCTCCATCTAGTCCATTACACAGTTAAGCCACATAAACTCCTCATCATTTTATATAATGTAATCCCTAGCTGGGACTCATATAGCTACTTTTCCCTCTGGCATATTGCTGCCATGTGATAAAGCTGTTAAATGGATCATATATCTCCTAATTTTACAACATCTTATCTATTGAATTTAGCTTCCAGGATCTTTTCCCCACCACTAAACAGTCTGGCCTTTTCTAAATTCAGTATCTGATTTATCCGTGCATCTGTGTTGAAACTAAAACCTGATAAGTTGGAGAGCTTGTTAGTTAGGGCTTCCACTGACCTTTTAGGTAGAAACATTCTTAGGCTGGATGATGCTATCTTACCTCTTAGACCTAAATGTAAAAGTCTGGCCAAACTCCTGGACTCAACTCTTGCTATGAACCAGGATGTCTCCACCATGGCCAGGGCAACATTTTTGTCAGCTGCAGTGGATTACCCAGCTGTGCCCAGATCTGGATGGGAAAACCCTGACAACATTGATAGCTGAACCATAGACAGGAGCTTTTGGCAATATTATGCCTCCTCCTGCCCAATGCTTATGACACTCTCTCAAATCTGATTTGTATATGACCCATCTTACTTCTTAATCTGTTCTCTTTTTAATTTGTTTATCTTTACTATGTATTTAAATGGTTGGTAATCTCTAAGATCAATTATTTTAATGCCTCTGTGTGGGGCTACCCTTGAAGCTGATACAAAAACTTCAAATTGGTCAAAAATGTGGCAGCCAGACTTTTATTCCCAGTCTGGCCTGGTTAACCTGCTATGGTATTAGCTCAGTAGACCATACTGCTAACAATTCAATGCTGATCATCAGGTGGTGGTTAACTAACCTGACCACCCTGAGGACTAACAGCCTTGGGTGGTGAAGTCCACAGAGAAGGGTGATGATCCCCAAGGTGATTAAATCCTACTTGAATCCTTCTTGATGGAGAACAGTAGCCTCATCAATACTGGCTTGGGGCTGAGGAAGACTTTGTGTGCCAAAAGGCCTTGGGACCAGAAAGTGACTCACAGAACTAGGTCAGTGGTATGAGTGTCACACTGCAATACAAAAGGCAAATTGAAGGCTACTGAATTATATTGTTCCCAAGATAGTGTTCATGGCTGATCGCCATGATGATAGCCAATATTCAGAACTGGATACAGCAATTGAAGAAGAATAATTTTTTCAAGGAACATATAAATAAAATTATATTCCAGGCCACACTCACTGGTAACACACTGCATTCCATGCCAGGCTCAAGATTTTAGTTCTTACTTGCAAAGCCCTACATGCTTTGGGACTTTGTTACCTCACAGAGGAAATCTCCTACAGGAATTATGTCTGCATTGCAAGATCCACAGGCCTATGGCTAAAAGCTAAAAGGAGTGACAATAGGAAGTGTGATTTCTTGGTGGCAGCCACTTTATTTTGGAATGATCTTATTGAGATTTGTCAGGTCCCTTCTCTCCAGGAGTTTAGGAAATTATGGAAATCTTTCCTATTTAAACATTCCTTCTTAGATATTCTTCCCCAGGGTTTGGGATGAATTTATACTCTCTAGTTTTCTGATTTTCATTGTTATTTTTGGTTTAGTACTATTGATCTGTTTGATCTGTATGGAGGACTGCAGTGGCTCAAGTGGTTAAGATACTGACTGGGAGGCAGAAGGTCAGCAGTTCAAAACCCAAGTACTGCAGGATGGATTGAGCTTGTCTCTGTCTCAGCTCTTGCCAGTCTAGCAGTTTGAAAGCAAGAAATTGCAAGTAGCTAAATAGGGACCACTTTGGTGGGAAGATAAACAGTGTTGCGTGCACTTTGGTGTTTAGGCATGCATGCCACATGTCCATTGAAACATCTGCAAATGCAGACAGTGCTGGCTCTTCAGATATAAACAGAGATGAGCACTGAACCCTAGAGTCAGATATGACTGGCCTTCGAGCAAGGTTGACCTTGATGGAGCAAAGTGGAACTTGATGCTTCCATTTGGAACATATGCAAGTTCATAAACACAACATATAAATATCAAATAATCAGTATCGGACCACAAATCATCAAAATATCACAATATCATATCACAGCAAAAAGTATCACATTACAGTAAAAAAGTATCACATTGCAGTAAAAAGATATCACATTACAGTAAAAAGATTCAATAAGCATCAACATCAATAATAAAATTAATAATCAAAAGTATCTGCAAAAAGAAACTAACACAACAAAGTATCAGTAATTGCTAAGTGTTCCAACAAATGACAAGCCTCCCCCACAGCCGCAGATGTCTCTTACAATCCCAGCCAGTGGCGGCAGTGCGAAAAGTCCTGCTTCAGAGCGTCTCTTAAATCCCCAACCGGGGCGGAGCTCTGGGGACAGGTGGAAAGGGTCCCGGGGCGAAAACGCTGAGGTGCTCTCTCCGCCCCGCCGCAGATGTTCCTCATGGCGGTGGCAGTATTACTGTATTTGGTAGCTATCATATGTCATTATACATTCTCTGCCTTGAGATGGAATCTAAAAAGCAGATTTCACTCTTCTGTTTCCTTTCACCCGGTCCCTGCTTTCTGTACAGCTTGTCTGATAAAAAGAACTGTATACATTGTTATAGCAGTTCAATATGTCCTAATGAAGCTATTGCTCATCTTTACTTTACTTTACACATCAAACTTCTTTTATGTATCCAACACTTTTGTGTTTTTATTCAGAAGAATAACAATTTTTATCTTTACCAGGCCTCCCCCCACCACTGCCCAAAATAACTATAATTAGAGTGAATGAATTAATAGCATGCAAAGATTCTGTCGTCGTTTTGTAACTGCATTCATTTTTATAATTAAAGATCCCATTTGTTTCATGACTCATTTATTAAAACATTTTTTCACCAGTTGTTGTTTAAACTATATTAATTCTGTTTTGTTCACTTCCATTCAACAATGTGTTTTTGTTTTTCTTTAGCTAACTGCAGAAGCTGCCACTGGGAGAATTTATTTATTTATTTATTTATATTTCATACTTGCTAACCCGCCCCAATCGGGCAAGCCCGACTCTGGGCGGCTTACAACCCAAGTTAAAACACATCAATAAAAAATTTAAAAATTCATAGACTAAAACAGTATCTGGGGGTGTCGTCAGAAGGGTAAAATCCTTAGACTTGTGGGATCCCACATCCCTGGAACCCCACACATGTCCTGCCAGCCAGGTCTTTAAGCTCTTCCGGAAGGACAGGAGTTCTGTCTGCATGCGCAGCTCAGTTGGGAGGAGGTTCCAGAGGGCCGGGGCGAACACGGAGAAGGCCCTCTTCCTGGTGCTAGCGAGGTGAGCCTCCCTAGCCGATGGTACAACAAGAGAGCCCCTCCGATCCGCCCTGGTGGGACGGACAGATGTTCTTAGGGTGACGCGGTTTCTTAGGTATCCTGGCCCACTACCATATAGGGCTTTAAAGGTAATGACCAGCACCTTGAATTGCACCCGGAGACAAACTGGCAACCAATGCAGCTCCCTAAGCAGTGGAGAGGCCCGAGCATAACGCCCGCGCCCCATCACTACCCGGGCTGCCGCATTTTGGACCAGCTGCAGTCTCCGAATGGTCACCAAGGGCAGCCCCATGTAGAGCGCATTACAGTAGTCAAGTCTGGAGGTGACCAAAGCGTGCGTGACCATAAGCAAGGCGTCCCGGTCGAGGAGCGGGCGTAACTGGCGTATTACACGAAGTTGTGCAAAAGCCCTCCTGGCCACGGCTGCCACCTGCTCATTGAACAGTAGCCGTGAGTCCAGGAGGACCCCCAGATTACGCACCGGGTCTGTTTGGGGCAGAACTGCCTCATCCAGAACCAAAGCTGGTAACTCCCGTGTCAACGCGGGGCCCCTTACCCATAGCCACTCAGTCTTACCGGGATTCAGCTGTAGCCCGTTTTCCCCCATCCAGACCTCAACAGCCTCCAGGCAACTGGAAAGGACTTCCACTGCACCGCTTGGGTCCCCACGGGCTGAGATGTACAACTGGGTATCATCAGCATACTGATGATACCGTACCCCGTGGGAACGGATGATCTCACCCAGCGGCTTCATGTAGATGTTAAATAGGAGAGGAGAGAGTACCGAGCCCTGAGGCACCCCATACTGCAGGGGCCTAGGGCTGGACTCCTCCTTCTCCAGGCACACCGACTGGGTCCTGTCCCTCAGGAATGAGGAAAACCAGGACAACACTGTGCCCTGGATCCCCAAACCCCGGAGCCTTCCCAGAAGGATGCCATGATCGACAGTGTCAAAAGCTGCTGAGAGATCGAGGAGAGCAAGGACAGACGGCTCCCCTCCATCCCGCTCTCTCCAGAGATCATCCACCAAAGCGACGAGTGCAGTTTCAGTACCATATCCGGGCCTGAATCCTGACTGAAACGGGTCCAGATAATCCGCTTCATCCAGGACATCCTGTAACTGCTGCGCCACAGCTTTTTCCAGGACCTTACCTAAAAAAGGTAGGTTAGACACTGGACGGTAGTTGGAAATTACCATAGGGTCGAGGGAAGGTTTTTTCAAGAGGGGGAGCACTAAAGCATGTTTAAATGGTGCTGGAAAATGCCCCTCTTTTAATGAAGCATTAATAATCGCCTCGACCCAGCCACCTGCCACAATCTTGGCAGCTTTAATTAACCAGGCAGGGCATGGGTCCAGTGCACAGGTCGTGGCGCGGACAGATACAAGAAGCCTGTCCACTTCCTCAGGGCCAACTGGCTCGAACTGATCCCAGATAACATGGCTAGACTGTGCCTTGGTCAACCCCAGTTCAGTACCTTCCACGCCGGGATTAAACTTCGAGCGGATCTGAGCGACTTTCCCTGCTAGATAATCAGCAAAAACATCAGCAGACCCCTGCCAACCAGGGCCCGGCCCCTCCTTGCCAAGGAGGGACCTGGTCACCCGGAACAGGGCCGCTGGGCGATTATCTGTGGAGGCAATGAGGGCGGTGAAATATTGACGTTTCACCGACCCCATCGCCACTAGGTAGTCTTTAATAGCAGCTCTAACCAGTGTTCGATCGGACTCGCTCCGGGTCTTCACCCAGCGGCGCTCTCGGCGTCTCTTAGCTCGTTTCAGCTCCCTTAGCTCTTCTGTAAACCAAGGGGCAGATCGACCCCCACGAGCGTGGAGAGGCCGTAGTGGCACGATTACATCCAAAGCTGCGGTCGCTCTCCTATTCCAGGAATCGACAAGGGCTTCGGATGAACCACTTCGCAGGTCAAGAGGACAACACCCCAGTTCCCGTTGTAATCCTTCTGGATCCATTAGTCGCCGGGGGCGGGCCCATTTAATTGGCCCTGCCTCCCTACGGTGAAGTCTCGCCCCCAGGAAGTCCAGAGTCACCAGATAGTGATCTGACCATGGCACAGGAGTGATGTCTAAATTCTGTATTTTCAGATCACTCTGCCACGGCTCCGACAAAAAGATCAGATCTGGGGTGTAGCCACTGCTCCTGGTAGGGCCCTGGATTACCTGGGTCAGGCCCACGGTTGCCATGGAAACCATGAACTCCCGAGCTACCTCAGAACCGATCCCCAATGACGGCAAATTGAAATCCCCCAGCACCATCAGCCTGGGGGTCTCCAACGCCAGGGTCCATTCCTCACCTAGCCTCAATTCTGGAATGTGGCAGCCATCACAAAAATTGTTAATTTGCTTGGCATTTGAAGCAACATTCCGTGCTTTGGGGAGAATGGAGGGTAAAGAAAGTATTCACTGAAATTAGCACTCCTGCCATGCTACAGAGACAGGTAAATACCTTGCTCAAATTGCTACAAATGGAAGACCCTCTCAAGTACATCCACCTATGATGAGGATGTCAATCCTAGCTTTTCTCATTATTTTATGCAAAATCTTTCTTTACACTTGTATTTAATTCTTCCAGTTTTTGGAAATTGAGCAAATAGGCTAAGAAAGTCACAGCTTTTTAGCTTGAAATTTCAAAATTCAGAAGCATCAGATGCATTATTTGCATCTTTTTGATCAATCAGCCAGTATTTTACTGTATTCTTTGCTTCTCAAAGAGAAAAGTCACTAATACTCTGCATACATTGCGGAAAATGTCCATTGCCTTATACTTCCACTACAGGTATGAAATCCCAATGGAATCAATTCTTAACAGACTGCCACAACCCATTATTCTCTTTGGGAGCAAGTAATTCATCAAACTTTTTTCACATCCTTATTCTGCACTTTCAATTATGAATATTTATACTACATGAATTACAGCTAAGGAACTACAACAAGACATTATATCCATGAACCAATAGTGTAAGATAAATAATATGAGCATCAATAAAGAGAAGACTGAGGTAATGGCAATTGGAAGGAAACAGCATACTCTAAATAGCAAAAGAGGGGGAAAGTATAAAACAAGTAGCAGAATCCAAATAACTAGGAACAACATTTACTGAAAATGGCAACATGGACAAAGAGATTGCGGTAAGGCAAACCAAATATTGGGACAGTTAGCTCCACTCTTACAACATAAGGCAATACCAATCAACACTAAGAAACACCACATACAAAGCATATTCATTTCCACCTTATGTTACCAATGCCAAACATGGACACTTGCAACAAAACATAAACAAAAGTTGGGCACCATGGAAATGAGATGTCTGAGGAAGGATGCTGGAGTTACTAGAAGGGGTAAAATCAGGAATGAGATTATAAGGGAAAGAACTGGACCAGAACCAATCTTAAAGTACATAAAGAGACAACAAAGTGGTCTACCCAGTTGGAGATAATATCTTGGAATTCCATACCATACAAGGCATATGTGGAAAGAGGAGGACAAAGACCACAAGACCCAGAGGAAGGTGGAGAGATAACATCAAAGACACTGTTGTTGTTGTTGTTGTTGTTGTTGTTGTTGTTGTTGTTGTTGTTGTTGTTGTTGTTGTTGTTGTTGTTGTTGTTGTTGTTGTTGTTGTTGTTGTTGTTGTTCAGTCGCACAGTTGAGTCTGACCTTTTGTGACCCCATAGAGCACAGTATGCCAGGATCCTCTGTCATCTGCCATCCTCCATAGTCCAACCAGGTCTACACCAACTGTGTCAACAATGCTGTCTAACAATCTCCTCATCTGCCTCTCCCTTCTCCTTTTGTCTTCAGTCTTTCCTAGCATCAGGGTCTTCTCCAGCAAATCCTCTTTTCTCATTTGGTGAGACATATTGCCAGAAATCAAATAACGCCAGTGGAGGCTGCTAGAAGTGCCAGAACAAGAATCTTGCATCTCCCTCAACACCCAACAGGGTGAAAGAGGAAGCAAAGAAGAATTCTTGAATTCAGTCAAACTGATTTTGACTTTACACGATTTTTTAAATATGCACTCAGAAGTAATTTACCATTGTCTCCTTCAGGGAGTACTTGAAGTTAATACAGTTTGTCCAAGGTTATACAGGCTGGTATTTCTCCTGGAAGGTACTGTGCAAAATTGAATTTCCAACTCTAGCTGCACAGCCAGATGCCTAAATGAGTTATCCAGTTAACCTGTTTGGAAATAAATGTAAATTAAATCAAATGAACTCAAAATAGTTTGACTTTTCATTTATTCTAAAATGAATGCATATCTCTGAAATATATTGGTGCTCTAAGTTGTGTAGAACCTGAGAAAAAGACTTAATTAGATATTTTCCCTCAAAAATAGTATTTTATCCCATTCTCTATTTCTGTATTGGAACTAAGCAAATAAGAAAATTGCAACATACCCAAAGTGCTTGTCAACACTTTATTCAACATTTCAAAAAGTATGCCATAATTAACAAAGCATTTTAAATTAGTTGAGTAAACATATAAAATGCTAGTTAATTAAAGACTTGTTCATGGCTTGCTGTTCCTGTTTAATTGAGTCTGGAAAAAGAATAAGCCTAATGAGAATAATCTATTATATTATGCAAAATAATTTAAGAAAGTTTGCAGAAAGTTGGCATAAACAGCACAATTCTTTTATGGCTTCACCTAAAATTGTAGCTTAGAATTAAGTTAATGTAAAGTCATATTTTTTTGTGATTAAGAAGACTACAGCCCTAATTCTAACATGTAAAACTTACAAGTAGCAACTCAGTAACACAAGCAAGCAACTATGGCAGGTTAGAAGTACAGTAATACCTCATAGAACATTAGTATCGAATAACACTAAAATCGCATAACATTAAGGAATCTGGGGGGAAGAATTGCATCAGATAACATTAAGATCCTATGGGATGCTTCAGATAACAACCGCTAAAGCCTGTGTGGTTACAATGTATCTCTATGGATCCCATAGAGGATCAGATAACACTAAAAATCATATAACACCAAGACTTGTGGAACCAGGTTTTAGTGTTATATGAGGTTTTACTGTACAGTCAAACCTCGCATAAGGAGCGTTTCACTTAATGAAAAACTTGCATAATGAGCAAGTTTTTTGCTAAGCGGTCTGACTCGCATAACAAAAATTTTCGGACTTACCCTATGGAAAAACTCGCATAACAAGCGTTTCTATGGGGAAAACTCGCATAGCGAATTCGAGTTTTTCTATAGGAATTTTGTTTGTTTCACATAGCGAGCAACCTCACATAGCAAGCAACCTCGCATAATGAATTGAATTCGTCATGCGAGGTATTACTGTACTTGATCATTATTTTTTTGGTAATAATTACTTGTAATGCCTTTTTCTATTATCTTCTACTATATATTTGCAAAGGGCTTCCAAAACTCTGGCATACATTATACCTATGGCAATGTGATGCAATAACTGGCATGGGAAAAGTTCAAGTGATTAAAGAATTCCTCCTTTTGTCTTGTGGTGCATGTGTATTGGGATTAATCTATTTCATTGTATGGAAGCCACAGGATAGAAAGAGGAAGTATTTGATTAGCAAAATTTCTTCGGCCAACGTACATTACCAAGCAAGCAGGTTTTTTTTTAAGTAATTAGATTCCCCCCCCCCTTCAGTCCTATGGCTTCCATGCAACAAAACTGGCTGTTCATGAATTGGAAAAGCTACAGAACAGAAGGAAGAAGTCTTCATAACCATTTGCACAAAGCATGTGGTATCTCAATACATCTAGGTCAGTAATCTGGATACTAACAGTATTCACTACTTTTATATATCATTAGAAGATTAGAGTAGCATAGTTGAGGATAGTTGCATAATTTAGTATATATATATATTTAAAAAGTGCTAGGTATAAAGAATAGGGACATAGCCATGAGCCAAATGAACAGGTAAATTAAGTTAAATTGATTTGATTTGTCAAATAATGTTAAAGGGGGGGGGGGCTGTGTGAAAAAACAAAAGATATTTCAATAAATTTTATATATTAAGTTATATTCTCCATGTCAAAGAAATAAAAAAGAACAATTTGGATTGAATTTATTGTGCTTGCAAATGTAGAGCTTAATTGTGCCTGTTTCTCAGTAGCATTGAAAATTTGCTGAAGTTGTTAGAAAAGAAACTACAAGCTGACAGAAAAGGAAAATGCAAGTATTTTAATAACAGGGAATCATTTGATCTCACAGAAAAATTATGTCAAATCTATTTTTAAGCATTTTTTTCTTTGAAATCATATATATGGGGAGGCAGTGAGGAAAATGTTATTTTGCATAGAGATTAAATCCTTTGTGCTGGTACTGTATGTGAGATATCTCTCAAATAAATCTATTTGTAGTGCAAATTGCCATTTTGTTTCATAAATGTCCATGACAGAAGTAATTTATGCAACAGTTTCAAAGTCTGTTCTATTGCTGTTAGGTACTATTGAGGCACCACCAAGCAGGATCATGATTCAGCCTTCCATCCTTCTGAGGTCAGTAAAATAAGTAAGTAAAAGTGAGTTGGGACAGTATACAGGTGTAATCGCTGTTGCTCTTGTTATTGCTATCAACTACTTACTCACATCAATTCTTGGGTTGAAGGCATAAAACGAAGCTAGTACAGTAGAACTCCATATAACAAAAAAGCTCCATTCCATGGAGCTCTTTGTTATATGTTTTTTTTTTCATTATGCAAAGTACTATTAGCGATATCCCGCATAACAAAAAAAAAAGTTTTTATACGGGGTTTCATTAAGTGAGGTATACCTCACTTAACGAAAACCCCATATAATGAACTTTTTTTTCATTATGCAGGGTCTACCCCATATAATGAAATGAAAATTTTGTTATGTGGGGTATTGTGGTTAGCTGGAAAATGCTTCATTGTACGAATTTTTCATTATGGGATTGGTTTTACGGGGTTCTATTGTATATTATGGTTGTGCTTGTGCTATTGCTTTTGTTTTGGAACTCCTTCTTCTGTGTCTAGACCAGATATGAAATTGCCAAAATGAAGCCACTTTTGGGGAGTTCTTTCTGTAGTTCCTTTCACCTGACCTAGTGTGAGAAAGATTTTCCAGCACAAGGTGGCCATTGCCTGAGGTACGCATAGTGTGGTTCAAAAGTACCACAATCTTCAAGGAGGTTCTTTGTGTGTGCCCCAGTTTGGAACTAACTTACCTAGGTACTGGTTGACCATAGCTTAGTACTCTTAATTGTTGTATTCTAGCCCTTTTAATAAGAGGTGAATCAGGCCTCTCCAACAGGTATAATGAAAAATCATGGGTAGCTTGGCATAGATTTCTCAGAAACCAATGACAGCAATGATTTATGAATGCTGCATACCATTTTCTAAATAAAATATGATCATCTCAAGATTTACTGGTAAAGTAAGTGAAGGCCTTGTGTTTTCCCTCATCGCTCCATTTGTAACAGTGGTCCTGGTAGCATTCCACTTTTGAAACATCTACCATCATGCCTCTCAAGCAATGAGACAAACCAACATTTTACCGTTCAAATGTATAAAAAAAATGGGGGGGGGGCAACCCTCAAACTATAATTATCTTTCTTGGTTCCCATTATGTTGTATCATCCTACACTATAGCGTACTTGCCTTTCATTTATTTTTATTTATTTTCTCTGAATTATTACGTAGTGCAGTTAGTTTTGCATGGGTAGCATCACTCTGCAATGTTTTCCTCACATCTTTACTAAATTTACCAATGCTTTTGATTTATTTTTAGTTGCAATGTTTCAGGTCTTGAGTAAAATGACTGAGGAATAAGCATGACTAAATATGTGACGCTTATTAGTCCGTATTTCCCCAATGTTTGACATGTTAACAGTCCACATTTGACAGTATTTGATGGCCATTATTGGCAGAGAGTATATCTAATCTTCAAGTGCTGTGCACTAATCATTAGCATCTTATTTTGGCTTCCCTTTTTACAGCCTTTCCCTTTTTATCTTAGCATTTATAAATATGTATACCTCTATGTGTGAGCAAGGATTCACAAAACTGCATTGACATCCCAGAAGCTGAATCCAGTGTTTGACAAATCACTTCCATTTTGCCTGAAACATGTTAAAATAACTTTTGCTGCAGCTTTATAAAGTAGAAAAAGTTATCATTTTCTTAACAGATCATCATTTGAAATAATCTTGAAAGTTTGAGCTATATTTCATTTATTTTAAACAGTACTTTGGCATTGACCCTCCAGCCGAGGGGAAGAAGCAACAGCTGAACTGCTGGCCAGCAACAAGAACTCCGCCACCACTCTGGACCCTCCCTCAGCTAGTCTGGCTGAGGGGAAGGAGCAACAGCTGAGTGGCTGGCCGGCCACAAGAAGGGGGCCGAGAGAAGCCAGATCATCTGAGCGACCCTGTGGACTGGCTTCAAATGCACCGCAAATGCTGCCTCCTTGGTCCTCTCGTTCTCAGTCAGTCCGCCTTGGTGAGGACAAACAGCTGAGTTGCCCGGTGGGTTTTTTAAAACTGTACTACCGTTGCTGCCACCATTGCTGGGCACACCCTCTGACATCCTGGCTGACGAGGATGTTGAGCCCAGGTCTCTGTCGCGGACATCGAGCCCAGGTCTCCATCGCAGTCGTCGAGCCCCGGGCTCAATCCGCAGACATCGAGCCCCAGGCCGTGTCGCAGATATTGAGCCCCGAGCCCCATCGCAGACATTGAGCCCAGGTTCTGTTGCAGACGTTGAGCCCTGGGCTCCATCAAGGACACTATGTGTTTTGCTGTTTCAATTTGTGTCTTGTTATATTTTGTGATTATTATTTTTTGTGATATTTTGCTGTATTTTGTTATACAGTAAAACCTCATATAACACTAAAACCTGGTTCCACAAGTCTTCGTGTTATATGATTTTTCGTGTTATCTGATCCTCTATGGGATCCATAGAGATACATTGTAACCACACAGGCTTTCGCGGTTGTTATCTGAAGCATCTCATAGGATCTTAATGTTATCTGATGCAATTCTTCCCCCCAGATTCCTTGATGTTATGCGATTTTCGTGTTATTCGATACTAATGTTATATGAGGTATTACTGTACTATATTTTGCTATACAGGTACTGATGTTTTGCTGTATTTTGCTACATGTTGTGAGCCGCCCAGAGGAGGTGACATATAAATTAATAATAATAATAATAATAATAATAATAATAATAATAATAATAATAATAATAATAATAATAATAATAATAATAATAATAATAATAATAATAATAATAATAATAATAATAATAATACAGTTGTACCTCGCTTAAAGATCATAATGTGTTCCACAGGATTACTCTTTAAGCGAGTTTGCTCTTTAAGCGAAACACCATTGTAAATGACCAATTGTGGGGGGGGGGGATTGCAAACCCCGATTTATTTGTTAAGCGAGTTTTTGGTTGGTTTTATTTGTTAAGCAAAGCGAACATTCAGAGAAAATTCTGCTCTTTAAGCGAGTTACTCTTTAAGTGAGACACTCTTTATGCGAGGTTTGACTGTAATAATAATAATAATGATAATAATAATAATAATAATAATAATAATAATAATAATAATAATAATAATAATAATAATAATAATAATAATAATAATAATAATAATAATAATAGAGAAAATCTCTAGAATAGAAAAAATCAGTTTCAAGAAAAAAATATTTGGCTCATGCAGTTAAATTTACTGTACTTGGAAAAGAACTTAAGGTACAAGGATGATGCATCAGTGTACCCATCTTTTGAATAAAAATTGGGAGGAGTTGATCTGTTGTCCAAATTTCCTTGCTGAAGGGGATAATTTTGACCACAACATTTATGTGAAACCACACATTATCTGAGTGATGCAACATTGATCTGCAATCTGAATTTCCTTGCTTTTGAGGATATAGTTTCAACAATTACATTATGCTTTAAACTTAACATGTATTCTCCTTGGAGCAATTCCTTGGGTGATTTTTTAAGGGGAAATATGAAGTAAGATGAGGAGGATAATGTCTTTTATACTGCTGGCCTGGGTTGAAGAGACCAGGAGACGGGGGGGGGGGGGGACACTGGCTATCTGTAATTGAAAGCCATACCAGCTGCATTTGATCTCGTGGGAGAAGAAAGCTTCAAGGTCATACATATCTTTTGGAAAAGGTACTGTTATCAACAAGGTTCAAGATACTGGGACATTTGATTGGAACATGTTCCCAAAGGCTCTGGAATGTGGTCTCATTGATATAAAACTGGAAAGGGAAATTGCTTAGTTTAACTTAGTATCTCTTAGAAGAACACTATGCTCACCTGCCACTTTTGCATATGCTCTGGAACCATTCTGACAATTTGCTGAGTTGTGAATATAAGTTTAGGATAACTATTTTTATTATTTTCTGCGAGAACTGTTCTGGAACTGTGTGACTTACAAAACTCTTTTGAATGCTGTACCACACACTTTTATTTGCTGGGTTGTGTGTGTGTGTGTGTGTGTGGTTTTGTGTTTGTTTGTTTTTTGAATTTTTGAACTGCTTGATCTTTGTCTTTTGAACCTTTTTGCCTTCTCAATAGATTAAATTTTTTACAGCAATTTGTGTTCATTTGGTAAGAGATTTTTGTTGGTGCTAAATCCAACTGTAGTATTGGCTGTGTATGTATATGGATTTAACAACTTAATATTTTGTGAGTATTTTGGTAATTTTACCTTAAAGGGTATGTTTAAGACCCAAAGGTTGTTGGTTACATCTGGGTGCACTGAAAAATCAGAAGGACTAGAGTCCATGAAGATTTCCCTGGCCATCAATGTATTTGATGTCCTTAGAATATACACCAGAAAAATTTGGGTAATATTACTAATTGGTTTGTGCAGTCCTCTCCACCTTGGCCACATCTTGACAGGGAATCACAGAGACAGTAGTGCTGAATATTATTATTTCCAGTAACAAAATTTCTGGTAAATCCATTATATAAACAAACAAAGCAAATAGCAGCATTATCCATTGTAGTCAATTTACAAAGCAGACCAATATCTCCCAATTAGTTTCAGCTGGACATCTAAGGAAACTACACTCCTTCACAAAGGAGAATGAGTTATCACTGAACCTGTCTCTGAAACAGAACACATGTGCTATAAGGTTTTATCCAGACACATCCCCAACTTGGTTTTGATATACTGCTCAAAGTTCTCCAAAGTACACTTGTACCTCGCTTAAAGAGCACAATGCGTTCCACAGGATTGGTCTTTAAGCGAGTTTGCTCTTTAAGTGAAACACCATTGTAAGTGACCAATTGTGGGAGGGATTGTGAACCCCGATTTATTTGTTAAGCGAGTTTTTGGTTAGTTTTATTTGTTAAGTGAAGCGAACATTCAGAGAAAATTCTGCTCTTTAAGCGAGTTACTCTTTAAGCAAGGCGCTCTTTATGCGAGGTTTGACTGTACAGATTTTAGTCTAAGATCCGTTTCACCAAACACTACTTCAGCCCAGGAATACAAGGTAGAAAGCAAACATTTTCACTCTGTAAGTACCACTGTTCAATGTTAACTTGGATGAAATAAACAAGTAGAAACCTTATGCTTTCAAATAAAAAGCCCTAATAAACATGTTGAACAAATTGAAGCAGTGTCCACAAATAATTTCAATGGTGAAGCTAACATGAAACCTTCTTTTGAACCACAACTATAGGATGAACCACAGTATGTTCTACATCAAGGTTTCGCACCAAACATTTGAGCGGCTCACAACATGTAGCAAACACGTCTGAAAGATTCATATGCAAAAGCATCCTAAGTTATATGCAAGGGGAGATCACTGCAGAAAATCTAGTTTAGCACCACTAAAGTTTAGTTACATTGTTGTAGATTATGCTATTTCCCCTATGCTGGCATAAATTGCCCAAGATGGTTGTTACTGTCAGTGGCATAGTGCGGGTTTCAGCTGCCTGGGGCGCAGGCCAAACTCGCTGCTGCCACCCCCCGGTGCCCGTCCCTATTCCCCCTCCGTGGGGGACTTTTCCCAAAAACAACGCAACATTTTCAAAACTCTTTTGACCGCCCTCTTTTATTTTCAGGTCCGCTTTTCAGTTATTATTTTTAAACCAACCCCCTTCCTCCTTTGACCCATGATCTCTCTTCCTTATGGCCACGATGGCCATCCACCCCATTCCAAATCCCTCCGGGACAAGCCGGCCTCCTCCCGGGAAGAGCGAGAGGTGAAAAGGCAACACACGGCAGGGTGGACCGCCCAGGCCCTCACCTACCTTTGAAGAACCACTGCAGAGCCTCCGTCTCGTCCACCACCTCCATGGCTGTGCCATGCACCAATTGGTTGGACTAGCTGCCAAGCCCGCAAGGCGGCATCATTCCCCCTGGCCTGGGGGCCGCTGGCAGCACCACGCCCATGGTGCCCACCCCACAAAGCCCTTTCTCTTGCTGATGCTGTGCCTGGGACTGTGGCCCTGGCTGATCCACCCGGGCTGAAGGTGGAAAGGGGGGCACTTCCCCAACTTGCCTTTTGTCCAGCAGGAAGAGCGGGCATGCTCCGCCCTGGGAAGGGCCCCTTTCCTCTGGCTTGGTCAACTCCCGGGCCTCCCCCCTTCATGCCCTCCCTGCCTCCTCCTGCACTTCCTGCATGCGACCTGTTGCCCTCAGAGGCCAAGCCGGGGCAGAGAGCGTGCAGGAGCCCAGCAGCAGAGGAAGCCGAGAGGCGAGGTGCTACCTCCTTGGCACAGGTTTGTGTCAGCAGTGATGGCAGCAACTGCACTTCATCCCCGCTGCTCCGAGCAGCCTCTTGCTCAGTCCCCTCTCTTCAGCAGCATTTGGAGACATGGATCTCTGCCTTGGGGAAATTTTCGGAGCCTTCCCCACTTCAAAATGTGCCACACCCAGGATGATGTCATCCCGGGCGTGCCAAGGGCCTCTCTTAGCGTGGCAGATCCTGGGTAGAATTGTTTAATAAGATCAATGCATGAGGACCTCTTCCCTTTTAGGAATATGTTGTATGATAATGCAAGAAAAGAAAGACAAAAGGTGTCTTCATTTTGTCAGTTTCATGTCTGGCCTAGACGAGGAGGAGGGAGGAGGAGGGGGAGGAGGAGGAGGGGGAGGAAGAAGAAGAAGAAGAAGAAGAAGAAGAAGAAGAAGAAGAAGAAGAAGAAGAAGAAGAAGAAGAAGAAGAAGAAGAAGAAGAAGAAGAAGAAGAAGAAGAAGAAGAAGAAGAAGAAGAAGAAGAAGAAGAAGAAGAAGAAGAAGAAGAAGAAGAAGAAGAAGAAGAAGAAGAAGAAGAAGAAGAAGAAGAAGAAGAAGAAGAAGAAGAAGAAAGTCTTTCTCACTACCCAACTGTTATCTCATTTGTCCATACTAACTTTACAGGTGTTATTTTGTATCTTGAAAGCAGAAATTATAAGGAGTGGTTTTACCAATTCCACACCACAGTGAGTTTGCATGGCAAAGCAAAGATTTGAACCTAGTCTTCCATATGTATATATGTTTCCTGGTTTTATTTGTTAACTGCTCTGGCAATACTCTGCACTCAGAACCAGCTGTTCAAGCACTTCTAAGAGTACACTGTAATCCAATGGTTCGCAACCTTTTTTTGGCCATTCCCCAGCTAAGCATCTCTAAAATCCTGATGCCCCCATGACATATAATTATTATTATTCAAAAAGTGAACATCTATTCATGTGGAGGAAGCCTAAAAGGCCATTAATGTGGTTTAACTCATTCTTGAATTGCCCCCCTTAAAAATCAAATTGCCACCCTGTGGGGTGTGTGTCTCACATTGGGAACCATGGCTCTAATCTCTGTGTAGCAGCCAAAACATTACATTATCTTGGTGCTCAAGCCATTGCCAGGATGTTTATGTAATCATTTCTTTGGAAGTTTGATACCTGAATTAATGCTGTTGTAACTTTGAAAATTCATCATTACCTGTATCTGTATCCCAATTCATCTAGGGTTTTTTTCATGAAGCCCTGTACATTATTAAAATAAATCTGTGTCCTAGACATTGTACTCTTTGTTTGTGAAGGAGTAGGTTACAATTTAAGAAAGTTCTAATTGCCATACATTTTCTGGTTTTAAAGAGGTCACAATGCTTTTGTTTTGCTGCTTTTTTAAAAAAAAACTTACTTTGTTTTTACTATTATCCACACTAACATGGCAGCCATATCATTGTATGTCATGAAGCCATATATAGGGCAATGATAGTTATATGAACAGCTTGGGAGGACTTGATTATGAATAAATTTTGTAACAGATGCCATTTAGGTAAACAGCAGAATTTCTGTTAACACAAAGCTATGTTTAGCAAAAGCCATATGGAGAAAACAAACTATATAACATGGATAATGAGGATTTATTACATGCTGATGAGACAATACATATGAGAATTTATTCTAATTATTAATGTGACTAAACTTTAACACAACAAGCAGTTACCACATTAATTCCTTTATTCTCCAACAGTTTCTCTTTTTCATTAAGAATCTTCCTCTGCATTCTTAAGGCTTTTTAGAATTGTTTGTGGTTGAGACAGAGATTTTTCAAATGGAGGAGCTAGGCAAATGCCTTTGTCGGATCACTGGGGGGGGGGGGGGAGGACCCAGACACTGTAGAGCTCTTGTGATTCAAGATCACCTATTCAGACACAAACCAAATTCTCATGGTCAGTGCTGGAAAATTATCAATGTGAGTCATAAAAGTTCATGGCTAGAAGTTGTGCCAGGCTTTCTTACTTAGAAGCGAGCGAGAAAAAAAAACATCAGGTTACATCATGTACCTATAACTTTTTATCATTGGTCAATTGGGGTTGAAATTTAGTTTACGCAATAGGTAGCACCCATTACAGCCAAATTAAAGTCAAGTAGGAATATTACCTAGTGGTTGGAAGCAGCTCTTTCCTTCAAGTTGTAGTGCTGCTGGGCTGCTGTTAAATGTTCATGTTGAGTTCTTGGTGGTGCTGTTGGGTGGTTTTTTTCTGGTATCCATAGTAATTCCAAAAACAAACAAGATCTGCATGATCCTTATACAAAACAAATGCAAGAGCAGGTGATTTTTTTTATTGGATCACTTAAAAGAATTTATTTATTATTTATTTATTACGGTATTTGTATTGCCGCCTCCCTAGCTGAAGCGACTCCAGGCAGCTCACAACAGTATCAAAAGTTCAAAATACAAAACATCCCCATCATACAGGACTAAACATTTAAAACGTTAAAAACCATTAAAACCAGAAACACCCTCCCTATAAAATTGAAAACCCCGGATGGACTTACATAAGCCGGGAGGGGGGGGCTAGCTCACAAGCAGTGTCCCATACCGGCTGCACTAACCAGGTTTAAGGCCATTTCTGAAGGCCGGCAGCTCTGTTTGGAGGTGCAATTCGATTGGCAAGAGGTTCCACAAGGCCGGAGCAGATATGGAGAAGGCCCTCCTTCTAGTGCCAGAAAGACGAGCCTCTCTGGCAGATGGAACAACTAGGGAGCCCCTCCGATCTGAACTTGTAGGATGGGCAGATGATCGTGGGGTGACGTGGTCTCTTAAGTATCCTGGTCTACTACCATGAAGGGCACCTTGAATTGCACCCAGAGACACATTGGCAGCCAATGCAGCTCCTGCAATAGGGGTGAGGCATGGTCATAGCGACCACACCCCATCACCACACGGGCAGCCACATTTTGCACCTGTTGTAGCCTCTGAATGGTCATCAAGGGCAGCTCATGTAGAACGCATTATAATAATGTAGTCTGGAGGTGACTAAAGCATGAGTGACTGTTAGCAAGGAGTCCTGATCCAGGAGCAGGTGTAATTGGCGAATAATGCGAAGACATTACACAAAGTTTTGTGATTCATGATCACTTCTCCAGGCATGGACCAATTTCTTGGGGGTAGTGCAGGAAAATTATTAATGAGAGTTCCCTAAATTCATGGCAGATTCCCATGCCAGGCCTTCTTTCTTAGCAATGAGTTAGGAAAAAGAGCAGACTCTAGATAGCTGTGCTACAGCAACACAAAAATGCCCTGCAGTACTGCGTTACTGTTATGCATGTCTTTTTTATTTTATAATTTCCATGCCTGTCCTTTCTTCCAGATCTGAAAAACATATGTGGGAGGAGTTTCTTTAAGGTGCTTTTCCCAGGGCTTTAATTGACATATGAAAAACTAGAGAGCTACTGGCTATTTTAGAGTGTCTCTTGATTAGCAAAAAAGCACTACATCTCTGTCAGCTTTGCTAGGTTCCAATCAATGCAGAGACTAAGGAATACACGATGCACAGCTGAGTCACACATCAACCTGCTGAAATGTGGGTTATTTTAAATAAACCATCACCGATCATTTATTTTGCACTGATTCCAGGACCACTTTATTCTTCTGTGTGCACACATGCATCAGCACGTACAGTTGGCTCCATAAAGGATTCCCTGCAGCCTAAAAATGGGGCTTCCCCCCTTCATTCCTTACAGCTATAGTGCTATGACAGTTCAACAGTTCATCTACTGTGTCATACCAAAGAACCACTGCAGTGCCATATAATAAACAGTTAAATTAATTAAAATATAATAATTGACACCAGTTTGCCTTTCCAAAGAATGGCTCTGCAGCAGAAATTGAGGTAGAGGTGGCAACAGATTCCCCCCACTTCAGAAAGGAGGCCAGCCACTTAACTGCTGTCTGGTAGTGGTTGTGGGGATAAGTAAGAAGAAGTAAAAGAAAGAAGACCTTACAAGGGACAGGAGGGAAGGGGGTAAATCAGGAAGCTGCTTGATAGTGGTGGGTACAAGGTTTAAAAACCCCATTTGGACAAGGCTTCAGAAAGAACGAGCAAACTGACACAAACACTATGTGACCTTAATGTGTGTGTGAGGGGGGAAAACTAGTTTGAAACCCAATTGTTTTTACAGTCAAGACACATCCTCAGGGATGGGGGCACAATAGAAGACAGGAGGTTTACATAGATCTTGGGCTAATTAAAAAGGACAATGCCTGCAGGCGCATGCCCACTGGAGTCACTTTGCCCCACCTCTCCTGGGAGGAGGAGGACATGGCATGCCTTGTGTGCCAGTAGGGGGGAGGAGTCAGGAGACAGCCCTTATTAGGGTTGGCTCCTCATCCCCTGGCTCTCCTTTAACTCGCAGCAGGAAGAACAATGGTCCACCTACCCGTTGTGGTCAGTGTGAGATTAGCTGGTCGCATCCAGGCCAGATGGGATAGGGCCTTTGGGATAGCGGCTTTTTTTGCCCATCCGACACTGATACACATGGGTTGTCTTCACGAGCTTTTGTGTGATGGTGGTCATACTTATGGTGATTGGCAGGTAGCACAGGAACAGGTAAATAATGAAGACCCAATTACATTTGGGTTAGGGCAATGGGGGGGGGGTACCTGGCAGATGGACTAAGGATTCAAAATGTTCAGATTGTGGTTGTCAGGCTAACCACGGTCGTTGGCACTGTCTGGATGCAACAGCTCCAAAGCTGTAAAGCAACACTTTCAAATGGCCAAAGTAGTGGCGGGGAGATTAGCACTGTAAACAGGCAACTTCCAGCCTTGGGTACCATCAACATGGAGAGGATGTGGTGAGGTGCATCCTGCTCTTGGCCTTTGTTCTGCACTATGCAGCCACATCACAGCTCATTGATGTTGGTCACTAATCGTTGCTTGAATAAAGTGGCCCAGATGTTTTAAACCCATGTTCATGTGTCCAACTCTTCACTTGGGGGATGGTAGGCAAAGAAAGGCCAGGAGAAGAACCCTCAACCTCATCTATGAGAACTTCTCCAAAATCTCTCTCTCTCTTTAAAATAAATCCTCTTGAAATAGAATTGCTTTTCTATCAAATAGAAAGAGAATAGCCAAAATTCATAGGAGAGAAATTCTTGGCACAACACTAGTTCTGATAAGAAATGTGCCTTTGTCTATTCATGCAGTATCAGTTCATGTGGAGTTAGTGAAAGATGTTTTAGAGTCACAACGAAGGTGGGGCCAAAATTCAGAAGATGCAAAAATTTATTCTGGAAGTTGGGCACTCAACCAGGAGTAGCTGATGCTGGAAGGCATGAATCCAACCCATTCTGAGACTATATACCTGTCACCAGCTCCCTGTCCCATGCAGAAGGAAACATAAGACAGGCAGAGCTCAGTATGAAACCAAATGCCTACCAAGTACACAGACCCAGACATTTCTCTCTATTCCTCCATCCTTTCTCTGTGTATGCCAATCTCAAGTGACACAAATTTAACTGATAAGAAGATTAAGCCCCAGGTACCAAAATTATTAATGATGGCTCTGGAGAAATTGATTGCAGCTGTTATCCACTGCCTCGTTCAGAATGAAACCAGAAAAGCCTTAGTTGGAGGGGCAAAAGACAAATGACATTTAATGCATTAATGGCAGTAGTGACTCCATTTCTTTTTACAAGTTAAAGATGTTGTGGTGGTATTCCTTTCAAGAGAGGGAAACACAGGTGAGGAAAGTTCATCTCTTTACTTACCAAGTGAAGCCTCCTGTCCCAAAAACTCTTTCCCCCAGAGTTTAGCAAATTAACAAACATTGAAAATTCTTCCTCTTAATTATCTTAGTTGTGTGAGGGCAGGTTTCAATCTCCTGTCACTGGCCATGGGAATCTTAATACAAATTGCATTCTGCTGCTCTAGTGAAAGCAAGCAAGCAAGCAAGCCCATCTATCTAGCATGGCAACTGGATGAACATTGACAAAGGCTATATAAGTCAACCAAGTACTGTAGGTCTGTTTCAGTTCAGCATCATGAACCTTTTTATATTTGGTTGGACTTCAATCACTATTTGAGAGGAATAAATTGCCTCAGGAACTAGGAACAGAAGACAGTCTTTAGAGGCATTGTGAGCCTGACATTTTGCCAGTCTAAGTTTTCTTACTCTTGGCCTTTTTGTAGGAAATAAAGAACCAGCAATGTATTAGAAACCTAGTGTACATTGTTCATGTATATATGACAACGTTCCATCCCCCCCATGTTTTGTTCCCCTGTTGGTCTCTTGTCATGCTCGTGAAACATGTACAGAATATATGGATGCCATATCAACAGATAACTGTTTCTCTCTGCTAGTACAAATAGACTCCATGGATGTCCCTTTCAGCACTTGAACTGCTATATAGTTAAATGGCCCTGCTTTAAGGTACTCAAGAGTCACATCACTATTGTTACCTTGGGCAAAATGCATTTTTTCTTGATACTGTATTTTAAAAAGAAAGTGTAACACCTCAGTAAAATTGGCTTCCGTGACAGAAGACTGCAGAATGGCTAATGTAAATGAAAGGATCTGTAGTGCAGGAAGGTCTAGGAAATTACAGTCTGGTTAGTGTAATATATGCTGTGGATAAATTGGAGGAAAGTGTAACCATAATACTATCAGACCTGGCTGGTCCAGTAGGTGTGGGGTGCTATGACAGGAGTGCTATGGGGTGTGGGGTGCTATGACCACTCTAAAAAACCGTCATCTGGGGACTGACTAGGGTCTGCCTAAGATGTTTTTAATTAAGCTGTATTTTATGTCAACTGTAAGCCACCCTGAGTCGCTGTGGTGAGCGGATAGTGATATAAGTCTAATAAATAAATAAATAAGTGCTAGAAAGACAAATTTTGCTGAACAATTAACACAGATTCCACAAAGGTAAATCCTACCACAGTAACCTTTCAGTATTTGCAGAGTGTCAAACACAATGATGTGAATTCAGTGATCCAGAAGATATTGTTTACTAGACTTTCCAAAATCTGTAGGTCAGTGACTTTGGACAAGATCTCTCACCAAAGATTCCTGAACAAACCTAGCATTCATGAGATAATAGGAGGTGTTTTGTTGTTAAACTGTAACTTGTGAAATAATGAACAACAGTGAGTGGGAATAATGAGACAATTCTTTTGATAAAGGAATGTAAACAGGACAATTATTTCAGATTCTTGAAGTGGGGTCTAATGGACAGCATGCAGAAGAAGACAAACAAGAGATCCCCTGAGAGGATGTGAGAGAGCTGGAAGCTCAGGAAATCAGAAATGGAGAACCTACACCATACAAAAAGAAGTAGAGAACAGTAGTTTTAAGTAGGAGACTCCCTATTGTGTGATATTGAAACAAAAATATGCCAGGAAAATACTTGGAACTGTGAGATATGCTGCATCCTGGAGCACAGATAAGGGATGTGTTGGAAGGATTCCTATCACTCATAAAGCCAACAGATGTGTAGCCATTTCTTGTCATCCATGTGGGAAGAAATGATACTGCCAAGAGGAATTATGAAGAAATTACATCAGAGCTCTGGGAAGGAAGTTCAAGGATTTTGGGGCCCAGGTAGTCTTCTCATCTATCCTACCAGGGCTTGAAAAAGGAATACAAAGGGAAAGGAAAATACTCTGGGTGAACAACTGGCTACAAAAGTGGTGCTGACATGAAGGCCTTGGTTTTTGATACCATGGGCTACACTTCCTGGAAGATGTTTGGCCAGCAAAGGCACCTCACAAGAACTATGAAGAATATATTTGGGCTCAGCTTGAAGAAATTCAGGAGGGCTTTAAATTGAAATGGAATGGAGAGGGAGACATAAAATCAGTGGTAAAGGAAGACAAAGACTTACATAAAATAAGGGGAACAGACTGAGTATAGCACCTCTAATGGAAAGCAATAATAATAATCTTCGTAAAATGGGAGAAAGGAAAGCAGGCTGCAAATCACACAATGTCTGATGTCTATACGAATGCAAGGAGTATGGGAAACAAGCAGGAAGAACTGGAACTCTTAGTTCAGGAGGAGAAATATGGCTTGATAGGGATCACAGAAACTTGGTGGGATGAATCCCATGACTGGAACACAACAGTTGAATAATATAAACTGTTCAACAAGAATTGATGGAGCAAAAAGGGAGATGGAGTTACATATCCCTGAATACAAATGCAGAAGGATGAGTTTGCTTGTCCAATAGAGAGTATCTGGATTAATATGGTTAGGGGAGTGGGGGACAAAAAGAACATGGTAGCTGGAGTCTACTATTGATTGCCCAATCAAGGAAAAGATGGAACTTTTGAAAAACAAATTGCAAAAATGTCAAAGATACATGATGTAGCAGTAATGTGAGATTTCAATTATCCTGATATCTGCATCCCAGCTGATGGGTGGATCTACTGCTCTATCAATTGGGAAGCACCACTGATGGAGCTGCTGGAACCCCATCTTGCTCCTCTGGACAAACAAAATGCTGTTTGGATGCTCCTTCCCAAAACTAATGTGGCATTTTTAAAGCTATGTTATACCACCTTGGGAATGCCAATGTTGGCTGGCTCTTACTGCCCATCACTTCATTTCCATTTTACAATTCTTTCTCGTTTCCTTTCATAAGAGTATGTAAAGCCAAAAATATTCAAATCAAACTTGCAAATGGAAGACAAAGACACCAAAAGAATACCATCAAATCCATACAGGCACATTACAGTTTACTATGGAAAAATCTACATGGGCAAATATTACCATCCTTGTGCATCTGGGTTGAGGAGAAAGGAGGTGGCAAAACCCCATATGTCATAAATTTATTTTTTATTTTAATGTCCATTGATGGATGGACTGTGTTATAATATTGCACACTATATCTGCAAATTAGACTGACATACCCTATGAAGGTCCCAAACCAGCCCCCTGGAAAAATTCTCATTAACAGTCTTGCTAACAATATGTCTGTGCCATAATGTAACTCTCTTTGATATTTCCTGTCCTAAGGTAATCAACTGTGTTAACTCAATATAATAAGCCCACTATTGTAATACTTTATTTTATAAGCTGCATTACATCTGGAGCTACTCCCTCACTTAGCAAGTAGGTGTGACAATTAATTAGCTAATATCTATGAAGCTCTTCAAAGAGAAAGGAACCTTGCATGGCAGGTGTAGTAGTGAAGATCAATAAGTCATCTTATCTTGGTAGCCTTATTTTGAGCATTTTAATAGGCCAAATAATATCACCTCTTGTGCAAGAGATGGGGAAGTGCTTAATGAACTCCCAGGCAGAATGAAGCTGTGGGTGTACATAACTTTGACATTTTCTCAGGTCTTTGGCATTTTGTCCTTTTATATATCATCTCCATGACTACAGTGGTAACATTTAAACTAATTTCAGTATAAATCTGACAGCACCTCCTTTGATGTGCTGAGTTTCATGTAATTAAGTAAGAAAAGGCTGTTGATTGAGAAGGTTAGAACTGCCTTGTGAAGGATTACAGTACATTTTATGATTAACAATCAGAACATTCTCATTCTAAGCCTGTATCTAATTTAGCAGACTGGGGATCAGTACAGAGTTAAGAGGGAGATGGTGCAGTCTGAAAGCTGTAGGGTGGGCGGGGAAAAGTAATTTTCACCTTTCCCCACACTCAAGATGTTTATCACAAACCTGCATCATTCGTGACAATTCTTGAATTTTGAGATTAAGTCAGCATTCAGACTGTTTTCATTTAGAAAGTGACTGAAAAGGAAAGATCTGAATTGTTTATCAGGCTTCCTGTAACTGTCTCGCTTTGGGTCAATTGTAATTATAAAAGAAAGTGGCACAAAACCAATCCACTCTATGACAAAAAAAATCTATGTATGTGCCTGTTAATGGCACCAAATTGAGCCATTCTCATTGCAATCTTAAAATTATAGACTGACTGTGGATAGAAAGACCAAGCTGTGTTTTCTGCCAACCTAACAGATTGCTATGAGATACACAGATTAAATCATGCTATGCAGAAACCCAGACAATACAGGAAATTATTGACATGATTGGGCCAGAGAATTAACTAAACATGGTTTGAAGTTTAAATTAATATTCCTTTATTTCTAATGATATAGCAGCATTTATTAAGGTTGGTTCACAGAATGTATTTATATATGCTAGAGTTTTACAGCACTCTCCAGACTTCCAGAATTCCAAGTACCAGAGTTGTGTTTTTTTTTGTTTTGTTTGAAGAACTGAATTGTTTATTAGCTACCCTTTTCTGCTAAATTCTGGTTTTCTGGCGTTCAACTCTGGCTAGTGGGGCAAAAAAAAAAACCCCAGTGGTCAATGGAGGCAGAGACAGTGGGACAATCCAAGCAATGGTCAGAAGTGGATATTCACACAGAAAGACAAAGTTGTTGTTGTTGTTCAGTCGCAGTCGATTCCGACCCTTTGCGACCCTATGGATCACTGTCCGCCAGGCACTTCTGTCCTCCACCATCCTCCTCAACTCACTCAGTTCTGTGCCCATTGTCTCCACAATACAATCTCATTTTTGGCCACCCCCTTTTTCTTTTGCCCTCCCACCTTTCCCACCATCAAGGCTTTCTCAAGTGAATCCTGTCTTCTCATTTGATGTCCAAAGTACCTTAGCTTCATCTTTACAATTTGACCTTCTAAGGAGCAGTCAGGGTTGATTTCTTCTAAGATTTACCTATTTGTTCTCCTCGCTGTCCAGGGGACTCTCAAAACTCTCCTCTAGCAACACATCTCAAAGGCATCTATTCTTCTGCGCTTAGATTTCCTAATGGTCCAGCTCTCACAACTATACATTGCCACCGGGAATACCATTGCTTTGACTATACGAATGTTTGTTTGCAATGTGATGTCTCTACTTTTCACTATGTTACCCAGGTTTCTCATAGCTTGCCTCCCAAGAATCAGTTGCCTTTTTATTTCATGGCTGCAATCACCATGTGCAGTGAGCTTTGATCCTAGGAAAGTAAAATCTGTCACTGCTTCTACTTCTTCCCCATTTATTTTCCAGGGACTGATAGGGCCTGTTGCCATGATCTTGGTTTTCTTGATATTAAGTCTCAAGCCAGCTTTTGCACTTTCTTCTTTCAACCTAATCAGGAGCTTCTTTAAGTCCTCCTCACTTTCTGCCATTAGGGTGGTATCATCTGCATATCTCAAGTTGTTGATGTTTAAATGTGCATTCACATTCACAGAAGCTAGCTAGCTAATAATAATAATTTCATGTCAGAAATTATTCTGGTTTGAAAGGATTTTTGCTGGAGAAATGCACTCAGGAGATGCCTGAATGAGGCTCCTTTCATGTCCCCAAGAGCTGGGACAGAGATGGGCACTCAACCCATCATGCAGTACCAGGGTCCTGAACTGCCGATTTGCCGGCCTTTCGGCCAACAAGGCAAGCTTCTTAACCACTGAGCCACCGCATCCCCCTAATCCAGCTCATTCACCATTAGAAATGTTTGGGGCCTTTTCCCTTATTGACCCTATTGCTACTTTCCTCTCTGTCTTGTTTCAAAACTGGACTGTTGGCTGGTTTATTCACATCATGGAGAAAGAAGTTCAGCCACAGGACAGCACTGTCCTTCTAGTTGGGGCAAATCAGAGGTGAGCTGTTGGCCCAATTGCTTCAATGCACTGAGGCACGGAAGTCTGAGTAAGTATGATATTCAAAGGGAGTGTCAAGATGAGGTGTCGTCCTTCCATTTGGGGGGAAATAAATTGCTGGAGCTGGGTGTGAGGAGGAGGAAGAGGAGAGTGCTTCATTTCATCTTCTGTGGCCTTTCCTCCTCTGTCAACTCTGGTAATAATCCTCCATCCTTTGGGGTGAGCCATTAAGGGAAAGAGTGGAGAATAATACAAAATCCCAAACCCTTTGGACAGGCACCATAATGCAGTGATGTTGAACCTTGACACTCCAGGTTTTCTTGGACTTTAATTACCAGAGGACCAGTCGGGCTTCTGGGAACTGAAGTTCAAGAACACCTGGAGTACCAAGGTTTGCCACCACTGCCATAATGCATCAGACTCCAAGGCCATCTGAAGAGTCCCAGGGTGTGTGTGCAAGTAGCAGGAAGCAGTACATCATCATTGCTGTCCTCCCTGTCTTCCATTATGCTCATGGAGAGTGTTGCAGGCTGGAAGTGTTTCTTACCAGGGATGTTTGGAGAGGAAGTGGTGGTGGCACTTGGACGCTATGCTCGTGCTTCGCCGCTGCTCCGGGAGCTGCACTGGTTGCCAGTATGTCTCCGGGTGCAATTCAAGGTGCTGGTTATTACCTTTAAAGCCCTATATGGTAGTGGGCCAGGATACCTAAGAGACCGCGTCACCCCAAGAACATCTGTCCGGCCCACCAGGGCGGATCGGAGAGGCTCCCTTGCTGTCCCTTCGGCGAGAGAGGCGCACCTCGCCAGTACTAGGAGGAGAGCCTTCTCCGTATCCGCCCCGACCCTCTGGAACCTCCTGCCCACCGAACTGCGCCTTCAGACAGAGCTCTTACCCTTCCGGAAGGGCGTGAAAACCTGGCTGGCAGGTCAGGTTTGGGGACCCGGGAACGTGGGTTCCCATACCAAGTGGCTTATATAAGGACTGCCTTCCTGAGTTGGATTGGGGGAATACTGGGGTGTAGTTTCTGTTTTGTTTTTAAATTTCTGATGATTTTTAATTTTGACATTTTTGATTGAGTGTTTAGGTTTTGTTTTGCTTTTATTAGGATGTAAGCCGCTCAGAGTCGGGTCCTCCCGATTGGGGCGGGGTATCAAATTTTAATAAATAAATAAATAAATAAATTAGGTAGGGTTGCCATACATCCAGGAAAACTGGGATTGTCCCAGATTCAAGGTCAGAAAAATTGTCCCAGTAAAACTCATGTTAAAGTCCCGGATTTTTAAAACTTACTGATTGTGTATTATAACATACCATTAAAATAAATTCAAACTCTCACCATCAAATGACCAATTTCCTGCCACATTGGATTTGGAGTATACCTGGAGACAAATCTTAACGTCCTCGCCTCACACCACCACCCTATAAGTGTCACCCAGTGCTGGGCAGCCAAAAAATTTACTACCACACTGTGGGCGGAGCTGATGTCATGGGCGGAGCCGACATCATGACATCATGATATCATGGGCAGAGCTGACATCATGACATCATGACATTGTGGGTAGAGCCAATGATGTGGGTGGAGCCAAAGTAAAAAATAAAATAAAAATAAAATAAAAATACAGTACACATAAAAATAGAAATAAAAAACATATAAAATACAAATTAAATAGAGATTAAATAGAAATAAAAAACATAAAAATGCAAATTAGACATTAAATAGAAATAAAAGAACATAAAATAAAAATTAAAATAGAAATTAAATAGAAATAAAAGCACACTACAGAAAGCACAGTGTTTTAAAACACACATCCACACACCAAACACAAACCCTAGTAATTTACCCTGGCTGGGGTGCAGCAGGCAGGTGGCAACAGCAGCAGCATAGCGGTGTGGCGGACCGGTGGCATGGTGGACTGGTGGCACAGCCTAGCCTAGCCTGGCCTGACCAGGCCTGGCAGCGCAGCCTGGCCCAACAATGTGGCCTGGCCTGGCCCGGCCCAGCCCAGTGGTTCGTTGAGGGAAGGCCGCCACTGCTACCTCCACTGCCACCACCACCACCACTCCTCCAAAGAGGTTGCGGAGGGCCTCAACAGCCAGCCACTGTGCCCTTCCTTGCAGCCCAAAATGGCTGCTCATAAGTGTGCATGTGTCAAAATACCATTTGATGCATGTGTGCCTCCAGTATTCAGCATGCATGTGTCAAATGGTGTTTTGATGCATGCACACTTACGAGCAGCCATTTTGGTCACCTCCATCCCAGGTGGTCTCCCGGGAGGGTTACTACCTGCCCCCCAGGGAAACCACCAGGGAATTTTCTACCGGTTCGATAGAACTGGTCTGAACCAGCTGCTGCCCACCACTGGTGTCACCGATGTGTTTCCTGGAACTGAGAATGACTTCTCAGAAGTACAACAGAAGCTTACAGTAAGAATTAACTGTTGTAAATAAATTCATTTATGTATTGATATTTTTAATGTGAAAGTGTTTTATAACTGTCATTATGTTTATTTTAAAAAAGGCTATTTGGTAGATAACCCACCCATTTTTGTCAAGTATTCTTCTGTCCTAGTTTTGTGGGAGATAATTATGGCAACACTACACTTAGGCTGGAGAAAATGGGTGGTGAGATAATCCTCTGTTTAACCAATGTGCTCTCACAGAAGGCACTGTCAGGGAACTGAAAAGTTATTTCTTCAAAGAATGGCTGGATTGCTATATGGTATTATAGATGCAATGGGCACAGAGCTGGGCAGGTTGAGGAGGATGAGACAGAAGTGCCTGGAGAATAATGGTCCATAGGGTTTCAAAGGGTCGGAATCAACTGTGCAGCTGAACAACAACAAAAGAACTTCCAGGATATCTTTAGCAAAATGGCTTGCCGCCTAAGATATTCTAAGTCTTTTTAGCCAAACCCACTTTTCTAGTTTCTGAATGTTATGAAATGAAATCTTTACAGTCAAGCCAGGATCATTATGTCACTGAGTGTAAAACTGCAGAAAATCCGACTATTGTCTCCAAATGTTGCCCATGGATTCCACAAAGGCACCACACACCTTATTCTGGGATACAGGAGGAAAGGGCCCTTTGCATTTGATACAGGAGGGCTGTTTTAGCCTTTTAAGATGTTTAGGCTCAAATAATGTGCAATGGCTTTAAGAAGCAAAGGAAAGGTGAGTGTTAAATAATGTGAAGGATTCATGCCCTCGTTCCCTTGCAGGAAATAAAAAAAAATCTCATTAAAACACACATAGTGAATCAAAGGGAAATCAACAGTTTCTGCACTGAAGTTTTGTTTATAACAAAAACAACTGAACTTTGTTTCCTTTTCATTTTTGCCTCCAGCAACTTTTGCCTTCTGCTACTGTAAGGCCTTCTGAGAAGGTCCAATTTCATTGCTTGGTAATTGCTGAGGGCTTGAGGAAAGTGTAAAGAGACTCCTCGTTTTACACTCTCTGAATTATAACATTTGCTATGGAATAGTAACACAAGGTGACTTCTTAAGGGTTTCCTTGCTCTCTGTGGAATGGAAATAATATTGAAGCAGAAATAGAGGAAGAAAATGGTTAAAAATATAATTAAATGGTTGGAAACAATAAAACAGTTGCTGGTGGTCTAAACAAAGAATCTAGATCTCAGTAAAGTATTACCGGCCATGAAACATTACTTGGTTTGGGCTAGATCTGACAAAATACCCCAGCAGCATGACTTCCTTGGCCATTACTGCTGCTGAGACATCCAGTGATGTACTTATATTTCAATATTTGGAAGTTCTCTGCTAAAATATTTTTATGAAGCTTATGAAAGGGGCTTAAATAAGTGCATTGTGCACACTGATCTTGAAGTGCATTTTCTATACAGTATTTCCGTTGCTCAGCTTATCAGATCGGGAGCCTGTGAAGATGAACTAGCTAATATTTGTGAGGGAAAATAATTCAAGACACAGCATATGGTGTATTTATGTGTTTTTAACCTGTTATAAAATTTTATATTTTATGTTGTGAAGTAAAAAGGAAGGGAGGGAAAGCTTTTGCCTCATTTTCCAGGATGATCGACTATGTATTCTGCTATGTTTGATGGTATCTCTCTTTTAAAGGCAAAAGGAAAATAATAAAGAAAATGTTGGCAAACATATCAGTCTCAAAATATAATACTGCCTTTGCAAGGAACTCTTACCACCATAATAAAATATTTCTACACTTTGCTGTCCAAGCTATACAAATAAAGAAATATTCAAGCATTAAATTAATGGTATGGTAAGTCACAAGGTTTGGTGTTGTTTTTTTTAAGAAGAGGGGATAAATATCCCTTACACATCACTACATATTTTCTGGCATATATAATTCCCCCTCCCACCCTTTCTTAGCTATATTGACAGGATGTCTAAAAGAATTATTGTTGCCCTGAAGATAAGAATTTAAGATAAGCAGTTTAAATCCAATGTGGCAATTAACTTCCTTCAAGATGATGTTTTGAAGATTTACATTAGCATAAGACTGTGGAGTGCAAACCTGAAATTTTATGGCATAACAGATAGTGTTACTAGTTCATAGTTAACTGGAAGAGCTAAGCACATCAATGTCCAGAATTTTAGATATATTAATAAAATGTATCAAAAAGAGAGAATGGATAGATTGTTAAACTAAAGGTGCAACTACACTATAAGTTGATTTGCAGTGATTCAGTTCTACTGTGGGTTGTTTTGCATCTTTAATAGTAGGTAAAATCAAATGGGATGGTAATGATTTCTCCAATTCAGCTTGTGGGTTTGAGTGGCATTTCACTCTCTGTATTGGTGATGTGATGCAATGTGATTGGCATTCATATCTAATGAGCATCCCCCTCACCTTCTTAACTGTGGTCCCGCCTCTGTAACTGCTGTCTCCCTCTCTCCCCACTATTCATCTTTGCAAATCATTTTATGGTTCATTGCATTGCCCCTTGGTTTTGAAGGTTGCACAGCATTCTCAAAAAATTTCCAGCATTCCAAACACATCAGATGGACAAGTTCTCGTTTCATTTCATCTTGATTGCTCCTTTCTGTTATCATTTTCCTTATCCCCCTTCTTTTTTCTGCAGTGTGCTTTAGTCCTAAAATTGTATAGCAGATGATTGTGTCGTCACCCCTATGAAAAGGGCTAACCTTTGTGTAATTTCTATTTTATCCAATATTTCATCCTACACCATTGTTACTCCTTTTATACATTTCTTCAATACTCTTCACCACTCTCTTTTACTTTTGTTGCTTGGTGGTTTGGTGTAGTCACCAAAATAAATAGGATAGAATGAATGCCTAGAAATAAGGTGGACAGGGTGCTATATCACTAATCTCAGCTAGGTTAAAAAAAACTTGTAAGGATGAGCAAGGCATGGTAAGAACATGCAGGGTGGTTGTATCCCACCCTGAACATCACTCAACCTATTTACATCACTGAACCATGATCTATGGATATGTCTCCCCCATCTCTACATGCATCCACAAATGGATGAAACAAATGGAAACTCTCCAATGTCTGTGAAAAAAGCTGCTTTGTGAGATGGATTTTATTCTGTGTTTGCATTGTGTAGGAAAAAAAGGAAAATTGAATTCACCCATTTTATAAGCACAGCAAATACTGACATTTTGATGATATAGTCAGCTGCTAAATGGGCTTCCCCTCAACTTTTAAATATTGGTTCAAATCCTCTTTACCTAGTTATACTGGTGTAGTACTGTTGTGACCCTGGAGCCTGGGTCCAATGAGGAAGACTTCCTGCCAGCACCTCAGCCTTCTGTCAGTGTGGAATTGCCTCCTTTTGATCAAGTTGATCAAGACATGACAGGAGCACAGCCAGCAAACACTAAGGCACCAAGTATCAGTGAAGAGGAGGTGGAGCCAAGTACATCAGAAAGATGCAGGCTGCTGCTACAGAATCAGCTACACGTGTGGAGAAGAAAGGCAAGGGCTCATTTGCAAAGACCACTCCCAGCTGTGAGCCCTGAGCCTGAACCCTTTTAAGGAGATGTACATGCCAGCACAAGCCTTGTCAGAACAATCTTTGTGCATCCTGACTCTGAGCCACTCTGGCCTGTACCTCTTGCCTGCTTACTGACCCTGGACCCTCTGCCTAGAAGCTCGACTATTCTGGATCAACCTTTTGTCTCAGTTCTCCAATGGCCAGCTTCTGAACTCGGTTCTTCTTGACCAACAATTCAGCATCATCCTTCAGATAGTTGTAAGACTCTGTCTCTTATCCCTAGTCCTTGTGCAGTGGCTGCTAGCCAGCCTGCTCTTCCATGCAGAAGGGGCACAACAAATACAAGCAGTGTAAATTTTGAAGAAGAATTGCTACAAGTTAAGAAACTACCATAGGCATTATCAGATGTGTTTTGAGTTATGTGACTCAGCATACAACTTCAATTTGTCTCCAAAAGTGATGTGAGATTAGACTTATTCAAACCAGATACAACTAAGGAACATGCTACTGAAACCAAATCAAATTTAAGGGATGGTCTGGTTCTAAAAAAGTATTGTACAGCGGAACCCTGGGTTACGAACACCTTGAGTAATGTAATTCTTGTGATATGAAAGGAAATCCATTATAAATGATGCCTCAAGTTACTTTTTTTACCATATGAAAAACCTCCACTGCTTCCCTCAGTGGCAGGAGGGCATGGAAAGCATTTCTGCTCTCTTTTTGGGATTTTTTTTGGGTCACATTTTGGTGCATTTCGACAACTAAAATGCAGTGTTTTCAGCAGTTCTGGTGGTGGTGGGAACTTACAATTGATTTTTGGGTCCTAGTGGCACATTACCAGAGCTGGCCACTAGAAGCTACTGTGGAAAGTGCTGAAAATGCATTGAAAACCAAATAATCCTTTCTGGAGGTAAGAAAAAAAAAGTCTTATCTGTTCAAATCTCTTTATAAAGTGGCAAAAAACATGGCAAACATTTCCAAAGTGCACTTTATGAAGAGATTTTAATACAAAAATACTTTTAAAAACTTTTTCCTGTCCTCCAGAACAGATTATTTGGTTTTTAATGCATTCCTATGGGAAACCGTACTACGAAATATGAAATTTTCACGATAAGAAAAACACTGAGGAACAAGTTAATTTTGTAACTTGGGGTTCCACTGTATTCAACTTAATGAGTATTTGGAATGGTGTATAGGCATTCAATAATAAGAAACATGTCTGCATCTACATACTTTTTAAAGCTTATATGTTAAAAAGAAATGACACAAAAAGAAAAAATGGAACATCAAAGAAACTACAGGAAAAGATCTTTCTTTGGATCTGGTTGAATGGTTCTTCTTCCTAAATCATATCCTTCTGCTCTAGTCTGCTATTTGTTGTTGTTCAGTTTCACAGTCGATTCTGACCCTTTGCGACCCCATGGACCTCTGTCCGCCAGGCACTTCTGTCCTCCACCATCCTCCTCAACTTGCTCAGTTCTGTGCCCATTGTGTCTACAATACCATCTAGCCATCTCATTTTTGGCTGCCCCCTTCTTCTTTTGCCCTCCACCTTTCCCAGCATCAAGACTTTCTCAAGTGTATCCTCTCTTCTCATTTGATGTCCAAAGTACTTTAGCTTCATCTTTACTATTTGACCTTCTAAGGAGCAATCAGGGTTGATTTCTTCTAAGATTGACCTATTTGTTCTCCTTGCTGTCCAGGGGACTGTTAAAACTCTCCTCCAGCAACACATCTCAAAGGCATCTATTCTTCTGTGCTCAGCTTTCCTAATGGTCCAGCTCTCACAACCACACATTGCCACCGGGAATACCATTGCTTTGACTAGATGAATTTTTGTTTGTAATGTGATGTCTCTACTTTTCACTATGTTCCCCAGGTTTCTCAAAGGTTTCCCTTGCTCGAAAGCTAGTCGTATCTGACTCTAGGGATCAGTGTTCATCTCTGTTTCAAAGCTGAAGAGTCAGCACTGTCTGCTTCTGCAGATGGTTCTGTGGACATGTGGCAGGTATGGCTCAACACTGGAGTGCACAGAACACTGTTTACTTTCCCACTGAAGTGGTCCCTTTTTATCTACTTGCAATTTCTTGCTTTCGAACTGCTAGATTGGCAGGAGCTGTGTCAAAGATGGGAGCTCATTTCGTCTATAAAGGCAGTAAAAAAATGAGAAAGGTGCATGCTGGAGGTGATCCTACAGAACAACTAGTGAAATAGTGGTGTAACAAAGCAGAAAGGGAGTGGCCAGCAAAATTTACCTTGAGGGAATATCTTACTGGTGATATGAACAAAGACATGAACTGCACTATGAGTCAGCATTACAATAAACAATTATGCATTGTCTTCAGGTTCCTAACCAGTCTATTTTATATGTGTGTGTTTTTAAATGACACTGACTAGTAATGTCTAGATATAGAATACTTGGAGATGGTATACCATTCCCATCTTCTGGGGGTGTCCTATAATTATGTATAGTGGGTCTTCTCCCAGGAGGTATAATGGGGAAATGGGCTCCTGACCCTGCTCCAAAACCAGAAACCATCTCACCAAGTTATTCACCTAGCTATTTGTCTATTGAGCATTTGGGAAAATCTGCATTGTTTTGATTACACCTCCTGTTATCCCACAGCCAGCAAGACATGTGGTCATTTTGGTTCAGATTCTGGGAACTGTAAGCCCAAATCATTCTTTTCCCACCCAGATCTGTAGAAGACCACAACAAAAATAAAATAAAATAAAATACAGCAATGGCAGACAACAATGTCTCATACATCAGCACATATTGTTTCACAACTAGACATATGTATAAGTAAATATGCGTATATAGATGCATATACACAGAGGACAAGGCTGTGGGATGGATAAGGTGAAAACCTCCCTGTGAAATGTGCCAACTGTTTTGCAAAGATTAAGCCACAAGAACCTGGGAAATGCTTTGCATACACTTATTGAAAAGATAAGTGCAGCTGGAAGGACAGGCAGGATTGCTGAACCAACAATAATAGCTGTTTAGACTTCCTTCCAAGTACAAATGAAAGAGTCGAAGAGAAAAGCGAGGGCTGTAGATGACAGACGTGTGAGGACAATGCCTTAGACAAGAGCTATGAAGATGTACAACACTGTGCCAAAGACATATTGAACAGCAAATTATCTAAAACCCATTCCCACACTCGCATCTGATACCTTACTCATTGGGTAAATACAGTGATGGTAACAGATACAAGCTATTATATGAATACAAACAGAAAGCAAATGAGGTGAGCCTTTAGAATTACAAAGCAAGCCTATAGTCTCATTTGTCTACCAGCCTCTGAATGGAAGAGTCAGGGTGCTGAAATGAACTCTGTGCTGAAATGTCTCCAGATAATAAGTTTCACAGTTTAAGGAGCAGGGGAACCAGGGAAAAAGAAGAAGCATTTATTTATTCATTTATTTATTTAGATTTATTATCCCGTCCCAATCAGGCGAACCTGACTCTAGGCGGCTTACAGAAAAGGGGGAAAGACTATACACAATAAATGCAAAAAAATTAAACAATCCCCCTACAAATTCAGAAATTAAAACCTACAGTACAAAATCACTTTAAAAAGCAATTTAAAAATTAAACTATGAATTTACTAAAATCTAAAAGATTTAAAAAGTTAAAAGGTTTAAAAAGGTTTTAAAAGTTTAAAAGAATGAGGGAGGGGTGGCTGTACCATCACATCAACCACCCAACATGGGACCCCATATTACTGGAGCCCCACACCTGCCCTGCCAGCCAGGTTTTTAGGCCCTTCCGAAAGGGCAGGAGCTCTGTCTGTAGACGTATCTCAGTTGGCAAGAGATTCCAAAGGGCCGGGGAGGCCACGGAGAAGGCCCTCCTTCAGGTGCTAGAGAGATGCGCCTCTCTAGCTGATGGAATGATAAGAGAGCCTCTCCGATCCACCCTGGTGGGACAGACAGATGTTCTTGGGGTGACACGGTCTCTTAAGTATCCTGGCCCACTACCATGTAGGGCTTTAAAGGTAATAACCAGCACCTTGAATTGCACCCAGAGACATACTGGTAACCAGTGCAGCTCCTGAAGCAGCGGTGAGGCACGAGCATAACGCCTGCACCCCATCACTACCCGAGCAGCCGCATTCTGGACCAGCTACAGCCTCCGAATGGTCACCAAGGACATGTGGCAGGCATGCCTAGACACCAGAGTGCATGGAATGCTGTTTATCTTCCCACCAAAGTGGGAAGTGGGTATTTATCTACTTGCAATTTCTTGCTTTCAAACTGCTAGATTGGCAGAAGCTGGGTCAGAGACGGAAGCTCACTCCATCATGCAGCACCCGGGTCTCAAACTGCTAACCTGCCGACCTTCCAATCGTCAAGTTCAACATCTTAACCACTAAGCTACCGCAGTCCCTAGTTCTAGGTACACAGCATTACAAAAATTCACCTAAATGGGACGCCACTGTTTGAAATTGAATAATGAACAACGATTTTATTGTTTAAAATGAGATGTCTGTGCTGTTACATAAAAGAGTAACTAAACCAGTAACCATATCTTTTCCTTTTTGAACTTCCAGCATCAGATGTAGCAGAGGAGATCATACTGTCACCATCCTCAATTTCATCTCTTCTAGCCATTTCCTTCTTTTTTGCCTGCATAGCATTACAATTTCTTCTTCCTCCACATGCCTCCTCTCTCCCCTTTTTATTTTTATTCTGTGGCAAACTATATATTTTATAAATGTCCTCAAGGTCACAGCCTACCTTCTTCTATTTTACAACATTGTGTGCTTCTATTAGCACCAGTTATAATGTGGTAAAATATATAATGCTCACCACTTCAAACAAGCCCAAACAAGAGCATACAGACTGGTGCCCAACCTGCCTAGTGCTCTTTTGGAGGAATTCTGATCCAATCCTTTTCTGTGACTCTATTGGTACCCTCCCAGTTCTCCATAAAAGTCCCATGCCTGCAATATTAATTTTGTGCAATAATTTATTCTGGGTTGAAAGGATTTTTGCTGGAGAAACTCCACTCAGGGGATGCATGAGAGAGGAGGCATGTGGAAGAAGAAGAAATTATAATGCTTCTTTTTCCCTGGTTCCCCTGCTTTCCCTGGTTCCCACCAATGGGTTTCCTATCTACTTGCAATTTCTTGCTTTTGAATTGCTAGGTTGGCAGGAGCTGTGACAGAGATGGGCACTCAAACCATTATGCAGTACCCGGGTCTCAAACTGCTGACCTGCTGGCCTTTTTAACCACTTAACCATGGAGCCACCACAAACTGCCCCCCCGTCCCGTGAAAGGAATATATATATAATGATCAAGACTTGAATGACGCAGGCAGGACGGAAGGGCTGTTGGCCAGGATGCCAATGGTCTATTATTTTTTTATTTTCCCCCGTTCCTTTTTTTCCAGCCACCAGAAGGAAACTCCAGTTTCACCAGTGAAGAGGGCAGCTTCCTCAGGCAGCCACAGGGAAGGAATGTTTAAAAGGGCATTGACATGATCTGAAATTAGGGGTGTGGTGGCAATCATAGAGATGATGATTTAGGTGCAGTGGAACCTTGGTTAACATAAATATCACATAACAAAAGGAAATCCATAGAAAAAGTGGCTCAGTTTATGGAATTTTTTCAGAATGGATTAATTGGTTTTCAATGCATTCCTATGGGAAACCATGTTTTGGTTAATGTATTTTGGTTTTCAGTGCATTCCTATGGGAAATTGCATTCAATGCATTCCTATGGGAAATTTGGTTAAAGTAACTTTCGCTGTAAAATGTCCTGGAGAACACATTAATTACGTTAACTGAGCTTCCACTGTAGTTATTTTGTAGCAGAACAGGCACTCTAGGTTCATTTCATGGCTGAATAGCATAGCATATTTGCCTCTTTCCCTGGAGATCAAGGCCAAGATCTTTCACACTTTTGGGTCACAGAATTGACATAGGGAGAAATGGTATGCTCTCCCGACCTATTGGCCCTTATTGAAATCTCCTCCTGGGTTGTTTTCTTGAAGAATAAAATTGTATTAGTTTATTTTTCTTTACTACAGTACTTTATCATTTTGGATGGTAATTCCTTTCCTGAATCCCAAATCTGCCTCCTTTCACTTATAGTTCATAGCTGCCATTATTCCATGCATAGTTTCTTAAATGATCCCATTTTCACTTTTTCCTCTATCAGTGGCTGTTTTATCTTTCAGTCACAGCCTTCTATTTATTATATGCAATTTCATTTTAATGCTGTTTTGATTTAATACTGTACTGCATGTATGGTTGCATTTACCATTATCTGCTTTCCATTTTAAGAAAACAATTTACAGTCAAACTTTGGCTCTGGATGTTACACACAGTTCCATATGCAAATCCCACTGCATGGCTCCTTGAATCTTCCTCTATATCTCTGGTTTCCCACTTTTTTTGGAGGTGGAAATCATTAATACTGTGTCTGTTCTAGTCAATATTTTATTCAAGGGTACATTTTACTGCCTGATGTAAATTACAGCATCACAGTTTTTCCTACAAACATCTGAAGGTCATTTTTATAATATACAGTATCCCCATGTAGGAAAGTTGGGATATAACAGCAACCTTAGACATGTGCACCTTCAATATGTAATTCTAAAGGATGATAGATTTCCATATTGCTTCAGGTGTGGACTTTTCATCATGACCAAACAAAGGATGAGTCAGCTGCAGGTACCCTGGAATGTATTTCAAAGATGCTTTGGCCAGTATTCTACTGTGTATCAGTTGAGCAAAAAGTGCCATCAGCACTGAAATTCAAGCTTGCACCAATTGTACAGGTATAGCCTTTGGTGGGTTTTCTTCACCAAGATCACTGCTTGTGCAAAGGCAGCACTCGCACAAGTGACACAAAATACTACTTGTGGTACAACAGAAGCTCATCGGGGTACTGACCCATGTGGATAACATTGTTTGCATCCAGTCTGGTTTGCTGAGATAGTTACACCAGAGTCTGATCTAGTGCGGGACTGGCACCTGTGACCTTCCCTTCGTTTTTAGCCTCAAGCTTTGATCAAGACTTGTGGTACAGCTGATGTTGAGGGATTATATGCCCTACAGACTAAAAATATCTGGGCCAAAGTTCTGTCTGTCATGTATGTCTTTTGGAACTCTTACAGTCTATTTCCATTTAGCATATTGTGGAGCTCTGCTCACATGGTTGATTGGAAATTCTCTATCCTGTTTAAAAGCAAAGGAATACTAGGGAATGTTCCACAAATATTTTTAGGGATGGGAAGAGAGGTGGAATTCTTGAACGCATTCCCAGGGATTAGCTTAACTATGATTAATGACCATATGCATGATGGCATAGTGATGTGATTCAGCAGATTTGCCACAGTTCACCAGAACCAGTAGCAGAAATTCTAGCTGGCCCCACCCATCCAAGTTTTGAAATAAAGTACCGTATTTGCTGGTGTATAAGATGACTTTTTTACTCCTGAAAAACATGCCTCCAAGTGGGGGGGCGTCTTATACGCCGGGTACACTTCAGTTGAATAAAATACAGTAATACCTCCGTTAACGTTTTCCTTGGATAACATTTTCCTTGGATAACGTTTTCCTTGGATAACATTTTCCTTGGATAACGTTTACCTTGGATAACATTTACCTTGCATAATGTTAAGCAATCTGGGGAGGAGAATTGCATCGAATAACGTTAAGGTCCTATGGGATGGATCGGATAACAACTTTTAATATCAGATGACGAACAGGAGTTTGAAGGCTTTTAAAGGGAAACTGTCAAGCCAGCAAACTTGCTAGCAACTTGCCTGGCACTTGCTCTCTCCCTCTATTTGTTATCTTCCTTCTATCATTGACAGTTCCAGTTTGGTTAACAGATTAGAAAACAAACAGCATGGCAGCTCCCATAGGTTTATTGTTCCATTCAGCTTTAGTGAATTGTCTTTGGTGAATAACGTTTAATAAACTTGCACTGTTTTATGTTTACTGTACATGTCTGATAACATACAGCCTTGTGACAGTTTTTCTGCGTGTCATAAGCATTTGAATATAAATTAACATGTTGAAATCAAATCTGATGTTCTTTTACGTTTTATTTGGTGTGTGGAAGGTGTGCAGAAGAGGGGGTAGTCTTATACAGCGAGTATATAACAAACTCTATATTTTGAGTGGAAATGTTGGGGGGTCGTCTTATACGCCCAGTCATCTTGTACGCCGGCAAATATGGTAGTCCTAATTCAGGTGCAATGCAGGCCTTTCCCCCTGGCCACAACCACAGAGTAGGCAGTAATTTTTTAAAATCCCACCACTGCCTAGATTGGACAGTAGTCTAGACCCCCATTTCTCAACCTTGGGCCTTCAGCTGTTCTTGGACTTCAATTTTCAGAAGCTCAATTCAGCACACTTGCTAATCAGGGCTTATGGAAATTGAAGTCCAAGAACATCTGTTGCGCTGTTTTAATTTTTATGAATTTTTAAGGTTTTAAATATCACTATTATAATAGACTTAATATGTGATTGCAATTTATGCTGTAAGCCTCCCAGAGTCGGGTCTACCTGATTGGGGCGGGATAGTAAATATGAGCAAATAAAATAAATAAATAAACATCTGGGGGCCAAAAGTTAAGAAACCCTGGTTGAGTTTATTGTGTGGGAATTGTGGTTGACAATTGACAAATGATACTTTGTCGGACTGTTGGTCTTGATGAGCCTTGGGGTCCTTTCCAGCTTTCCAGTTCTATACAGTGGGTTCATTAAGTTTTAATTAGTTAAAAAGCTGTCTGTAGCTGTTTCAAAATCTGGCTGTGGTACCAGACAGCTGAGAGTTAATTTCTCCACTGGGCTTCCCAGAAGAGCCAGTCTTGCACAAGATCCACAGTCTGAGGATGGTTTTGTTTGGGCAATACAGAACCAGATTATTAAGTTTTCACTTCTATTTTTTTCTTGCTACCTGAACAAAGAAATATCAGCCTAGTATATGTGGGGAGGAGAATGAGCAGAACAAAAGGATATATGAACCATTGATGGTGAAGGAAAAAGACAAGAGAGAAAGACTGAGAGGAAAAGAGGGAAGAGAAGGAACAGAGAATGATCCAGAGCCTCCTAGCCAATAGACAGTGCCTGAAGACCTTTATCCTTCAGCAAAATGCATGTCTGAGCTGACCATCATACACCTCTTGAAATTGTTGACCATTGAGAGCATAGGCAAGGCTTATCATTACAGTATTTAGTGAAATGTCAGGCTGCAAGGGAAAAATTGTTGAAACTATGGGGCTATCATGAACAAAGCTGTCCCCAGAAAGGGGGTTCCTGGCTATAGCTGAGGCCAGTGGAGATACAGTATCTGGGAGTATAGCTACATAAGCCTAGATTCTAAGCAAGAAAGTTGCTGGGAGTCCGTGTCAGCTGGTCTGTTATGGTAAATTGGATAATGCCTCCTCCTGGGCTACTGGTCCGCCCATTCCGACTTGCTTCCTTACTAGAGAAATGAGGCAGGCTGCTTGCTGTCTCCCTGACTATGTTTCCTTCCTGCCAAACTCCCAGTCTTCTACTCTGGGTAAGAGTGCACATCAGTGAGAGAGAGGGAGGAGAAAAAGATTAGATATGAGTAAGTAAATCAACAGCTTTAAAATGAAGCAGAGAGGGATGATATAGAAGGGATGGCCATGCCTAATTTGGGGTAAAATGTTTTGTCTGCTTCTCAGCTGGGTGGAAGAATCAATGAATGAATGGTAGATGAGGGCATGTTTTAGAGAATGTCTACATGAATATGTGTTTGTATTTATGTATGCACATATTAATACCTAACTTCCCTGCTGGCTCTATGTCACAACTGGCTCTGCCCACTATAGGCTGCTTTGCTTTTTGCCATGCCAAACACAGCAGGCTCCAGCTGTTTTTTCTCAGAGCACTGTCTGTTTCTGGCTTTAGCCCTTTCCTGAACCTCTTGACTTCTGCTCCGACAGACCCCTCTTATGCCTAAACATGGACTGCGGTTGTACCTGTTTTTGGATTGCCCTGTCTTACTAGTTGAGATCCCTTGGTTAGGGTGGACTGACTTTAACACTGCCTTTTGATTCCTCTGGACAGTGGTGGCTTAGTGGTTAAGATGATGATCAGAAGGTTGGCAGGTCAGCAGTTCAAGACCTGAATGCTGCATGACAGAGTGAGATCCTATCTCTGTCCCAGCTCCTGCAAGTAGATGATTAGGTACCACTTTGATGGGAAGGTAAATAGTGTCTAGTCATGCCTGCAACATTATCATGGAAACATCTGCAGACACAAACAGTGCTGGCTCTTTGCCTGTAAATGGAGATGAGTACCAAACCCTAGAGTCATATATGACTGGCTTTAGAGCAAGGGGGACCTTTACCTTTGGTTCCCCTGACATTTCTGCTCTTTGGTAGGACACTGTTGGCTTGAACCTTCTACTGAATGAGGGAACTCTACAGTGGTACCGCAAAAGCAAAAGCCCAACCTTGGCCAAACTCCAAAGGCCTTGTCCTCCTGTAGAGTAGAAAATAATATAACAAGAATGATTGTAAGCACACAGTCAGCTATCCATGTTAGGGAATCAATAGAACCAATGGTTTTGATTCAGCCTTAATTAGATAAAACTTGCTGTGTTAATCATTGTGTGCTACTAGTTGCCAGCCTACCCTTGATTGCCTCTCAAGGAACTAAAAAGGTTACCTGCATCTCTATGTTTATTTATGTGCCAGCCAAAGACTTCTCCATTCATCTAGCTGTTTCACTCATCTCAGCAGTTTCTTATAACAGTTCTGGCCAGTTCTGTTTTAAATTTTGTGCTATGGATTTTGGGTTTGCCATGAATTTGGTGTCTGTTTTTATTTTATGTTGTTAATGATTTTGTGTTGCATTGTAAATTTAATTGAAAATGTTTTCATGTTTATTTATTGAAAGATAACACTGCATTAGAGGGTGGTGTGCAAACATCATAGATCAAATTGGATCTAATAAACACAAATTAGACTTTTACAATTAAGGCAAGTGCAAACAACTGAATTTATAGACTGCTACAGGGACTGCTCAAGTGGTTAAGACGCTAAACTTGATGGCTGGAAGGTTGGCAGGTCAACAGTTCGAGACCCGAGTACTGCACAATGGAATGAGATCTCATCTCTGTCCCAGCTCCTGCCAACTTAGCAGTTTGAAAGCAAGAAATTGCAAGTAGATAAATGGGGACCACTTCGGTGGGAGAGATAACAGCATTCCATGCACTCTAGTATCTAGTCATGCCTGCTTCATGACTACAGAAACGTTTGCAGATGCAGACAGTGCTGGTTCTTTGACTGTAAACAGAAATGAGCACTGAATCCTAGAGCTGGATACAACTGGTTTTTGAGCAAGTGTGACCACCTTTACCTTTACCTTACCTATTTCAAACCTTCAACCTCTTCAAAAAGCAGCTGCATCCTCTTTGAATCTGGCTGCTTCAATGCAAAAGTGTATGTACTTTTCCTGTAGCTACTGAGTGAGCTTCATTAACCCAACAGAACCAGAATGTTATCAGGAAGTGTCAGGAATTAACAGACTGGCGTGTGTATGTATATAAAAACTGTTGCATCTTACACATCAATCACAAGGGACAAGAGGAGTCAATTGGGATTTATGAGTTCAGCCCTGGCTGTATAAAGTCTAGAGAGCCTAGAGTGTGTGTACTTTTAGCCTTAAAAAAATTGTTTTCGAGGTGCCATATACTAACTTTGAATTCTAAAAAACATGGAGATCTATACTTCATTTTGGGCAAGTGTCTCATTTCTCTAAAGCTTTAGACGAGGGCAGCTCAAAATATTTTAATCCCAGAAACAAAGTTCTGTGACCAGAAACTGACCAGATTGGCACTTGAGTTTATCAATACTAATGATAAAAGAATAACCCTCATCACATCTTGAGGGGAGCAGATCAGGTAGGAGTAGAGTTATAAATCTGGATTTGATACATCCTCACCTTGTTCATGAGAAAAATGGAGGAATGGGTGAGAATTTTCTGTACTGTGAGATGGCGAGATTTTTTACTTCTTCCTTTATCTCAAACAAAATGAAAACATAACATGGGTTGTTTATTGGACATTGGTAAAAGAGGATGGAAAATTCTGTGCAAATTACATTTATAATTTAACCAAATTACAAGAAATACAGTGAAGAAACAAATACTTTGACATCTCCATCTCACACTGACAAATGGTTGAACTATATAGGACTAATCAAGTTGGGACAACTGTTTCTGGAAAAAATCTTGGGGAAAGTGAGATTCTTTTCTGTCCTCATATCACGTGCTATCCAGACTCACTGGCTTCCTCTGAATTCAAGTGTAGTCCATCCATCCATCCATTCATTCATTTATCACCTTTCTCTCACAGATGCCAGCCAGATGACCATGCAAATCATTTGTGAATCAGGACTCAAATGTAACAGGGATTCTTATCCGATCAACTGATAGGTCACTGTTATTAAGGATAGCACGTCAGAGTTGCTTTTTTTCTTTTGAACAGGCAATTAAGAGTCATCCACCCTTTTTTTAACCTTGGGATCTATGAAGAGGAACACTTGAAATTCAAAATGTTCCACCTCACCACTGTGTGATAGCTAGCACAGCTCTTTCTCAGTCTTATGACCCAGAGGCATTTCATGAAGATACAGAAGGATTTTAGCATTAGCCTTCCCTTATTCTTTGAGTCTGTGTAAGCCTTCTGCAGGAAAAAGGCCCAACCAATTGTTTCTGTGGCCTATGCTGATATGTTTCTGTGAGGAAATTTTTGTCTTCTCTTCTCAAGTAGGCTAACACTGAATAGAGAACAGTGGTTGCTTTTTTTTTAAAGTAATGCTTCTTTGTCAGGGAGATGAATTCCGCAGTTCCTTTTGCCTGATCTAGTGTAAGAAAGATTAGCCGGCAACATAAGGTTGCTGTTTTGCTGTTACTAGGGTACGCCTGATTGTGGTTCAGTAATACCACAATCTTTGAGGAGGCTCTAAAAGGTGCCTTCATTTTGGTAGTTTCATGTCTGGTCTAGACATGGAAGAAGTAGCGAGATGGATTAGGTTTGGGATGTTTCTTCTAAGTTTCAGTGTAATTTTTCTCTTTCTCTATTTTCTTCTAGAGCTCTCATCAGCAGCCATCTAAATAATTCTTCTTCATCCAGCAATTATGTCCCTTAAGTATTTTTAGGCATGGTCCCTTCCCCCTTCCTTGCTTTGCCAAGTGATATATTATTAACTCTTAAATCAATCCTTCTAGCCCACTAATTATGTTGCCTGCTCTTTACTGATCTCCCCTTCCATTTGTCAATATGCGTCTGCAAGGAGTGAATACAGAATTCCAAATGCAGCCATACCTCAATTGCTACCTGAGGCCACACTGATCTTAACTTCCCATACAAAAGCATCATTTTGCTACCATATCACACTACTATCTCCTATCTCACTTTGGATGTCATATTGAAACTCTCCCTTTAAGCTGACTCAAAATAAAGATGTAGATTGTGCAGCTGCATTGCCTTATCAGTTTACCTGCAATGGTTTGTGTTAAAGAAGTAAAGTAGAGGGTTTTTTTTTTTAAGAAAAAAAGGGGTGAGAAAAAAATAACAATGTTTATTTAAAAAATATAGGCCTCTTGAATCCTTCTGAGATTATTTCATCCTATGTGAGCTACCAGATAGTTTTTCACTGATAAAGAGCTCACGTCCTGAGACTAGAACTGATGTTAATCTTATATGTATGAAGTCACCTATAAACACATCGCTTCACTGTGGCTCAAATGCTTAAGATGCTGAACTTGACAACTGAAAGGTTGTGAGCTCCAGTCTCTGTGTCAGCTCCTGCCAACCTAGCAGTTTGAAAGCAAGAAATTGCAAGTAGATAAATAGGTACCAGTTTAGTTGGAAGGTAAACAGCATTCCGTGTTGAGGCATGCCTGCCATGTGTCCATGGAAATGTCTGCAGATGCAGACAGCACTGGCTCCTTGGCTATAAACAGAGTTGAGCACTAAACCCTAGAGTCAGATATGACTGGATTTTGAGCAAGTGTGACCATTACCTTTACTATTGGGAGAGGCAGAATTGCCTTTTTGAAAGGGGAGGGGGGAAATTCAGAACCTGGGACACCATCAACATTGGTCTCATTCAGAAGGGAAGTGACTGCGGTGGCTCAGTGGTTAAGAAGCTCACCTTGTTAGCTGGAAGGTCAGCAAATTGGCAGTTCAAAACTCGAGTGCTGCATGAGGATTGAGTGCCCATCTCTGTCCTAGCTCCTGACAATCTAGCAGTTAGAAAGCAAGAAATTGCAAGTAGATAAATAGGGACCACTTTGGTGAGAAAAAGATCTTGGGGACATGAAAGGAATCTCCTTCAGACATCCCCTGAGCAGAGTTCCTCTGAGCAAAAATCCTTTCAACCCAGATTGCACCTTTGTGTGCTTCTGACACAATTAAAAAAATTTCAGAAGGGGCCAGATTGACACCCCCAGAAAGATTCACCTCCAGGGCCAGAATTCTCCTCATCTGATCTACAGGAATAGAATTACTTTCCATAGAAGTCAAGCATGATTTCTGGAAATAATACCTTGACAGGACTCTTTGCTGACTTAGAACTCTTTCCTTCAGATATTTACAAATGTTTTGAATTCTTTTAATTGCAGAAGTCTGAACAGAGGTACACTTCAGCTCAGACACATAGGAGGAAAATATTTTCAAAAATACTGGACATCTATTACTTCAATTTGGGTGTTGATTTTGAGGATATTTCTAATAAAGGAGGTACTGTTTTTAGCAAGTCCATCATTTTCTTTTAATGGCAAACTGACTGGAAAGCAGAAGACTTTAGTAAACAAAGTAAGGTGCCTGGCAGTAATCAGTTTCTCTGAACCTCTCTGGAATGTGCAGCAGAGATTTATTAATTCCATTATAATACAGCTTCTTGGAGTGTTGTAGTTATTCCTGTTACTTTTCCTCATTTAATATAAAACCTGCAGAGAGATGTTCTCCTGCAAATTCATTTAATGCTTCTCGAAGTGAAGAGAAACAAGGGTTAATTATCATCCCTCTGCTTATCAATTCTATGCTAATGTTTGTCCCTTTCAGTTCTCATCACAACTTGTTGCACACGCCTTCTGGCTCTCCACTCATTTCTAACTTGCAGTGCATTTTAAAAGATGTCTATCTCTCCCTTGTCAGGCATGTTAAGGGGCTCATCGGGTGTAGCCTTGTCCATGGCCACTTGACCACAGTGGAGACTTGTTACTGGTCCTGACATTATTCCTTCTTTGCATGCGGAGCTATGCAACAGGGTTTCAGAAACTGTCTTGAGTCAACACTTTTGCAAATCCAATTGATTCAGTGAATCTATTCTAGAGGAGATAAACAACCAGTTTTAAGCCTAAATCATTCCCCCACTCCACAACAAATATTTCCCCTGACAGTCAAAACACACAGATGCTTGACAACTATGGCGTGTTTTAAGGAAGGGGGGGAGGAAGCTGGGGGAGGATTGAATTGTAATAATGGCAAGGAGGAAAGTTAAACTGAATCTCATTTTTTGATTTCTGGCTGAAGGACAATCAGAAAACAGCAAATCTGTATGTGATAAACAAGAACATTAATTACATGTATTGTTTCCTTTCTTTTTAATTCATTATGAGTGATCTGAAGGCAAGAAGATGATGGCATAAAAGTATTGCTTGTTTTTACTCAGGCATTTAAACACATGCAGCATTGTGCTACGTAGTACAGTGGAACCTCGGTTAACAAACGGCTCAGTTAACATAACAATCACATAACAAAAGGAAATCTATAGAAAATAGTGGCTCAGTGTTGGGGAATGTAAGTTTACACTGCTCTCCCTAACCATATTGTGTCTGTGATGTCTTTAAGACTTTACTGCTGGGGCACACAGGTGCTGGGAGTTATCCCTGATGTGCTCCAAGGGCCAGTGTATTTAAGATAGAGCAGGATTTCAGACCTTCAGCTGCAATGCTCAACTTGCCTGAGTTTTAATGCTCACCTTTCTCTGCCAACAGTCTGGATGAAGATTCTTGTATCTTCCAAAACCTGCCATGAGGACTGAACCCTTGCCGTTGTTCCTGCTGGATATGCCATCTGTGCTTACTGGACAAAGGAGAACGAATTGGGGTAAGCTTCCACCAGGAGGACAGAAGCTGTAGAACTCTTTGGCTTTGTTTGTGGCTACAGCTTGCCTTTACCCTGCTGAACTGAACTGTACCTGAACAGTATGGACTTATATATAGCACAACTGCACTGTCTCAGTGAGGTCAACTGAGCAGCCTGAGAAAATATATCTGTATATACTTGTGCCCTTCTACTTTCTGAGTAAACTTACTTTGAATTTTCTTCTGCACCAAACTCTGGTCGACCTGTTTTTCTCACAAAAGGCCACTTGGCCAGGGGTGAATCTCTTGCTGGCCACTGCACCATTCTGCTGACCAATTACATCAATACTCAGTTTACAGAATTTTTTTCAGAATGGATTAATTGGTTTTCATTGCATTCTTATGGGAAACCATGTTTTGGTTAATGTATTTTGGTTTTCAATGCATTTCTGTGGGAAATTGCACTTAATGCATTCCTATGGGAAATTTGATTAAAGTAATTTTTGCTGTAAGAAACATCCTGGAGAATACATTAATTACATTAACTGAGGTACCACTGTACAGTAAAACCTCGCATAAAGAGTGCCTCACTTGGAGGCTAACTCGCTTAAAGAGCACAATTTTCTCTGAATGGTCACCTTGCTTAACAACTAAAACCAACCAAAAACTCACTTAACAACTAAATCGGGGTTCACCCCCCCCAACAGAAGTAATAATTGGTCACTTACAATGGTGTTTCACTTAAAGAGCAAACTCACTTAAAGAGCAATCCTGTGAAACACGTTATGCTCTTTAAGAGGTACCACTGTATTTCAAAGGAATAGCTTTGATAAGAGGCCTATGTGTACTGATTGTTATGTTGCAGCTTAATTTTAGGTTATTTATTTGTTTCCTTTTCATCTAAAAAAGTGTTCAAGATGTCTAGCAAGCATCACTAAAGTAGATTAAATGTAAAACCATTGCAATGTTTGATAAATATCAAAGCAGCTTAAAAGGCTAGATGTAAAAGATAGCTTCCTTTCTGAAGATGATCTGCTTAAACTCGGAGTGTAGTCACATGGGGAAACAGATTGCAATTTTTGCAGACTGAAATTTTCTTTTGGTGTACCCCTATTGCAAACTGGTAAATAGGAACAAGAGAATGAGTAGAAAGGTAAAGGCTAAACAAATATTATCTGAGTAGTTATGTAACATGGAAGGACAGAAGTACAATGCTGTTGTCTACAAAGTAACATTTCTAAGCTCAGGACCCAGGAACCACTTCTGCAGGGAAAGAGAAAACTTCATGTTCTCCTATAGTCTGGCCTCAGATTATAACTGTGGTCCATTAATCCCAGACAGTTCACTACTTTCCCCCTTCTGCCATGTCATAACTTTAGGGATATGTTACAAGTGTAGCCAGAGTCCATTGTTCCAAACCAACTGTGATAGGGCACCTCACAAGAAGAACCCAGGGGCTCCTCTGCTTACTCATATTTGGCAGCTCTTGTGACATTGTTTGAAGATTTGTTGCACATCACACTACGAAGGCTATTTTGACCCATGTGAAGGCAGGTTCCTTCACTACTATCACATATATCAGGAGTTAGCAAACTTGGCTCTCCAGATGTTCTTGGATTTCAATTCCCAGAAGACCTGATCAGCAGGTGTACTGACTTGGGCTTCTGGTAATTGAAGTTCAAGAACACCTAGAGAGTTATGTTTGCTGACCCATGACATATATCATCCATTGACATGTATATTAAGCTGCACTTTTGTTTTTATTACTGGAAATTATATCAGACACATCAACCAAACAAATTTAGTCAATGGATCACATTTGACCCTTAAACAATATGTAAATGTAGTGAATTCTTCCATTATCTAAACTGCAGGTATTTCTTTGTTAGTATAATTTTGTGCTATTCTTCCATTCTTCTTTGTATTCATTTACTATTATGCTAATTTTCTTTAACTTCAATGTAACACCCTCATTAATGGAATAGTTTGGATGTTTGCCAGGCAGTTCTGATAAGCACTTGTTCCATATAAGCCAAGTTTTTTCTTTTCAGTCCTACTGCATTCTTCCACTTTGTGGTGCTTCTATATTAACTGGACACCTTAAATATTCCTTATTAGTAAAAAAAAAAAGTCCCCTTATTCAAACCTCATGTGAGGGAAATAGAAGTGATGTATTCTGAAATATGATTATTTTTTATTTCCTTTTTTCACAATTGCATGACTGCAACATGATTGTGGTTTTTGTTGCTGTTTTTAAAAATAGTTATTGAGCACAATAAAATTTGCTGTGTCATTGTACAATGCATACTTACAGGTTTTTAGACCTGCACCACCTTTTCTCCTTGAATGCAAGTGTCCCATCATTCTGGAAGTTGTTCGGTTGAAAAGAAGTTGAACTATCTAAATCCACAGAGTAGTGGGTAATTTTCGAGCCAATTACAGTAGGAGTATCTGAAGGCTTTGAAACAATCAAATGAAACGTGGCATGGAGACTTTTTGTGATGAGGGCAAGTTGCTTTTAATTAAGGTTTATATTACCCACACAGTGCATTCCATTTCTGTAATGCTTTTATACCATGGAGAGCTACTTATATATTGGTCTTGCAAGAATCTGATTTCCATTAGGTTGTAATTCTGGTGCTGGGAAACCTCTGTTTGGTGCTATTTTCTTTACAACTCCATCTATTGTTCACACATTATGTAGGCAGCCAGTAACAATAATGCATATTGTTGCACTCTGGTGTGAAATAAAATCAAGGCATTGCTGCTTATAGAAGTGACACTTCTTTTGGTGTCAAAGCAGTCAACAGGGTTGTATGTGGCTAGAAAATTAAAGAGGCTCAGCTCAATAAAGTGATGCCAGCACTGTTGTTATTCTGCCCTGCTGTTCCCCAGAATTAATTGGGCTGTTTTGAATGGTGGTGCTGTTTCAATTTAATCAGGTTGTTTTGAATAGAATGCTTGGGAAGGAAACCACACATTGTAGTGATTTTTTTTCACTAAATGGGCAGGATATAAATATAAATATAAACAAACTATAACTGAGTGGTACAGCACATGCTCTTCAGGAAGAGGTTGTCAATCCTAATTCCTGGTATCTCTAGAAAGTACTAGGAAAAAAATAAAAATTCCTACATTCCTGGAAAGCTGCTGCAGGTCAGACTTGACAATACTAGGCTAGATGGACCATTGGTCTGACTCACTGTAAGGCACCTTCCTATGTTGCTATTAGTACTCAACTGGAAATCTTCTTAATTCAGCCTTTGGTTCATCTTTATGCTCTTCCCTTCCTCATTTTCCAAGTCAAAATTAAGGAAGGAAGCAGGAACATCAAGTAGTGTTGGTCTTGACTCCTCTGAAGGGGAGAAGGACAGCCTATAAATGAAGCTAAATAAATAAGATAAACAAAATAGTGACAGATAACCATCAATCAAATTAAATTGATGACCTTAGTTTCTCATGAAGTACAACCAGTGATATTGTGTACAGGGGGCAAGGGGGCTGGTTGGCCCCGGGCAGTGCTTTTTGGGCTATGTGTGTTCTTGGACTACAATTCCCAAAAGCCCTAGCGGGAGCAGGCGCCAACGTCCACCAGGGGGTGGCAAATTTGGCTTCAAATCCAGGCAGCTGAAATCCACGTGATGTTACTGTGTACAACAGGTGTACAATAGACAGCAGCAGTGATGGGATGTAACAGGTTCGCTCCAGTTCACCAGAACCAGTAGTAACTTTTCCCAGTTTCCCGGAGAACTGGTAGCAGCTTTTGGGGGGAACCATCTTCGGGGCTTACCTTTTCACTGGTTCCCCTACTGTGCATGTGCACCAAGCACTTGGTGTGCATGCATGCCTACAGTGCTTGGCACGTATGCATGGCCTCCTTGCTGTCCTCCCAAGTGGGGAGGAGGAAGAGAAGCTGCTAACCTGATGCTCCCTATAGCTTGCACCACAGGGTAAGTGACTCACCTTTGGATGTGGTGTGTCTGTGTGTATTTTAATGTGTATTTAATTTGTTGTTCAGTCGCACAGTCGACTCCGACCCTCTGCGACCCCATGGACCACTGACCGCCAGGCACTCCTGTCCTCCACCATCCCCCTCAACTCGCTCAGCTCTGTGCCCATTGTCTCCACGATACCATCTAGCCATCTCATCTTGGGCCGTCCCCTTCTTCTTTTGCCCTCGACCCTTCCAAGCATCAAAGCTTTCTCAAGTGAATCCTCTCTTCTCATTTGATGTCCAAAGTACTTTAGCCTCATCTTTATTATTTGACCTTCTAAGGAACAGTCAGGGATGATTTCTTCTAAGATTGACCTATTTGTTCTCCTCGCTGTCCATGGGACTCTCAAAACTCTCCTCCAACACCACATCTCAAAGGCGTCTATTCTTCTCCGTTCAGCTTTCCTAATGGTCCAACTCTCGCAACCATACATTGCAACAGGGAATACCATTGCCTTGACTATGCGAATTTTTGTTTTCAATGTGATGTCTCTACTTTTCACTATGCTCCCCAGGTTTCTCATTGCTTGCCTCCCAAGAATCAGTCGCCTTTTTATTTCATGGCTGCAATCACCATCTGCAGTGAGCTTAGATCCTAAGAAAGTAAAATCTGTCACTGCTTCTACTTCTTCCCCATCTATTTTCCAGGGACTGATACCTTTACCTATAATGACGTACTACCACAATTCCTATAAAGGCCTGATGGCCTGGCTTGGGGTTTTTAAGTAAAGTCTTAGAGTTTCCTCATCAATAAGCTACACCTGTGCTGTTCCAATTGCTCTTCCAATTGTGGGGGGTTTATTTTAATGTATTTTTATTTATTTATTTATTTATTTATTTATTTATTTAATCTATTTAATTTATTTATGGGTTTGTGTTCTGGGTGGGTGGTTTGAGGTGTGTGTGCTTATTTTTATTTAATTTTAATTTTATTTTTTCTTTGGCCCCACCCACATCATGGCATCATGACATTGGCTCCGCCCATGATGTCATGACATTATTATGTTAGCTCCGCCCACACTGTGATGACATCATGGTGGGGTAGTAAAATTTTTGACATCCCACCACTGGACAGCAGGCCCTCCTGGGAAAGAATACTCACTTTTCTAAGGACAGCAGGAAACAGGCAGAATAGCAGAGGTTGAGCCTTTATGTCAGTTTGAGCCAAGCGGTGATACTCACAAGGTGATAAATCCGAGTGGAACTGGACCATATTATTTAAAGAACAAGATTTGCATTTTGCATTCTCTCTGTCTTGAAAATTCTCTCTTGTGAATCATTCACCAAACCTGATATAATCCATTCTGACAACACGTGTGTCCACAGATTTCAGGAGAAGAGCTTTCTTCACATCTGCTATCTCAGAAATGGGGAATCTGTAGTCCTCTGTAGTGAATTACACCGTCCTTGCTCCCATATTGTTGGTTATACTGGCCAGGAATAGAAACCCAGCAAGCTGGAAGACTGCATATTCCTCCACATCTTTCATATCTGTGTTACTCATCTAGAAATTAAACCTAAAACATTCTGCATGCTCTGCTTTAAACTACTGCCCATCCCATTTATGTTGCTAGTGAAAGGAACTTGGTTTAGTATACAAAGACTGCATGCACTTGGCTGGTACACAAAAATTTGTGATAAAACTCTTCATCAGGTGTTCCAACCTATGGCCCACGGGCCAGATCTGGGCCCTGGCAATTTCATGTGGCCCGCTGCCCCTGCATCGAGAAGTGGAAGCGGACACATTTACGACAGCCATAAAACACACCTGTGCCTGCGTAAATGCGGTTACATCAGCTGTAAATGTGCCCACAGCTGTCGCAAACGCAGAAGCAGGCACATTTACTACCTCTTTTGGTGGGCATTGTTAGGCCCGCTCAGCTGTCTGGGGGCATTGTCAGGCCCGTGGCATAAAAAGGTTGGGAACCCCTGCTCTACATGATTAAGCAACATATCTTTCATGACAAAGGTATTCAGGAAAAGTTAAAGGATCTCTTGGTCAGCAATTTTAAAAGCTTTGAGTTTTCAAAAACAAAGCAATAATTCGCTCTCTTGTTCACCAATTTTGTAGTACTTAATAAAAGAGGCAGGGAATGTATTAGAAATGTCTGTCTGGAATAATATTCATAGTTGTCAGTTGATTTGATAACTGGAAACTTCTTTTCCTTTCCTTTTTTTTCTTTTTGGCAATGCATCTGGTTCTGATTTTTATGCTTGAAAGCAGAAAGGTGAATTTAATTGACACTGTTCTAAGATTCAAGTTTGCTGCATCCACGCAGCTTGCACATGAATTTTCAATTCAATTTCCAGCCTCTAATGGGAGCAACCACACATTCAAATACCTTGTTGAAATGGCACAAAATGAATTATGTGGATAACAATATTTCATCAAGCTCAGAAGCAGTCTGTGTTATGTCCAATGCAGTAAAATGGTGTAAATGAATTGCTAAGTCACAGCAAAATTGATGGCTTATATCTCATTGTGTCAAAAGCAAAATGTCTACTGCTGCAAGAAATAAACCCTGAAACAAAACAGAAGCCCTATGTCACCTTGAGATAGATAGATTTGTTTGTTTGTGTTAATAAATGAGAATTTAGGATGCATTTCTAATTAAGTTTGAATGATCACCTTAATCTAGATATATAGAAATAAGTTTATCTTCCTTTAGATACTACACATGGCCAATCTAGCTACAGTATTAGATTCAGACCGAAATCTCATTGCTCTGTTACACAAAAGGTCCAACACTGAGTCATTTTGTTAATGGTACTGGGCATTCTCCAAGGAAGTCTGACTTCGTCCTTTCTATCCCTGTTAGGCCAGGTTATCCCTGCTGCCAGCAACTCAACGCTGAGTGTTAGGCAGCAGTTAACTAACCTGAAAACCCTGATGACTAACAGCCTTGTGTCCTGAAGTCCACAGAAAAGGGTGATGGTCCCCAAGTGGATTAAATCCCACTTGAATCCATCTTGATGAAGTTCAGCAGCTTCATCAATACTGGCCTGGGGCTAAGGAGGACTTTGTGTGTCAAATGGTCTTGGGACCAGAAAGTGACTTGTGGAACTGGATCAGTGGTGCTGCGATGCGGAAGGCAGATAGTCACTGCATTATATTCTCAGGACAGTCTTCATGGTAAGGGTACACAGAAAGAGCCTCCTCAAAAATTGTGTTACTTTTGAACCACAATAGGGCATACCCTGGTAACAGTAACCTTGTGTTGCTGGCTAATCTTTCTCACCCTAGATCAGGCCAAAGGAACTGCAGAACAGACTCACCAAAAGGTGGCTTCATTTTGACAGTTTCACATCTGGCCTAGACATGGGGGAAAATCCTCTCTATGTAGGTTGAGTGCAGCTATAAAACAAACCACAAACTGCAAGAAGGTGTATAAAATGATTAATCTCTGCCATCCTCACTTACTCAATTTGGATGTAAGTTTAGAATACTCTTTTGCACCCTTGTTGGATTAAACATAGATGGACATCATTGAAATTCTGGTACATTGCATATGTGAGGGACCTGTGTTGTTTTAGTGTCAATTGCTTTAGTTAACTAGCAAATTAATGCAGAAGATCCATTAATATAAAGTGCTATAAAGTGCTGGTATAATTTCCACTGCAAATGAGCTTTATCATAGATTCAGATGCTGAACTCATTTGGCTTTATTTCCAAACATTTCACAGGTATACCTCTGAAAATCATGTTTGGGGATAAATCTATAACTTTTGTTGAGTAGCTTGAAGGCAATGGCATACAAATCAATGCAGCTGTTCCACTTTTGAGCAGCAAAACTATGGAGACTTCTGAGGAATGGGAGACTACAGTACCATGATAATTGTGGTATGTCTATGAGAAAGTGTGTGCTTGTGGCCATTTTCACTTCCCCTCAGTAAGTGGATCTTGGTCATACTGTGTGCCTGCCACATGGCATTGGCCACCCCAATGCTGTTTCATAGGACTTCAGCACAGAATGAGATCTCCACTTCATCAAAGATGCCCTGAGGGAATCACCACTATCACACAAATTATGCACTCAATACGAACATGCCCGGTGTAATGAAGAACCACCAGAATCCCTATATGCTAAGACTGCAAGGGAATGGGACAGGTGAAAAATTGACCAGCTCTTGGTTCCAATCCAGATTAGTCCAAAAAAATTCCTATGTGGCCCAAATATGGAGACCCAGAAACATTCCCTGGAATAGAGGGCGGGTGTAGGGTTGCCATAAGTCCCATTTTTCCAGGATCTTCCCAGATTCAAGCTGTCCCATACAGTTCAAGAAAAAAATAAGTAAAAGTCCTGGGAGGGAGCAAGAAATGCCCATGTCTATGGAGGATTACTTCTTCACGTGACTACAAAACGTTAAATGCAGTGGTGGGCAGTAACCAGTCCACACACACCCCGGGAGGGGTGATGGTAACATTGGGTGGCCTTTGAGCAGTGGGGTGGCAAAATTGGGAGCCTTTCAGGTGAGGTGGTAGTAAAATTGGGTGGCCATGCCCACCTCCCTGCCCCAGCCTACCCACCTCCTCCTCCACTTCCAAGTTCGGGTAGCGAGTGTAGTTGATGGCCTGGGGGCTGCGGCCTGGCCTTGGTGTGGCTGCCTCCCCTGGGGTCCCACTCCCCCTGCGCACCATGCTGCATGCTCCTTCCTTCCGAGTGTGGAGGAGGATGAGAAAAAACAGCTGCCCAAGCACCCTGCTGTGTGCTCCCCAGGGTAAGTGACTTTTGTGTGTATGTGGAGAAGGATGGAGCATGGAGAGAGAGTGTGTGTAGGGGGAAGAGGGTCTGGATCAGTCTAAGGGTGGTTCTTTTTGTTTTGTTTACTCTGATATGCTTGGAACACAGACTAACACAGCTATCATTTTAAAAGTTTTATTCTGTGCAAGCATATCAGAGAGTAAACAAAACAAAAACTCAAAAACATTGTGGCACCTTAAAGACTAACTGCTTTATTTTAATGCAAGCTTTTGTGGATCAAGACCACTGGCTCTTTGGCTATAAACAGAGATGAGCACTGAATCCTAGAGTTGGTAACGACTGGCTTTTGAGCAAGGACAACCTTTACCTAACAACAGAAGATCCCTGATTGGTATTCAAATTTGATGGCAGGTTTTGTCCTTGCAAGTAGTTCAAGGTCTCCCTTGCTCAAAAGCCAGTTATATCTGACTCTAGGGTGCAATGCTCATCTCCATTTACAACCAAAAGCCAGTGCTGCCCGTGTTTGCAGATGTATACATTGCCATATGGCAGGCATAACTAGATTGCCCACGATGTAGGCTTCACCCATGATGTAGGCTCCACCCATGGCATAGGCTCTGCCGCTCTGCCCATGATGTAGGCTCCGCCCATGACATAGGCTCTGTGTACAATGTGGTAGTGATTTTTTTTGCTGCCCACCCCTGGTTAAATGCATAGAGTCAGCATTCCTAGAGAGGAAGGGAACACTGTGGATAGGAAGTGAATATGTCTCACGAAGGACCTCTTCCAAAATAAATCCCTTCCTGTCTCCTGCTTTTTTGCTTCCGGAGGGAAATGGGGACTCCTAGGGCTGCATTTCCATTCTGGACCTCTTTTTAGAGCTTTCTTCCAAGGGATCCTCGTGTGGGGTTTGAGGGTGAGTCCAACTCAATTGGTGTGTGTGTGTGAAGGAGAGGGTGAGGTGACCTTAGAGAGAGGAAGGGGAATTTCAAGAGTGGCCCAAGAAATTTTATTCAAAAATAAAGAAACAACCTTTTGACTACAGTTTATTTTTAACTGATGGATGCTGCCCACCCTGGACAGGGATTCCACGGGGCCGTAGAGTTTGAAGAATGCAATGACATCACCTGGCTGTCCCGGTTTGGCAGGAGATAATTATAGTAGCTCTAGGAGTCTAGGTGGGTGGAAGGGCTGAGAGGCTGGTTCCGCCCCTGTAGGCGTGCCTTCTAAGTCAATTTCACTGGGGGCAGAAAACTCTCCTCCCACCAGAGATCATGAGGGGGGGGGTGGTGCACAGAGAGAGAGAGAGAGAGAAAGAGAAATATCCTCCATTATCCTGCCCCCAAAACACATAGACCAAGATAGCAGTCCCTAGCATTAACAGATTAAGGAATTGTGTTTTCCATAAAGGGTTCAACTAATGTATATTGCCATAGATGTTTCTACACAGAACATAGTCAGCTCTCTGTTACCCTATTTATGTATTAGCTTGAATATATGACTAAAGCTATGGTTTCAGAAGGGACATGTTAAACAAGTATGCCTCACTTCCACTATCTGGAAATTAGTTAAACCATTACACATTAAATACAGTTTTATTGGGGATTATTACTAGGCAAAGATCTGAAGGACACTACAAGTATTTTGGGTTGAATGTGCTAATGAACCCCCTCCAAGTTGGAATCTTGACTTGGTGTGTCCTGATGTGTGTCTCCAGTTTCAATCACAATATTGCCCTATTTGTGTGGTGAAGCAAAAGCTTGAATAAATCTTATGTTGCCTCCATTTTCAGCATAGGATGCCTCTGTCCATAAACAGACTAGGTTATTACCACAGATAGGTACCCACACAGAGATGGAAATCTTACGTTAACAGTTATTACCTGTAAAAATCAGTTTTTAAATTTTTTGTTATTTTCTCCAAATCCTTCTTCTGAAACTAGCAGTATCCCAAATTTGGAAGTGTTAACAAACACCATCTAAAAAGGATGTAAATTTTATTTATTTATTTATTATTCAAACTTATATATTGCCGACCCACTCCAGAGACTCCAGGCGGCTTACAAGAAGAACAAAGACAAATCAACCATCCGCAAACCCACCCCCAGCAATAGATTAAAAGATTAAAAAGTTACCCAATCACAAAATACAAGGCTAAAGCTTAAAATTTAAAACACTAAAATTAAAGTTAAATTTAAATTGAATTAAAAGATTAAAAGAGAGAGAACAACCTTTACCAGGTTAACCAGCAGGTTAGGGTTGCCTTATTGCTGGCACCCCAAACCTGCCCTGCCAGCCATGTCTTTAGACCTTTCCTGAAGGGCAGCAACTCCGTCTGAAGATGCAGCTCAATTGGCAGGAGGTTCCAAAGGGTTGGAGCAGACACAGAGAAGGCCCTCCTTCTCTTGCTAGTTTTAATTCCTGCACTTAGCTCTGTAGTACACAGGTCTCTGATATTATGACACAAATCTGTTTTGCTGTTGTTTACCCTTCCAATTTCCTCTCCAGAATTTCGTCTCAAGAAAGTCTCTATACTGAATCTTCATTCTACTGTTAAAACTTACCCCAGCTCAAAAAACAGTTTACAGTTTTGATACAAGTGTTTTGTAAAAGAGGAGGGGCATTCTTTCAGCCCACAAATTGTATTCTCCTCTCATTTCCTTTCTGAAAAAGCTTGTATACTAAACCTTGTAATAACAAGATTCCTCATGTTGTTTGCAACACTTAGTGTAGGGTTTTATTTCAAAAATATGTTCTTTGCATGATTATCCTTGGCAAGTAAAAGAGAAGAGGAAGTGAAGAGAAAATTGTAGAAAGTTCTGAAGTTGGAAAAGATTGTTACAGCAAGGGACTCTATTGTGTTTTCCTTTTATTTGCTCCCTCTGATTTCTGAACAGAGGGAAGGGAAGAATTGGAGAACATACACTTCAGCATAGAAAGTCCAATTTGCAGCCAGCTGAACTGTGTAACAAAAATCTATGTCAGACCTAATGAAAATCTATACCACAAGTAACTGATTTGCCTGAGTTTCCAGCAAATGGTGACAAAGATACATATGTTTGGATGCACTCTTTGTGTTGTTCTTGTTAACAACAATACAAAAGGCAGGAGACTCATCACCACCAGAAAGGCTCCTGGCTCACAAAATGACTGATAGCAACAGATTCTATGTTTAAAGGTTACTTTTTCTTCACCAGTTCTCTGAAGTTTTGAAACACTTTGTAGGAGATGTGGTGACAAAGAGACAAAGCATCAGAGACAGATGGAGAATTGGTCTATGTTCACAGATGTATATGGTCAGTCTTAATGTTAAAACAGGTCCATGCTAATTTATTTCAAATATTCCTGTAAGACTTTTTATCTCATTATGTTAATATAGTTTACAAATGTAATACAGTAATACCCCGTATAACGCGAGTATCATATAGCGTTAAAACCGCATAATGTTACAAGATTTTCGGAAAAATCTTGTATCAAATAACGTGATTTTTAACGTTATCCGATACAGTTGTTCTTAGCAGCAGGGTGGCTGGAAAGCTGAACGGCTTTCTCCGTTCAGCTTCCCAGCCACCCTGCAGCTACAGAGGCAGGGGTGGGGAGGCTGGAAAGCTGACGGGGGGCTCCCCCATCGGCTTACCCAGCCACCCCACAGCTGCGGAGGCATGGGCGGGTGGCTAGGGAAGCCGACAGGGAGTCCCCGTCAGCTTCCCCAGCCACCCTGCAGCTGTAGATCGGGTCCTCTGATCTCTCTGGAGGTGTTTCTGGGCTTCCCCGACGTCCTGAGCCAGTGCAGCAAGCCAGAATGTCAGAGTTCGAACTCTGACATTCTGGCTTGCTGCACTGGCTCAGGACGTCGGGGAAGCCCAGAAACACCTTGGATCGGGTCCCCACACCTCCCTGGACCCAGCGGGGGGGGGGGGGGGTCAGACACCCCAAAATTGGTAAAAAAAAGTCCGTTTTTTTTTTACCAATTTTGGGGTTTCTGACCCCCCCCCCGGCCGGGTCCAGGGAGGTGGGCAGACACGATCCAAGTTTTTTCTGAGCTTCCCCGACGTCCTGAGCCAGTGTAGCAAGCCAGAATGTCAGAGTTCAAATCCTGACATTTTGCCTTGCTGCAGCCTCCAGGGAGGTGGGAGAACTTTGGAAACAGCTTGGAGCGGGTCCCCACACCTCCCTGGACCCGGCGGGGGGGGGGGGTCAGAGCCCCCAAAATTGGTAAAAAAAACACGTCCTTTTTTTTTTACCAATTTTGGGGTTTCTGACCCCCCCGCTGGGTCCAGGGAGGTGTGGGGACCCGATCCAAGGTGTTTCTGGACTTCCCCGAAGTCCTGAGCCAGTGCAGCAAGCCAGAATGTCGGGATTCGAACTCTGACATTCTGGCTTGCTGCACTGGCTCAGGACGTCGGGGAAGCCCAGAAACACCTTGGATCAGGTCTGCCCACCTCCCTGGACCTGGCGGGGGGGTCAGAAACCCCAAAATTGGTAAAAGAAAACCGGACTTTTTTTTACCAATTTTGGGGGCTCTGACCCCCCCCACCGGGTCCAGGGAGGTGGGGAAACCCGCTCCAAGCTGTTTCCAAAGTTCCCCCACCTCCCTGGAGGCAGCAGCAAGCCAGAATGTCAGGATTCAAATCCCGACGTTCTGGCTTGCTGCAGCCTCCAGGGAAACAGGGCTTTTTTTAACATTGTGTGTTCAATGTATCGCACAACGTTAAAAACCGGATAACGACGGGACTTGTGGAACCAAGTCATAACGTTATTCGGGGTACTAGTGTATTTAAAACAATCCTAATAATTGCACAATTATAGGCAATCAAAAGGATAAAAAATTAATAAATGGTTATACAGTAATCCCTCGGATAACATTTGCATCAGATAACACTAAAATTGCATAACATTAAGCAATGGGGGGGGGAGAGAATTGCATCGCATAACGTTAAGATCCTATGGGATGCATCGGATAACAACCACTAAAGCGTGTGCGGTTACAATGTATCTCTATGGAGCTTTAACATTATCCGATGCATCCCATAGGATTTTAACATGGATCGGATAACACTAAAAATCGAATAACACCAAGACTTGTGGAACCAAGTTTTAACGTTAGCCGAGGTTTTACTGTACTAGCTAAAGGCCACTCTTGCTTGAAAGCTAGTCGTATCCAAGTCTAGGGTTCAGTGCTCATCTCTGTTTATAGCCAAAGAGCCGCTGTTGTCTGTGTCTGCAGAAGTTTCGATGGACATGTGGCAGGCATGCCTAGACACCGGAGTGCACAGGACACTGTTTACCTTCCCACCAAAGTACCTATTTAACTACTTGCAATTTCTTGCTTTTCAACTGCTAGGTTGGCATACTACTTGGCTTCATAAAGCACTTCAATATTTAACTGTATACAGATGAATAAAAAGAGTAACCTCAGAGCACAATAAAACTTTATAAAACCCCTTAATAGTTTTAGTCTGTAGTCTGTCACACTGATGTTTACCCTGAAAAGGTTCCTTCCAGGGTAAAATCAGACAATATTAATCACATCAAAGTTCATCCAGGTAACAAGATAAAAGTAGTTTCATTCCTAGAATGACTCCAAGCAACATCAGCTTGCCTATTTCTACAATATGTATTCATCTACATTGCTTCTAAGCAAATAAATAAATAAATAAATCCAATAGTTATTGAAAACACTTAACTTTTTGAGAAAGCTAAATATAGAGACATTTCAATACTATGGAGATTAAACTTAACAGTTAAGAAAAACTGTAGGCATAAATGCTTAAAAATACATGAAAAAGAACTTAAATTGCAGGAAAGTATTTAAGTGAAATGTCAATAAAAACTGTATCAAAGGTACAATAAAAGTACAAAAGAGCAATACATAGAGATAAATAATGTTTCATTACATTCTAAAAATGCAAGGGCTTATACCTCAAACAGGAACAATAAAAAAAGCAGAGTGCATATTTTTCTAAAATATCAAAGTCCTTTCAAATGAAAATGTATGAAATCTAAATTTCTTAGCCTTAAACAAATTCAGACACTCAAGAAAATTACTGTAAGGCCCAGCTAGCCAAGCCACCTACTCTTGCATGGTCTTGCATGCATAGTGTTGGAAATGAAGTAAGCTGCTGAGTCATTCCCTCTTGCATTTTGATGTTTGGTGCCTGGTAATCAGTGTTGTGTATGACCGTGTCTTATTTACCCATATTCATGTTTTTAATCCTTTGTTTGTGCTTCTCTTCAATTGTTAACAACTGAAGTCATTGACCCAGGTAATACATCTTTTGAAACTGCTGAGAGCATGAACTGTTCTAGGAGCAAACTGTCAGGAGACCAAATTGCAGGTGAATTAATTTGGTGAGGAATCAGTTTGTTATAATTGTGTTAGAGTAGTAGTTTTATGGTCAAGGGCATTATCCCCATTGTTTGGATTTCTTATCATTTGTTTACATGTCCACACACAAATGTTAGCTTTCTAGGAAAGAGATCTTTTGCAAGGCAATGTTATTGTGCTTTAACCTTGCTATAACCCAACACCAGACAACTGTGTCCTTTTGGATGGTGTAGGCTTGGGGCATCCCAGATTATTTTACATGGGTCCATGAACCATGGTCATCCCCACACAATTACTGTATTGGGATGTCCAGTTTGCAGCCCTCAGAGAAGGAGTGGTTCTATCTATTGCCATGCAAGTCTCCTTCTTCCAAGATATCCTTGTGGGCATAACATTTTAGAGGATGTACTGCTGGCTGTCAAATCTTGGACAGATTCGCAGCTCTTGGAGGAGAAGGCCGTGGTCAGGCTTGGCAATTAAAGGTCTGGAAATCACCCACCCACCCTCCTTTTAGCATGATATTACCTTAGAAAGGAGATAGATTATGACAGGGTTTCTAAACCTTAGGCCCACAGATGTTCTTGGACGTCAATTCCCAGAAGTTTGGTAATCAAAGTCCAAGAACACATGGAGGCCCAAGGTTGAGAAACTCTGGATTATGATAGTTATTTGTATACCTTTGCATTTTTTGCACTGCTTAGTTTGCAGCAGAAAAGGGGCAATTTTGCCCATAGGAGTCAATTTGAGGTGAGGGATTCAGGCAACCAGCCCTGTCTCAGGCATGTGATCCCCCTCACTTTACCATGGGTGCAGCTGCAAGTGGGGAACTGTATTTGTATTTTGGATTTGTATGCCGCTCTATTCGCCAAAGTTACTCAGATGGGTGTATGTCCAACTTGAGAAGACTGCCAAATTCCCCACAGTGGAAACCAAGGAGTCCCTCTCCGCCCTTGGTGATTCACATGCAGGGAGGTGTTCAGCCATTGCTGGTTAACAATTATCATGGTTACCCAGTAACATGCTATTTGGTAGAGATGGCATGGCAGGCAGGTTATCTGATCTATGGATCTGCTCCTAATGCTCTGCCAATACTGTGCTGCTGCAGTCAACACAAACTGTGGTCTTTTTATACCCACTACCTATCTTTCTCTGTTAATTTTCAGAATATTTGTGTGTATCTATTAGGGAAGAGGGACCAGGGGCATCTCAGGTTATTTTACATGTGTTTATTCCTGATCTTAATGTTAAATGTTTTTTAGCGTTATGGCTCTGCATCTTTGCTTCAGGCTCATTTCTAAGGCTAAAATTCTGTGCTCCTTTTTTGTTCCCTTCATCTGGACAAAGCTTTCATTTTCTTTCTAAACACTTCTTGTCTCCCACAGAATTTTTTTGGCATTTGCTCATTAACCACACTGGCACTTGTTTGCACTAGATGGCAATTGTCCTGACCAACAATATGAATAGATGAAGTTTTACAATTGTGTCTTTGAATAAAACACTCAGTGTGTTCTGAATCGATCTAGCCTTCCTGAGTGCTTTTTTCTAACTTGCTGACTTCCTACTAAGCTGGTCTTTGAGTACCTCTTCCACTTGTTCTTTTGTGATCCTTTACGTCCCTTGGTCTCTTCCTTGTTTGATTATAACTGTCCTCCAGTATATGAGTCACATTTATTCAATCCTGCTTACACTGGGATATTGTTTGAAAGTATGGATTTAATTTTAGTGGGGGGGGGGGGAGGGGGTTTGAACTGTCAAACACATTCAGATTATTAGACTGACTCTGGGATTGATCCCTCTACCAGATGGCATCCTTCCCAAGATTAATTTGTGTTATGTTCAAAAAAAAAACCCCTCATTGAATTATTGACCACATGTAGCAGCTTTATGTTCAGACATTGGCTTCCATTTGTTGGCGTGAAGTGAAGTACAGAAAGGAGTCACCATATGCTGACACACCAGAAGATAGTACATGCAGCAGCATGTGGGAGGATCCTGAAATTACAGCATCAACTCTGTAGGGGAAAGCAGGATGTAATGTAGTGCAAGTATCTTGGCTCTAGGATGCTGCTTGTCCTAGATGCATATTCGGAGCACATTCCCCCTTTTCCACCAATATGGCAATATATTGGGGATATGAATAACAGATGCATGGGCTTTCAGAGAGACTTTAGAGTCCCTTCAGGAGTCACAGAATTTTTACAAAGCTATTACACTTAAAGAAGCAGCAAGGTTGACAAAACATAAACCAGTAGGAGCCCGTATGCATTCTCATTAAAAATTGAGAGACAAAAGCCTTGCCATGCATGAGGAACTAGGTGAATTCAGATAAAGGGAAATGCATGAATTTAAACTGTGTTACTTACTACAGTTTAAGACTTTCAGAGAACAACTTCACATTCAGAGCAAATGTTGTGTTCCCCGGTGCAATTCTGAATCAACAGGGGACAAGATAAAGCACACAGCACTTCTAAATAAAACACTCTTAATTCACGTCATGTTGTTTTTTTCACTGCTTGTTGTTTTAAAAGAAGAAAGTATCTCCTTTCTACAAATAGTTGGTAACCTAATATGAAAACCATCACCTACAGCAAAAGCAGTGATGGGATGTCCCCGGTTCCAGACGGTTCCCTGGAACCGGTAGGACCAATTCCGGAGGGTTCTCCGGGAGGGGAGTCCACTTTTGAAGCGTCTGGTTCCGGACGCCTCACCGAAAGAATTTTTTAAAAAAAATCGGAGCTAAAATGGCTCCAATTGACTGCGTATGCGCAGAAACTCAATCTGACGCATTGCGCATGCGTCAGATTGAGTTTCTGCGCATGCGCAGTCAATTGGAGCCATTTTAGCTCCAATTTTAAACAAAAATTGTTTTACTGCTTTCAGGACGGCGGTGGCGGCGGCGGCACCAGCCCTCTGAGGAGGGCACCTCCCTCGCGGCACGTTGAGGGCTGCCTGGGCCATCCGCTGCCAACAAGCCCCATGCCCTGGGGACGCGCGGTGCAGCGCTGCTGCCTCCTCCTCCGCCGGGTGCCTGTGGACTGGGTGCCTGCAGCTGCTGCCCCCCGCCGCCGCCGCCGGAGCTGCCTGCATCCCTGTGGCCTCCTCCTTGGGCCGGTCCCTTTTTAGCCCGGCTGCGGCGCCTGGCGGAGGAGGAAGCTGGAGGCGGTGCGGCATGGGGACGGCAGCCGCCACCATACCCACTGCTCCCCGCAGGCCCTGGCCGCCCGTGGCCGCCGCCAGAGCCGGGCCGAAAAGGCACCGCCCCGAGGAAGCTGCAGGCACCCGGCGGAGGAGGATGCGGCGGTGGCAAGCCCCGCCGGGCTTACCCAGGGCATGGGGGTTTGTCAGGCCCAAGTCCCTAGGAGGGCGCGGCGGTGGCGGATGGCCCGCGCAGGCACCAACGTGCCCGTGGGAGCTTAGTGGCCGGCCAGGGGCTTCAGGCGGCTGTGGCGGCCGTGGCCGTCGGCTGCATGGCCGGCCGCGGCCTTCGTAGGAGGAAACGGCCGCAGTCGGGGGCAGCGTGTCTTGCCGGGAGGCCCCGGGCCACATGGAGGTTCGTCGGCGCCAAGGAAGGTAAGTGAGGCTTTTATATTTAGGGTGGGTGGGTGATTTATTTGTGTTTTGGGTGGGTGGTTGTACTTTTATTTAATTTTTATTTTATTTATTTCTTTATTTTATTTCTTTAAGTTATTTACGGGTCTGTGTGCGTGTTTATTTTTTTATTTTTTTTTATTTTTGGCCTTGCCCACAACGTCATGATGTCATGACGTTGGCTCCGCCCATGACATCATGACGTCATGACATTGGCCACGCCCATGACGTCCATGACATCATGGCGTGGTAGTAGAATTTTTGACATCCCATCACTGAGCAAAAGGCTTTCCCTTTGTCCGAAGGAGAGCCACAGAAAAACAATTCCTTCGAAATGTGACTTTCACAGCACAGGCCCTGAGGACATGAATGCCATCCAGCCTGTTTCTTCAGGCAATGTGGCTCCAAATGGGGTCCCTGTTCTAGAAAGGTTGTTGAAACGATAATGTTGCCATCCAGATACTCTGCTGCATCAAGCTGGGAAATCATAGAGTCATAGAATTGTAGAATACTTGAGTTGGAAGAGGTCATCAAATCCAACTCCTTGCTCAGGGCAGGAATATTCATGAAATAGCAATAACTAGTTGCTTTTGGGGACAATGAGGGAATAACTAAGTTACATTTCATAAACAATCGAGCAAGTAGTGACTTTGTAATATGACAACTAATAAGTTACAGTCACGTATAAACATTACTTTTATGGGTATTTCAAGGCATTCTTTCAAGGCCTTGACAGGAGACTTTAAAAACTTATGCCATCCTGTTATTTAGCAATAGCAATTACACTTAGAATAGCAATTACACTAATATATTGCCCCATAGTGCTTAGTGCATTCTCCAGGTGGTTCACAAGGTAATTAGCATTTTGCCCCCAACATGCTGGGTACTCATTTATCCCATGAGTGGTAGAAAAAGATGCAAGTTTCTTCATAATTGTGATGGCAAAATCTTGACATTGAAAAAACTCAGATGAAAATAAAAAGGGAAACTAACATCAAAACCTGTGAAAAACAGAGTTGTTTAAAGAATCATTGAAACATATTATTCACTCTTAAATAAATAGGTAGATTCTTTGATCCACTTGCTCAATTATTCTTAGGGTTTGGATGTTAATTGTCACTATCAATTGTTGCTATCAGATTACTTTCAATTTACTTTGATGTTTTATATCTTTACATACTGCATGTTTTTGTGTTGTGTTCTTGTTGGATGGGGTGAATGCATATCTTTGTATGTAAAATCATCCAGATTAGTGGACTATCACTAAATGGGGCAGTTCGTCAAACAAACAAACATACAAAGAAACAACACATTTACCCAACCAGGTTTGAAAATGTCCCCAGCCTATTCCTAAGGTTCTGCATTTGAAATTTTATGTATTAATACACCATAATGTAGCCATTTCTCCTCACCTGCCCTGAGAGTCTACTAATCATTAACAGGTATATGGCAGATAGGAACAATATTTTTCATGCTGGGATTAATAGTATCCGTTGAATATGGCCATACATATGTGGTTGAAAATCTAGTTCAGTTTGGTTGGATTTTTTATAAGAACTTTTGCAAATCTGCAAACATTTTCATAAAAAGAATGAAAAGAATGTTGATCCTCCCCGATCAAATGAAAATAGTTTACTGATACTACTCTTTCCCCCTAAAAATAAGACATACCCATAAAATAAGCCCTAGCTGAATTTCTCAGCAGTTGCACAGTATAAGCCATACCCTGAAAATAAAACATAGTGATAGGTGTGGCTATGCAACATCCCGGCGCAAAGCGGTAAAGAAGACGGGCAGCCAGTGGTATAATAAAAATAAGACATCCCCTGAAAATAAGCCATAGTGTGTCTTCTTGAAGAAAAATAAATATAAGATGGTGTCTTATTTTCAGGGAAATATGGTACCATACATGTCAGGTGATTGTATCCACATTAAATTACAAGTTTGAGGGCTTACATCAAAGCACATACTTTGGGGCCCCTGAAATACTTAATTTCTTGTATTAAAATCCAAACTGGGAACAATTCTAGGTATTTCCCTCTCACACCTAACTTTTCCAAGTTACCCAGTCTTAGATTGACAAATGCTTACCCATTTCTTAAATCATGTACCTAAATTACATCTGGATTTGAATAATAATGCCAAAAGAAATTTCCCCTGATCATCTAAAACAAGTTTATCTTCAAGGTCATCTTTGTCCATATGGACCCCTCTGAGTCTTAACATAGATACAGTACTTTCTAGTCTTTATTAGAAAACATTCAGCTGGCAGATCCCAGGATCAGGCATTTTTTTAGTGGTAGGGCCACATCCATGCCATTATTTCTTTCTATGGAGATGTCTGTCAAACACCTTACTTTCCCATCATTTAAGTGAATGTTCAACTCTTTCCCATCCACAAGCCATTTTTGATTTATCACTTATTTACAATTATCCTTGAGGCTGGAGATTACTGATTCAGTGCCACAAGCCATAATGGCATCAACAAAAATCATGCATGCAAGGATAGACATGTTATGGCTTTTCTCCTCTAGCAGGCTGGTTGTGCAACTTGCCATGTGTCTGATTTTGTAACTGATACAGAACTATCAACATGAAGGAGAGTAACTCCTCTTCTGCAGTTGTATAAGTGAATAGGATTCTGGACACTATGGTTTGCACTTGATCTACTGAGTTGTACAATAAAACCCCAAGTTACATATGCCTCAAGTTACATAAAATTTGACTTACATAATGATTTTGTGCTAAAACTATGTCCCGATTTACATAATTTCCTAAGGATTTGCTTCGAGTTACATAAATATTCTTTTCCCTATGGGTTTGCTTCAAGGTATGTAAAAATTCATTTCCCTATTGGTTTGCTTCAATTTACATAAAAATTTCATTTTTTAAAAAAATTCAATTTATATGCCGCCCTACTCGGTGCAACCGACTCAGGGCGGCTCACAAAACTCACAAATATAACATTCAACATTATAATCAACAATATATTACATAATCACAATAAATTTGAAATTAAATATAATAGAAAATACAATATGATACAATACAACAAAACAGAAAAATAATTACAAAGCAGCAGAATAGCAGCAAATACATTAATATCATCTGTACATATCATAAAACAAATTGCAATGCAAAACAATCACTTCCCTCTGAGCAGACAGATATAGTCACTTCTCTCCAAATAGACAGTTTTGGTCACTTCCATCCGAGTAGGCACTGGGCAAAGAGATCCTTCCCCAGCACCAGGAGGGTGGGACCCAAGGCCAGCTGGGTGGTGATCTTTGGCCACCCAGCAAATTCCATGCATTTTCCCAACCCTGGGAGATTCCCCGGCATTGGAAGACTCCGCTCATGGCTGGCAGCAGCATGGTCTTAAAGCCTCCCGGGCACCCGCAGGTGTTGTCCTTTTCCTATGGGTTTGCTTCGAGTTATGTAAAAATAATTTTTCCTATGGGTTTGCTTCGAGTTACATAAAAAAACTGATTTAAGCAAAAGCCTACAGAATTGACTTTTTATGTAAGTAGGGGTTTTACTGTAGTTTTATTGTCAAAAGATTTTAATTTTCTACCATTTTGAGAATTGCTCAAAATGTTCAAAATTGCTCAAAATGCATGATATACAAGTTCTCAACCTTTTAAAGCTGGAGGCCGGGTCAAACTCCCTCAGACAACTTTGTGGGCCAGACAGTCATTTTGCCCTTCCTCCACCACATGGCACATGAAATGGTGCCGTGGACCACATCCAACCCACGGGCCACAGGATGAGAATCCCTGATATACATAACTGAAATCAGAGAAGTGTAATATGAATAATAATGATAAGATATGGTAATTATTTTTCTGTTCTGATTGACCATGAACTAATTTCAGAGTTAGGACTACATTCAAAGTTGTCTCCTGCAGGACATTGTTAAATGTAGATTCTTGTGTTCCCCTCCATGTAGGTCATATACCAGACATTTTAGAAAATAAACAAATAAAAGAGAAATGACTGATACAAAGTAAACATTAAGTAAATCTAGTTAGCTTATTGTTTATTTTTTATGAATAAGGTACGTGGAAATAGTTAAATTTTTCACTGCTATTATCCATCACTGTGAAGAACTATTGTAGATGCATAATTAAATCCAGTGAAATGTGAAATGCAAATATGAAAACTGCACTTGGAGAATTTGGCTGATTAAAATGGGTTGTATATGGATGAAAATCCTGGGTTCCATGTGATTTTCCAAATTTTCACTGGCATGTAATGAATGAATGAATAAATTTTATTTATACAGTATATAAAGAAAAGTAACTGTTCTCCTTTCAACCTCCTGCCCTCTCCCCAAATCAACTAATCCAAATGTCATTTCCATACATGCATACTAATTTAATTTGCCATTCATCTTATTAGGAAAGAAAAAGCAGAACACTGTGGTACCTCTAAGATCTGTTCTCAATAATTCCAGTGTGCAGGACACATCATAATGGGTTCAAGTTATAGGAATCCAGACTTCAATTACATGTGAGGAGAAACTTCCCAAGTGTTAGAGTACCATGACAATGGAACCAATTACCTTGGGAGGTAATGAGTGCTCCAACACTTGAGGTCTTCAAGAGAATGTTAGACAGCCATCTGTTAAATATACTTTGTCCTAGATTCCTGCATTGAGCAGGGGATTGGACTTCATTGCTTTGGTCCATTTCAACTTTATTATTCTGTGATTCTATGACAGTTATATTTTAGTATGAGGTTTTGTAGACAATGGAATGAGAATATATCATGGGAGAGTGGACTTAAGCCACACAAAAAACTCATTCTGAAATATAACAGCCTTTGAAGTGCCATAACATTTTGCTTTTTGTTTTTGTCTAATATGTTTGCACAGATTAACACAGCTACTTCTTTGGAAATATCACCTTACTATGCTTCATAAAATTTAATGTATCGATTGAACATCAAATCTGATCTCAGCTGATGTAACACAAAGGAAAAGTGAATGAAGACATGTCTCCCAGTAAAATAAAAACATATATAAAAATAATCCAGCCTCCTTGTGAATAATCTAATTTTTAACCAGTAAATGAAAAGATGTTGCTCTTCACTTTCAAGACAGACTAATGATTTCAAATTAAGATGAGAGCATCACCTCCAGGTCTACTTTGTTGCATGAAGAATGAGATCTGTAGCTTCTGATACTCACATTGCATGCTGCGAAGAAAGGAATTTAGTATCAAAACAACAGATCTGATGTTGTCAGTTTAAAGCTCTCTGATTAGATTTTTATGTATTTCAAGCCTATTAACTTTGTGAACTGATAACTAAATGTTATGTTACTTTAAAGAGGTGCTAGCAACAACTTTCAGATTTGTTGTTGCTTTTATTCAAAAGAAAGCATAAGAAACTCATCCATGCTGGGGCATTTGCATGTGGGATGGGTAGGAAGAGCTTCAATGTATTCCCACAAATTTGTTGATCAGGTTTCCTGTGCATACTTCCTAATATTTATATTGCTAAAAAGTGAAACTATATCACACACACCCCTTTTTTTAAAAAAGCAATACATATTTTGTGAAGAGATCACCTTGTAATTACAGGGCCTCTAAGGATGAGCCTAGACCAGTGATGGCAAACCTTTTAGAGACCGAGTGCCCAAACTGCAACCCAGCCCCAATCGGGAGGACCCGACTCTGAGCGGCTTACAAAAAATAAAAACATAAAATGATCTATATCAATAAAAAATCCACAAGAGTTAAAAAAGTTATCAAAGTTAAAAACAACCCGTAATCCCGCATTCGGATCCAGGGGTGGACATCCATTAGATACAGGGCCGTAGCTACCGCCGTATCTGCCGTATCAATTATACGGGGCCCCCGGGCCACGGGGGCCCCCTACAGCAAAAATTAATAAAAACTTCCCAATTTTTTTTATTTCACAAGGGCCCCCCAAACAAATTTTTATACGGGGCCCCGTTAAGGCATGCTACGCTTCTGATTAGATAAGCCATCTAGTATGAGAACCCACGTTCCCAGGTCCCCAAACTTGTCCTGCCATATTTGGAACATGTACTGCGAGTAGTGTAAATCAAGACAACTAGAAACCATAAAGCAAAAAATGGAGCATATAAACATTGCAGTGATTGTTAACAGTGAGCAAAAGTGGACTAGAATGGGATATTTTCAACCAGACAACCAGAAAGTGTTCTACTATGGAAATGACAAACTGAGAAGCAATGGAATGGCTTTAATATTGAGGCAAGATGTAGCATGGAAAGTTAGGGTATACAATGCATAATCTGATCAAATAAAAATCAAACAGACTCTTGCCAAAACCTATCAATATAACAGTCACCAAAATGTGTTTTCCAAGCATAGAGGCTGAAGTAAAGGAAACTGTATACTTTTATCGAAGTAGCCAGGAGGAAATAGATCATGTACCAAAGCAAGACATGCTTATAATCATTGGTGACTGGAATCCAAAATAGAACTCAAAGCAGAACCAAACATTGCTGGAAAATTTGGCCTAGGGGCAGAAATTAAGCAAGTGAGTAAAGATAAAGGTTTCCCTTGCTCAAAAGCCAGTTGTATCTGATTTTAGGGTTCAGTGCTCATCTCTGTTTCAAAGCTGAAGAGCCAGCGCTGTCTGCTTCTGCAGATGTTTCTGTGGTCATGTGGCAGGCATGACTAGACACCGGAGTGCACAGAACACTGTTACCTTCCCACCAAAGTGGTCCCTATTTATCTACTTGCAATTTCTTGCTTTCCAACTGCAAGTTTGGCAGGAGCTGGGACAAAGATGGGAGCTCATTCTGTCCTGCAGTACTCGGGAATCAAACTGCTGACCTTGCGCCTCCCAGTCAGCATCTTAGCCACTTGAGCCACTGCAATCCCTTCATAATTAATTCAGACTAACAATCTGATTATTTCAAGATACTGAACAGAAGGTAGGAAGCATGGACATCACCAAACACTCAATATAAAAATAAAATAGGCTAAATAATTGGAAGCAGGAGGTGGAAAAGCTGTATTCTCTCTGCCAAAACAAAAGCAGGCACATATGATATGGACCATAAACTCCTAATATTCAACATTAGGGTACGGCTGATAAAGAACTATAAAATAATTGCAGCGTCAAAATATAATGTAAACAACATTCCTGACAAATTTAAAGTCCACACAAAGAACATACAGTGGTACCTTGCATAAGGAATGCATCGTATAGCAAAACATTCGCACAACGAAGTGTTTATTATGCAATCGCAATACACCGCATAATGAAATTGTTTTTTTGGTTATGTGGGGTTTTTTTGTAACAGGGCTATACCCACTTAATGGGAACCCTGGTTAGTGAACTTTTTTTCCCCTTTATGCGGGGCATCTCCCATTGGGAACTGCATAACGGAAAAAAACACATAGCAAAGAGCTCAGTGGAATTGAGTTTTTTCCCCCTGTTATGTGGGGTTCTACTGTATTTGCATTACTAAACTCAATTGACTATGATCCAGAACTCTTGATTAAAACCGGAGACATTATTAGGGGAGAATGTAAAAAGACAATCCCTGTAGTAAAAAAGAAAAGAAAAAACAATGTGGATGATGGGTGGAACACTTAAAATAGTAAAGGAAAGGCAAAAAGCAAAAGATAACAGAAGTAGTTTTTCATCAGCTGGCATATACAGACAAAGAGATCTATTACAATACTACATTGAATGATCTGTAATTTCAGAAAGTGAAGTGAAAGCTGTTCTGAAAGTATTTATTTTTGAAGGAGAAAATCACCAGGAATAGATGGAATATTGATAGAATTATTTCAAGTCACAGAGACTGACGCTGTCAGATTCCTAAAATAATATGCCAACATATTTGGAAACCCAAATAATGGCCCATAGACTGACAATGCTTGATATACATTCCAATCCCCAAGAAAAGCAATGCCAAGGAATGCAAAAGTTATCACCATAAAAGAACTGCAGAACTTTAAAGTTGATACTAAAGAAATTAATATAATGAAAGATTTTGTATACTTTGATTCAGCCATGAATCCAAATGGGGACTGCAGCCAGGAAATCAGAAGACAGATGTGTCAATGAAGTCCAAGATCAAGATCATTCAGATCATTTGTTCCTGATCACTATATATGCATATGAAAGCCTAAGAGCCAAGAAAGCTGACAGAAAGAAAATTGATTAATTTAAAATATGGTGATACTCTATGGATACTATGAACTGCCAGAAAGACAGGAAGTAAATCTTAGAGCAAATCAAGGCTAAACTGTCATTGGAGATAAAAATGATGAAATGGAGGCTGTTCTACTTTGGCACATCATGAGAAGACAAGATTTCCTGGGGAAAACAATAATGCTGGGAAAGGTGGAAGGCAGCAGGAAAAGAGGAAGACAAAGCATGAGATGGATTCTGGCTTAATAAGGAGAACCACAAGCTTAAGTTTAGAAGAGCAAAACAGGCGCATGCTGGTATATTGGGCAATCGGGCTTTGTCCCACCCCACCCTCACCTCTGGCACCCTGGGGTGCCAATAGTAATGTATGGGATCCCCCCAACCCCAACACCCCAAATAGGTGCGCCTACCACTCCCTGTCAGCACCTTCCCATGATGCCCTGCACACCCCTGGAGCATAGCAAGGTCACTGAGTACAGGGCATTTTGAAGATCTCTCATTAATGGGTTGGTCATAAGTCAGAAAAAGCTTACAACACATAACAGAAGCAGAGGTTTCAAGAATTAACTAATTCTATGCCTTTTTCTTATGTTATTTTTCTATGAGAAGCCATAATAAATGAAATAAATGAAATGAAATAATGCCTGCAAGGGGCTGTGGTGTCTCGGTGGTTAAGAACCTCACCTTGTTAGCTGGAGCAGTGTATGATGGATTGAGTGCCCGTATCTGTCCCAGCTCTTGGAGACATGAAAGGAGCCTCATTTGGGTGTCCCCTGAGCAGAGTTTCTCTCACAAAAATCCTTTCAACCCAGAATAATTTCTGACATGAAATTATTACTATTATGCCTTCTGATGCTGAAGTATTGAAATGATATTCAAATGGATCAGTGGATGTTTTAGGAAGGTGAAATGACCAAAATAACAACACAATATCATAATGGAGTTACAACAACTTATTGACACACTTTCAGTCGCTGAGTGTAGGTGTTGGAGGAGCATGGAGATAATCAAAACTGAGGAAATAGGAAATGCACTAAAACAGGATTAGAATAGTGAGTCTATCAAGCTTGGAAGCTCAGTGGGTGTTGAAGCTGAAGGCAGATCCCTTGCATCACAGTGATTTTTCTCAGTCTCCTGGAATTTATGATGCTATCATGTGGGTGTCCATAAATTCTCCACTTTCAGTCTCAAGCATATGTCCTATCTCTGTTGCTGTTTGGTGTCCAAACTTTTTTAAAGGGACGTTCCCACCCCCGACATGCAGCTGCGGGGGCCGGAGGTAGGCTGCTTCTGCTGCTGACAGTTTTGACCTGTTTTGTCCCTGCTCCTCCAAGCAACCTCTGGCTCAATCCCATCCCCTCTGCAGAATTTGCCAAAGCTGATCACTGCATTGGGAAAATTTTGGTAGCCTCCTCTATTTCAAAATCCATGGTGCTAAAAGGGTAAACCTGGCACACTGCAGTAACATCATCCTGGGCGTGTCAGGGAGCTCTCCTAGCATGCAGATTTTGAAACAGGGGAGGCTCCAAAAATTTCCCCAATGCAGAAATCGGCTTTGGCAAAGGTTGCAGAGGGGATGAGACCGAGCCAGAGGCTACTCAGAGCAGCTGGGACAAAGTGCAATTGCCGCCACCGCTGCCACTGCTGACATCTTGGGGGGGGGGCATGTGGAGGGGTGGTCTGCGGTGAGCCTCCCATGAAACACATCTAGATCAGTGATGGCAAACTTTTAGAGACCAAATGTCAGAACTGCAACCCCACTTAATTATCACAAAGTGTCAACACGTCGGGGTGACCTCTGGACTGGGGGAAGGGAGGAAGGGCTCTCATTGGGCTACTAAGCAGAGGGGTGGGGCAAACTCTGTGCTGGAGCAATGGTTTATGTGCCCACAAAGAGGGCTCCCCTCTGAGTATCCCCTCTGGTATGCATGTCATAGGTTCGCCACCACTTGTCTAGATGCTAGATTTTTTAAAAAAACCTTTCAAATGATCGTACTTTTAGACAAGTATTCCCAGTTGGATTCATAATGGATATTTCAATATGCACAACCCAGGAATACCAACACAGATAACCTTCAGAGTGTTGAACTTTGCTTCTGTAATTACCTGTTTGGCTATGGGAAGGAACCAGAAACTTGATCATACATTGGACTAATCAAGTGTGGTCCTTTCTCTGTTCTTAGGCTCCAGGCAAACTGATCTGGAAGAATTTTGTTCTACTACATGACAGCCACTGCTGTCTATTGGACTGCCATCAGTCCAGACATTGTCCTGCTGCTCCCTTTGGGAAACATGAGGATCAGGAGTGTCCCTTCCATTTCAGTACATCAGTAAATTCAATAGGTAGTCTGTAATAAACAGATATCCGCATGCAGAAGGTAAGAGGGGTGCCTGGGGATGAACTTAAAACGTAAACAGCTTCTAGTTACTAATTCAGATAATGCCGCTCTGGTTACATAATTAGCTTTTAGCTAGCTAGGTTACCAGCATTTAATTATTCCAGAGTATGTTATTAAATAATTAGAGCTGTCTTGTTTACTAGCTGATTTTCTGTCCTCTGCTCCAGAGTAATTTGTTTTATAATGTATTCCATTCCCAAGATGACCAGCAGCCAGAAAGATGCAAATGCTAGCAGATAATTTCTGGTTTTCTGTTGATTTCACCTTTAGCAGTGTTGACATGTTTCCAGCATCAACAGTGTGCTACTTTCCCTTGATATAGACTCAGTCTCTGATACATGCACTTTCCTTTCTCTTAGAGGTTGTATCTTATGCCAGTGATGGCTAACCTTGGCACTCCAGGTGTTCTTGACTTCAATTCCCAGAAGCCTAAGTCAACACAACTGCTGATCAGGGCTTCTGGGAACTGAAGTTCAAGAACAGCTGGAGTGACAAGGTTGGCCATTACTGTTTTAGGCAGATACAATCTCTGATGCTGCTCAACTGCAATTGTAGGGCACTCATTGTCTTATGTAGTTACATTACGAGCCTTGTTGAACTGCCAATTTACATTTCAGAGCTGATATATATTTAAAAGCAGGCAAAGTTTGCCTGTCTGTTGGCTTGTTTTGCAGGGTACATCCAAATGTCGGTAGATCGTGCTCACAAAATATATACAGATTAGGAAGTGAGTGTGCAGCCTACCAGTCATATGAGAGCACACTGGAGGTGCTATATCCATTCAAAAAATTTGGGCTACTATGATTATAACACATAGGGAAGAAAACCATTGTTCCATTGCTGCAGGATAAACTAACCTATCCCACAAAACAAATAAGCTGAAATTGTAGTGATCTTGCATATGTATGTCCTGGTGTCTAGGGTGAACAGATTGATTGCACTCTTGTACCAAGTCATGCCTTGGGAGAGATGATAGTACAGTAATACCTCAGATAACATTAGTATCGAATAACACTAAAATCACATAACATTAAGCAATCTGGGGGGAAGAATTGCATCGGATAACATTAAGATCCTATGGGATGCATCGGATGACAACCGCTAAAGCCTGTGTGGTTACAATGTATCTCTATGGATCCCATAGGATTTTAACATGCATCGGATAACAGTAAAAATCGGATAACACCAAGACTTGTGGAACCAGGTTTTAACGTTATTCGAGGTTTTAATGTAATAGCAGTTACACTTATATACTGCCCCATAGCATTTAGTGCATTCTCTGGGATGATGAAATGCTGACATGGACAAGGATGCTTTCACTCTGAGATACTTTCATGGACCACATCCAATAATAATAATAATAATAATAATAATAATAATAATAATAATAATAATAATAATAATGATGATGATGATGATGATGATGATGATGATGATGATGATGATGATGATGATGATGATGATGTGTCATCTAGTTATTTGTGACTCACAGCATCTCCTTCCAGGGGTTCCTAGGTAAAGAATACACAGAAGTGGTTTACTATTCCCTTCTCTTTTTTTTTTTTTTGGGAGGGGGGGTGCCCAGGGTCTGTGCTGCTTGCCCTAAGCCACACAGGATTGCTCTTCTGAGATGCAAAATGAGGAATTGGACTCCTTACCTCTTGCTGTGCAGTCAGTTACACAGCTCCCTGAGCATTCCAACCCACTCTACATCCTATGGTCCTCCAAAAAATTGAGAATGCCTTTTTAATTTATAAGGCAATTTTGACTGAATATGTGTTGTGCATGTATCTCGTGATTGCTTCTCATAAATTTCCTAGGAAATGAAATACAGCTAGTGGGGAAAGTGCTTGAATCTAGTTCGGAAATGAATTGCCAAGGTGATATGCAGATGATACCTTCCTACTGAATTGCTACTTCCTGCTGACAATTCCAGGCAAAAGGATCCTCTCCCCCATCCTCCACCCCCAACCAGTCCATTTGGCATCAAAGCCACATTCTGTGTCAAGCTTTCCAGTAAAACAACTCTAATTTCACATGCACCTCCTGGAAGAGAAACATGAAGCTTTGCAGTACCAAAACAATTCTTTACCATGAATTTAAAGGGAATTGACTAGTGTATTCTAAAGTTGCTTATGGTCCCCAGGGGAAGGTGAAAATAAAGAAGTTGTGCTCTTAAGCTTTTGACTTAGATATTGGATGAAGAATTTTATATTTTTCAGAATTGCATTTTAAGTTTAGTGGGTAACCATGAGATTTGCTATAAGCTCTGAAATAATGTCAGAAGGTGCTCTTATAAAAATGTTTTCTTCTGTTTTAGTAAACATGAAAGTAAAGTCACCATATTGCTCAAAACAGGGCTGATATTCACATAAACCTAATAACAAAACAATATCAAAGGATGGAAATAGAGAGAACTTGTTTAATTATGACACTTCTAGAACACGTATGCATTTCTCTGAATCTTTATTTTGGAAGTAACATTCACTGCATTGGATTGTACATTGTAGCTAAGTACACAAAGGACTGTAAACATACTGTGCAATGACGCTAAAAATATGTAACTCATTCACCCCCACAATAGTTTGTTGACTTATTTAGCAAATTATACCTACTTTTTCCTGTAAAAGAGTTTACAGGTGGCAAAAATCCAAATCACATTACGGCATGGGTGGTGTGTAGGCTATGTAAGGAGAGGAGAAGGTGCTTTACTTCCCAGTGAAAAGCTGCCTATTCATCAGAGCTGCAATTTAATGAAACTGTATGCAAATTTATAAGCTATGCAACCAGTGGAGAGCTGTAGAAATTATTTCAAGATAAACATACTTAAAAGAATCGATTGATTACTATAATAAGCCTGATATGGATAACATGACCTCCATAGTCCAATAAACTATGGATCTTTGGGCCAAGAAGGAACTACATGCCTGCAGACATGTTTGTTCATCTTTTTCTTTAGACTCATATGACTGGTTTTGGACAACATTCAAAACCAGCAAAAGTGTAAAGCAGAATCTTCTATTTGATCCATTTAGCTTAGAAGGTTTCAAGAAATATCCATTTTGAAGCCTCCTTCCTTGTCTTGAACTGACCTCTTCATGTGGAAATTATGGGCACATGACTATGTTGTGACTTACCTCTATTTTGTCCCTCTGTTGGCATGCTAAAGGTCAGTGTATTTTCTGCCAACAACAGGATGCAAAGCTAACTGGAAATGAGCCCAGGCATTTCCCATGGCCATTCGTACCCTTTTGGTCCACCATCAGGGCTTACAGTTTTCTGGGAACTGTTGGCTCTTTTCATTCTGTTTCAGTTATTGCTCACATTGTTCCAAACCAGTAGTAGTGGGCATTACTTAGAGCAGTGTTTCCCAATCTTTGGTTTTTGGACATCAGTTCCCAGAAGCCTAAGTAAACCCCCCCCAAAGCACAGATCAGCCATTGTATTGACTTAGGCTTCTGGGAATCGAAGTCTGTTCTGCATAACATAGTTTGGGATACACTGACCTTTTGTTGTTCTTCAGTTGCACAGTTGATTCTGACCCTTTGTGACCCTATGGACCATTGTCCACCAGGCACCTCTGTCCTCCACCATTTTCTTCAGCCCACCCAGCTCTGTGCCCATTGCATCTACAATACCACCTAGCCATCTCATTTTTGGCCGCTCCCTTTTTCTTTTGACCTCCACCTTTCCCAGCATCAAGGCCTTCTCAAGTGAATCCTCTCTTCTCATTTGATGTCCAAAGTACTTTATTCATCTTTACTATTTGACCTTCTAAGGAACAGTCAGGGCTGATTTCTTTTAGGATCGACTTATTTGTTCTCCTCGCTGTCCAAGGTAATCTCAAAACTCTCTTCCAACACTACATTTCAAAGGCATCTATTCTTCTGTGCTCAGCTTTCCTAATGGTCCAGCTCTCACAACCATACATTACCAGCGAGAATACCATTGCTTTGACTATGTGAATTTTGGTTTGCAAGGTGATGTCTCTACTTTTAACAATGTTCCCCAGGTTTCTCATAGCTTGTCTCCCAAGAATCAGTCACCTTTTTATTTCATGGCTGTGATCTCCATCTGCAGTGATCTTTGATCCTAAAAAAGTAAAATCTGTCACTGCTTCTACTTCTTCCCCATCTGTTTTCCAGGGACTGATAGGGCCTGTTGTCATTATCTACTCTCTTCTTTCAACCTAAGCAGCAGCTTCTTTAGGTCTTCCTCACTTTCTGCCATTAAGGTAGTATAATCTGCGTATCTCAAATTGTTGATGTTTCTCCCAGCAATTTTGATCCCAACTTGTGATTCATCCAACCCTGCATTGTGATTTATGTGCTCTGTGTATAAGTTGAATAAGCAGGGTGATAAAATGCAGCCTTGTCTTACTCCTTTTCCTATTCCAAACCACTCCGTCATTCCGTATTCTGTCCTAACTGTTGCTTCTTGACTCTTGTACAGATTTCTCATGAGGCATATAAGGTGTTCTGGTATTCCCATCTCTTTAATTACTTGCCACATTTTGTTGTGGTCGACACAGTCAGAAGCCTTAGTGTAATCAATGAAACAGAAGTAGACTTGTTTCTGATATTCCTTTGTTTTTTCCATGATCCAATGTATATTGGCAATGTGGGCTCTGGTGATATATTCAGAAGGGTGTGGCATAATCTTGCTTCCTTGAAAATGATGAGTGTATGAAGCTGGTGGTACTTCTTAAAAGTTATCTACTGCATGCCCCAAACAGTTCATTTTGTTTTTCCTTTCTCTTTTTCTGTCTGGGAAGATTAACCATTGCTCCACACCATTCACAAGCCATGGCGACTGGTCACCAACTGTCGTGTGACTGTGTTCAGTGGGAACAACTACTGACTCTGTTTTCAACTGTTCTTTTAGAAATATCCTACTTTATCAACATGTGTCAGATAAATGGTATGTTTGATAACCACAGTATCAAAAACTCCAAAGAGCTTCTCAGTCTAATCACTGCCATAGATCTTATCTCCCATCCCCACACTGATTGTATATTACTACCACTTGTAAGTAATTCATTTGCAAACCTATCTGTTACACCAACCAACCATTGTGCACCTCTGTGCCTGATATGTAAAAACTGATACCATGAAAACTCGCTCTTATGTTTGAAGAAATGGAGTGATCCACGAAAGGTAACATTAAAAACACAGGAGTTAGTCTTTAAGGTGACACAATGTTTGTTTTTTGCCTTTTTAAAAAATTACTCTCAGATATCCATTCTCCCCGGATTTTCCTTCCCTTCTTCTCAACAGGAGTGCCAAGCTGCTCAGACTTCCAGGTTTCTTTCCCACCCTCAACATGCCTGACCACAAGCTAGTTGCTCCCTCCCTTACTCCTTCCTTTTCTGTCTTTGTCAAGGAAGTGGTGGAGTAGCCTGAAGAGATTTTTGGTGGAAATGTATGTTTTTGTGTCCAGGACAGGACACAAGGATGGAAGGCTGAGGCAACCTTGAACCTGTCATGATTGAACTCATATTTTCAGCAGCTTGAATACAGGACTACACCACACCATTGTTTGTGGTCTGTTGCCTCAGAACTACCCATGATACTGTACATGAATGTGTCTATGTAAATAGAAACACCAATTTGAAAACTATTCAAATGGTCACAGTGTTCCTATCCAACCCAGAAAATCTTCCTTCTCTAGTTGTATCCAAAGATCTCTCATTTTGACCTATGAGTTCAAAATTACAGCTTTTTGAATCTTGGCTTTTAGAAACTTAGCACCTGCATTCCTGATGGACTGCAACAACATCCTTTACAGTCTACTTGCCCTCTCTTGTTATCTTGACTTTGACCTTGGAATACTTTCCCCAAACCTCTCCATTTTTATTCTGTTTTCTCCATATTTGTCCTCTTGGGCATATGGGCTATTTGGATGATATGGAACACTTCTTCTGGAAAGAGGCTTTAAAAACTGATAGTTGGGTTTTTTTTAAAAAAAAAACCCAGAAATTAAATGCATTTCATCCTCAGTAACAATAAGGAGCTCCCCAACCTTTAAAAGATGTACTACCTTCTGTAATTTATGATACATAGAATGCTTTAAGCAATGGATTGTCCTCTGGTAAGGAAAAACCACTTTATAGAAGGAAATATACAGTAAACAAAGCTGTTGCCAGTTGGGCAAAGATTTACAAAAAATGTTCTTCCTACTGGGAAAGAAAAGAAATGAACAGAAAAGAAACATAACGATTGTAACAAATGGCCTAAGTGACAATTTGACCATATTGCCAAACATGCAATTTGAGCAGCTGGGCAATACTGGGATTAGTCAGTGAATTATTCCAGCTCTAATTGGGTGCAAGAACTGACTCATACAATCAGTGTAAATATTGTACAAACAAGAAGCAGACTCAGATAATTACAGGTATGTCCTGAAGTTACAGGTAGAGTACTAAATAACCTGCTGAATAAAAGACAGCTTTAATCACCAACAAAGGCAACAGTCACATATTTTTTCTCAAACAGTTGGGGCTTTGTGTAGATAACCTACTGCATTAATTCCCCCACTCAACCCCCAAAATACCCCACATTGGTCTGTCAAATGACAATATATGGCCATGGAGTTCTATGGGTAGTTGTATAATAGGGGAGGGTAAGAGAGCAGGGTGACAAAATGCAGCCTTGTCTTACTCCTTTTCCTATCCAAACCACTCTGTCCTTCCGTATTCTGTCCTAACTGTTGCTTCTTCATTCATGTACAGATTTCTCATGAGGTATATAAGGTGCTCTGGTATTCCTATCTTTTTAATTACTTGCCACATTTTGTTGTGGTCCACACAGTCAAAGCCCTTGGTGTAGTCAATGAAACAGAAGTAGACTTGTTTCTGATATTCCTTTGTTTTTTCCATGATCCAGCGTATGTTGGCAATGTGGTCTCTAGCCCCCCTGCCTCTTCTGAACCCTGCCTGCACTTCTGGTAATTCTCTCTCCATGTGCTGCTGCAGTCTATCCTATATTATCTTGAGCATCACCTTGCTAGCATGTGGGATGAGTGCAATTGTTTGATTTGAACATTCTTTGGCATTACCCTTTTTGGGGATTGGAACATATACTGATCTTTTCCAATCCTGTGGCCATTGTTGTGTTTTCCAAATCTGCTGGCATATAGAATGTAATACAGTAATACCCCGGATAATGATTGCATCGGATAACTCTAGAATCGGATAACGATGCAAGTTTTTTGGAAATAACATGCATCGGATAACGATTCTTTTAGCATTGTCCGATACAATGGTCTGCGGGTGTGGGGTGGTTTGGGTAGAACTACCCAATCCACCCCCCACCCGCAGTGGTCTCTGCCACTGCAGTAGGGTTGGGGAAAAGCACCCGCCTTTCCCCGACATACGGCAGTCGCAAAGCCTCCTTGTCTTTTAATTTCCCTCCCTGTATTTAAACTACAGGGAAGGGGGAAAGAGAGAGAGGTGATTGGTTCTCTAGAGAACCAATCACATTTCTCTTTCCCCCTCCCTGTAGTTTACATACAGGGAGGGAAAGAAAGACAGAAGCACTTCTCTCTCTCCCTGTAGTCTAAATACAGGGAGGAAAAAAGACGCGATCGCGAAAAAGATGTGACGCATTTTTTCCTTCCCTGTATTTAAACTACAGGGAGAGAGAGAAGTGCTTCCGTCTTTCTTTCCCTCCCTGTATGTAAACTACAGGGAGGGGGAAAGAGAGAGGTGATTGTTTACATATAGGGAGGGAAACAAAGAGACAAGGAGGCTTTGCGACTGCATATGTCGGGGAAAGGCAAGTGCTTTTCCCTGACCCTACTGTGGTGGCAGAGACCGCTGCTCGTGGGGGGTGGCTTTAAAGGCAGGGAGGTCTCTTTCTTTCCCTGCCTGCCTTTAAAGCGGTTTGTCCCTGAAGTCAGGGCTTTTTTTTTAAAAAGCGTTGTTTGATGCATGCATCGGACAACGCTAAAAATCGGATAACCTCATGACTTGTGGAACCAATTAATGAGGCCAGTTGTTAAAACACTAGGAAGCTGAGCCCTCTCCTGCCATTTACAACAGGTCAGGGAAAGTGCCATTTTGTCAGTGACAAGGTTATCAACATGGTGGGTTAATTTTTTTTAAAAGGCCTGTATTCTCAAAATTCATAAATGTTGTTTTTGGGCTCCTTCAGCATAGCAACCAATGGTCACCTTTTGTTCTTTGTTCATGAAATAACTCTTTGTTTCATATTGGAATACAATTGACCCCTAAAGCACAAAGAACAACAACACCATCCTACATATTAATGTATTCATATGCATGCAACATGTGCAGTCTAATTGTGGGTAATCATGGGATTTGCTTTAGTCTCTTAAAAGCCAAGGAGAGAGGAACTGAGAAAAATGAGCTGGTGAGAAATGCAGTCAAGTGGCCTTCACATATTCTTTTCCATTTTATCGCTTTAAAAACATGTTATTTCCTATTCACTCTTATTAGAAGAACCAAACTGGCCAATTCCCACTGCATGCTGCTTTCTACCCGCTGGTTTCTGCTTTCTCCTTACAGAACAAGCCAACACAATAGCACAATGTCGAGACATATGCACAGAGGAAGCTGCCATATTCTGAGTCAGACAATTGGTCTATCTCGCTCATTATTTTTTACACCCTAACAGGTAACAGTTCTCCAGTTTTTCATACAAAGGTCCTTCCCAGCTCCATCTGGAAATGTTGAAGACTGAATATGTGACCTTCATGCCAAACCTGTAACTGACCCATAAGGTGCGCAATCTGCTCTTTGCCATTCAGCAGCAGGGAAGCCTAATGTTCTCACACATACAGGCACTCAATTGAGCAAGGCACGCTCCACATTATCAATCCCTGGGATCAGCTTCAGTGGGTGCAGGGAAGGAGTCCACTCAGCTCATGTTGGGGCTGTATTCATCCTTTGCATTTTTCTGCAAACAAGAACACAGATAAGCCAAAAGCCTGACATTGATGCACTGTGTGTACACAAACAGACTGAACAAAAAGGCGCTTTGGAGGAATAGCAGATAATGTCACCTTCCTTCTCTCTTCATGCCTCCTCTTTGAGGGCCTCCTCCTCCTCTTCCCCATTTCCCCTCCCCATTGCAGCATATGGCACAAATACATATCAAATTGAGCCCACAGATGACTCATAACACAAGGTACTCCGCCCCCAGTCTATTAGAAGCCTTGAACTAATTGCTGTTATATCCACATCAAAAGAAAGATCAGTCTTGCATTGGGCCAATGATAATGATAAGCAACATGCTGACACACAAGAGACAAATTGTTGCCAGTAATTTAAAAACTCATCCTATTATCCAGACAGATTTACATAGGAAGGTTGCACAGTGGCTCATATTCAAATTGCATACAGATGGAGAACTGAGAGGAAGAAAGACATGAGGAACCAGAGAAGACAGCGGGTCAATGACGCACTGGTGTCCACAACCCTGCCTTATCGCTCTTCCAACTGAATTCCCAAAGGAAACAAAGCATTAATTGGAATCATGTGCCAGCAAGTCAGCTCTGAGTTGTGGTGACAATTTTCAAAGTTTTCTAGGTAGAGAGTGCTTAGGAGTGGTTTGCCATTCCCTTTTATAGTGATACCTTGCTTAAAGAGCAGAATGTGCTCCTTGGGATTGCTCTTTAAGCGAGTTGCTCTTTAAGTAAAACACTTGGAAAAAGCACTCCCATTGTAAGTGGCCAATTGTAACTTCTGGGAGGGGGAGGATTGTGAACCCCAATTTAGTTGTTAAGCGAGTTTTTGGTTGGTTTTAGTTGTTAAGGGAGGGTGACAATTAAGATAAAATTCTGCTCTTTAAGTGAGTTAGTCTCTAAGCTAAGCTCTCTTTATGTGAGGTTTTACTGTACTTGGTGATTATTGAAAGGTGAAAAATTGGATATATACTTTTTGGAGTACAACTATTAGTTGTGTTCACTAAAGCATTTTGGGAATTATACAAAAAATGAAAATAAATGAAAGGTCCCAAATCTCTGCTAAAAAGGGATGTTGACATCCTGTGCATGCATTCTGACCATTTTTCACTGCATACCTATATGAAGTGTCATTTAAAAACAACTGGACTTGCCATTCTGTATTATATGTGAAATAAGTGCCAGTGCCCAAATATACTGTAATGCCCACATGAACAGTAATTAATTTGTGGCAACATTGACTTAAACCAGGGATTCTCAACTTGTGGCCCATGGGCCAGATGCGGCCTGGTGCAGCATTTCATGTGCCCTCCCCACCTCCACCACAGCAGTGCCATGTGATGGAGGAACGGAAAAATGGCTATCTAGCCCCCGAAGATGTCTGAGGGAACGTGATCCAGCCTCCAGCTTAAAAATGTTGAGAACTCCTGACTTAAACTATGCCTATATGGGGATTTAGCCTGCTCTTCAGAGTTCTCAGGGGTCATTCCATGTTCCATGCATCAACATATAAGAAAGGCTTGAAGCTACTAAAGGCTGCTTCCAGGGTAAACATCCAGTATACTGAAGGGGCTAACAAAACCTTCAGCATATCCAATGTTTAAATTAAATACTCTCCCTGTTCTTCTGCAGAGGAACAGGGAAAGTAATTTCCTCTTCCTTCCCCTATTTAATTTTTTTTATCTTAACTCACCTGCTGCCACCACCAATCATCTTGGTGCCTTGGGGCTGTGCTGCTTGCATTTAAGTATTGGCTTGTCTCTCTGGAGACACAATGGGGAGTCAAATTCCCATCCTCTGGCTCCACAGACAAATACCTAAACCACTGTACTATACAGCCAGACTAAAGCAGGTACAAAATAATCCAGAGTTAGGACCAGTTCTTTTCCTTTCAGAGGATATTCCTGGGGATTCCTGGGGATTCTCAAAGAGATCCCCCCTTCTGTAAATCCCTACTCTCTGTAGAAGCACAACACATTCCTTTCTTCAGAAAACACCTACATACACTCCTCCAGCAACCTTAGCACAACCTTAAAGGATGGTATAAGAGGCACTGCTCCTTGGGATATTTGTGGGCTGAGACATTCAGGATTTTGAATATAAGCACCTTGGATTTCATAGCAATCAGAGAATGAATATAATTCTTTCAAAGTCAATGAAATATAGTTCTCAGAAGATGAAGAAACAACTGCTGTTAGCTGAAGCATCTACAAAATTTTCAAGAGCCCATTATAACACTTGCAGCCATGCAAAATGGAGCTTGGAACAGCATGCATCACCTAAGTCAGATCACTTCTACGGAGGTAAGGCTGCAGCCAAAATTGGTGAAAGATGTTCTTTGGTGAGCCAGGGAGTCACCTAAACTATACATCTACTCTTTCATCATCCAGAACCCTTCAAAGCATCTCCTGTACTCGAGGATCAGTAGCCTACAGTGGTTCCATTTTAAGTCAGGGCTCAGTTTTTGGGCTTCTTCCTTTTTGTCACTAAATTCAAAGGACAGCTTCCACTGCTGCAGGAAAAAGGGAAGACTGTCAAAACTGCCTTCTGAAACTTTTGCAAAAACTAGAAGGCTTTCCTTTCCAGTGGGGTGTGCGGGGTGTGGGGGAGAGAAGAGATATATATTCAGGTGGTGATTTTCATTCTTCATATTATACAATACCCACTTTGGATTTTCAATCTTGCTGTGTTTGCTTTGCCAATGTTGTTACTATGCATGAGGGATGGGGAAAGAAAGAATTTCCTATTGAGAGATAAAGAGGAAATGTTCTCCCCAACCCATCCCCTTCTTTTGATTGATAACAATACTAGTATGGCTGTCACTCTACCTAAGCCTCTTATTTGCTTCTTTTTCAAATTTCATGTCATGTTCTCAGGAGTGCACAGCAGCTCATAACAATATGTGAGACCTCTCCAGACATTTTGCTATGGGATCTTTTGGTTCATAATTTGATTATATTTTTGGAATAATTTTATGAAATACTGTATATACTTTCTTATGTTAGGTCTTCTGGGACCTCAAATTACAACCACCTTATTGTGACCGTAACAGGGCTTTTAAGGTAATGGAGATATTAAAGGAGTGGTTTTCATCCCCCCCCCCCCGAGTTTCCATGGCTCAGCAGAGATTTGAACCCTCAGTCTTAGTCCATCACTCTATTCACTATAGCACACTGAGTGGGAAATAATATAAATGCTGTGGAATTTATTTTTCAGCAAAAATGGCATAAACTATAGAGAGCTTTGACATGAACATTGACGTTGATATATTACTGACAAAGAGTAGCAATGCTTGCTCAGAGCCTGTGGGTATTAATGGCAAGCAGCAATTTGACTCAAACATTTTCATTTACTCCTTCCACTTTCCCTTTTCCCTTGTTTGTTCAGTGCTCCAAAATGTCAGAAGTAGTGCCGCTCCTCAATGGAAGCGACTGTACTTAATGAGAAAGGATTTCCATGCATGTGATAAGCGGGACACTCTTGCAGGAATGTGAGCACAAATCAGTGCCCTCAACCCTAATTCTAGCCTGCTACATCAGGTGACTCTAATATCCTAATGTTATATTGAAGTTGCATTTTAAAAAACAAAACAAAAACAAACCACACATCCATATTAATGCAGTCCAACATTAGACTGTTCTTACCATACACAAATTGAAAAGCTTTAAATAGACTACATGCTAGGATCGGAAGATCAAGGGCTAATATGAGAAAGTGGAGTTTCCTTGTAGATGTGTGTGAATGCAGAGCTTGTGTGGATGTAGAGAAGAACAAACTATCTCCCATATGATACAATGCACACTATGCCCCTCAATGTGTACCGAGGACAACCTGATGTTGGCAAGAGGAAATGCTGTTGAAGTGGCCCAATATTGGACAGATGCCATCTAGCCCTTTTTAATTCTATTTTGTTTTTAGATGTGTTAATTTTAGCTTTGTATGTCATTCTATGCTGGTGGTGCATATGACATGAATAAAGAAAGAAGAAAGCATACACAAATACACACAATGAAAATTGATTCCTGTTAACAGTACTGGAAATGTGGTCATTACATTATTTGCCGCAATGAGATTGGAGATCTTGGCATGGCAAAGCAGCTTGTCAGCAGTTTATAAACAGCCACAGTATTTCTGTGGCAAAAATGAGGCAAAGATCCAGCTGATTTGTCTTCAAGGTTCCTACAATTTGCACAAAGTGCCATCATGTGGCAGTAATGTACCCTTGAGAGAGCCAGTGTGGTATAATGGCTAAGGTATCAGACTAAGGAAACCTGGTGTCAAATCCCTGCTTGGCCATGGAAATTCCCTTGGGGAAGGGGAGTAGAGAAGTATTTACAAAATAAGATCTATTAAATGGCCAACATAATGTTATTGAAGAAGCCTCCTTCAGATAAAAAAAGTTTAATTATTTTAACATTTAAATTTGTTTGAATATAATTTATGCTTCACATTCCTCCATAATTTTAAATTGTGCAATCCTCTGGTATGGATAAAGAAATATAAATCTTTTTCTTAAAGGAAAGTTAAAGTTGGGAGGATTGTACAGAGTTTTCTTGGATGGAAAAAGTTGAAAGGGTGGATATGAAATATTCAGTTGAAGAGGATAGACAGTGTGAAGAAAAAGTATTTCTTTTAAAGAAAGCCAAATAATTAACCTGGTACAATCATTGTAATCAAAGCAATCACAAGCAAAAAAGTTCTTTAAATAAACATATATTTTAACAAATTCAAGGTCTGTTATCCAGAATAGTCAAGGCTAAAGCTTATAGACATTTAGCAGAGTGTTCGGAAGCATGTTGCTGGCCTCTGTGGAGATCAAAAGTTAAGTCTGATACATCTTTGTATCAGCAGTAACTTTAATCGGGATCTTTCAAGTCCTATTCTGACACTCTAAACACAGCTCTGCACTGATGGTCTCAAAGGGGTATCTTGCTCTGTAGCCCATTTCAGGAACAAAATGCCACGGGCTATATGAGCACAAAGTCATGTTCAGGGGTTCAAAAGTGTTGTAGTGGTTTTGAGATTCTTACCAAAATTGCCTATTATTTTCCTTCGGAAACAAAATGCATACTTTGTCTCAGAAATTTGCACAATTGCAAGGCTTCTGGCTGATTTTCAAACAAAGAAAATATGGCTTATGGCTGTAGTGGGTTTAAATGAGAAATGCATACAAACATTATTTAGTCAATGTGAACAATGTGTGCAAAATGTATACATAGAGAGCAGGGGAGGCCAAACTTTTCACACCGTGGGCCGGTCATGTGTTTGAGCAGCCTGGTCACATGGTTCCTCCCATTGTAAAATGCATCCGTAGCTGTCCTAAATGCATTTATGACAGCCGCGGGTACATTTACAGCAGCGTTTACTTCTGCTTCTGGTAGCGGCAAGGGTGGCATGGGCCATATGATTTGGCACCATGGGCCGGGAGTGGCCTGCGGGTCATAGTTTGGCCACCCCTGCTATAGAACCATTACTGCTCTCTATATACATATACTGTATATATACCCAGTTGATCCTCTGTACCCACAGATACCAGTTATTTTATTTTAGGATGTATTTAATTGGTTGGTTTATTTTTAATTTGTTGTGTGTTGGAAATTTCCCAAATGGGTGGTATAAAAATGTAATAAATTAATTAATAAATGTAAATAAATTAGGAAATTAGGGGTGATGCATACAAAGTCCCATGAGGGAAGGGGGGATCACCAACCTGATGAACAGAAAGGTAGGATAGGAACACATGCGGAATTTGAAGAAATTATAAACATAGTATGTTAGAGAAAAATCGTGACCTAATGGGAATGAATATCCAGAGTATATTGTGCAAAGCAAGTTATTGTATTCAGCCTTTATATATCCAAGTCTTCATTCTCTCTCTCTCTCTTTTATTTTTCTGATTCCTCCCTTTTAATAACTAAGTCATTTGCAGCTGTTTACACAGCAAAAATATTTTGTGGGACAGTCGCACATTCGAGCCCAAAAATTTGCAATACCATAGACCAGGGATTCTCAACCTGTGGGCTGTAGGCCAGATGCAACCCATTGTACTATTTCATGTGGCCCACCACCACCTCTATCACACCAGGAAGAGGAAGGGCAAAATGGCAATCAGGCCCCTGAAGCTGTCTGAGGGAGTGTGACCAGGTCCCCAGCTTAAAAAAGGTTGAGAACTCTTACTATAGATCACAGCACATCAAATTTCTCTGTAACCTGCCATCCTCCAGATCTGTGCCCACTGTGTCAACAGTGCTGTCTAACCATCTCATCCTAAGACACCCTCTTCTCCAATTGCCTTTGATCTTTCCTAGCATCAGGACCTTCTCCAGCAAGTTTTCTCTTCTCATTTGGTAGCCAAAGTATTTGAGCTTCAGCTTCATTATCTGGCCTTCCAATAAGCAGTCAGGATTGATTTCCTTTAGGGATTGACTTCCATGTCTAGGCTAACCATGAAACTCCCAAAATGAAGACACATTTTGGTGAATTCCCTCCATAGTTTCTTTTGTCTGGTCTAGTGTGAGAAAGATTAGCCAGCACAAGGGTATGCCCAACTGTGGTTCAAAAATATCACCATCTTCGAAGAAGCTCTTTCTGTGATTTGATCTCCTTGAAGTCCTGGGGACTCTCAAGAGTCTTCTCCAGAGCTACAGTTTTGAAATAATTTATTCTTCTGTGCTCAGATTTCCTTATAATCCAGCTCACACAGCTATACATTACTACTAGGAGAAGATAATCACTTTAACTTCTTCCTCTTCTTCCGTGTCTAGGCCAGACATGAAACCACCAAAATGAACCCATCTTTTGGCGAGTTCAGTCTGCAATTCCTTTTGCCTGATCTAGTGTGAGAAAGATAATAATAATTTCATGCCAGACATTACTCTGGGTTGAAAGGATTTTTAGGGGATGCCCGAATGAGGCTCCTTTCATGTCCCCAGGTGCAGCTGTCAGGTATCAAATCCTGACCTTCGAGTCTCCAACTCAGCATTTAACCCCTAAACCACTGGGGATTAACTATGTAGAATTTTCTCAGCAGGATGATGTCTCTATTTTTTATTATACTGCCTAGGCTTGCAAACCTAGGCAACAAAAACATTAGAACAATTCTAACGCAACAGCCTCAACAAAGCCTAAGGAATAAAATGAAAGTGAAAATCTTGCCTTTGGCATCTGCTGAAGTACAGTATGTTCTTGTCTGTGAAAGCTCCTACCACAATAAATATGTTAGTCTGTGATGTCAAAAGATGTCATGGAAAGACCCCCATTCCCTAAACGTTCCCAAAAGAAATGGAGGAAATTTAGTTTTCTTAGGCCTCCTAAAATCATTTCAGTTCTCGGTGCTTAGAGAGACTGCTATTCTCCCTTCTGTAAAATTCCATTAGCTTGCTGTTCTTTGGTTCAGCTGATCCAGATAAGACACCGCTGTGTAAAGGTCTAGATAAACCCCATTGTGGGAGTGAAGAAACTAAGTTCAGTTCAGTTTTCAGTTCAGTTTGGTTTGGTGTAGTTTTGTTTCCGAATAACAAAGGAGCAGGATGCTATGGACTCTTTGTTTTGCTCACAATGATTATTGGACTATGTTTTGTTTTGTGGACTATGTTTTGCTTCTGAGGATTATTTATGCTTTTTAAGGATGATTCTAATGGGACAATAAACTCTGTTTTGCTTCCATGAAGACTCTTAACCGAATAAGAGGTAAGACAACACACACACTCACAAGCCTCGGAGACGCTATCTAAAACCTCCTTGTTATAAAGAGAAGCAGATAAGAAGTGTTTATTTTGCCGCCCAGTTCACTCCCTGGGAGCTCTGGTTTAGTTCTGGGGTTTTTGTTTGCCATAAAGACCCCAATGTAAGGAACACTGAGGAGGGCTGGAGCAGAGGGGGCCGGCTGGAAGCGTGACAAAAGAAACTTTTGCTCCAACAGAAAAAAAAAACCTCAGCATGTATTTATTTATTTATTCAGAAGATTGCTTTCTACCCATAAGCAGCTCGTACTCAATTAGAGCACAGTAGTCACAATAATAATAATTTCATGTCAGAGATTATTCTAGGTTAAAAGGATTTTTGCTGGAGAAACTCCACTCAGGGGATGCCTGGACGAGCCTCCTTTCATGTCCCCATGTAGCCATCAGGTATCAAAACTCAACCTTCCAGTCTCCAGCTCGGCGTCTTAACCACTAAGCAACAATTAAAAACATCATTATAATAGATAATGCTAAAAAAATAATTAAACACACAACAATATTAAAAACCACTAATTAAAAGACTTTCTTTTAAAAAAAAAACCAGTTCTATGAATTAAATAGTTGCAGCATTCCTAATATCCCTAATTAAAGTCCTGGTTTTAACAAATAGTTATCTGCTTGAGGGAGGGAAAAGAGGGACTTCCTGACTTCCGTGTGTGTGTGTGTGTGTGTGTGTGTGTGTGTGTGTGTGTGTGTGTGTGTGTGTGTGTGTGTGCATGTTCCAATATCTTAATTACTCATTCAAACTACTCAGAAATATGATTTCATTGTTCTTCATGAGGATAATTAACAGCCCCCTGTAGGAACATAAACACAGGCATGGTTTGTCCTTGTAATTGAGAAAACCAAGAAGGGAAATTATACATTTCCTCCTTTGTGAGACAGCAAGATTTCCCCTCCAGGTTAGGACACATTTATTTTAATAAATTTCTGTAAAACACAAAGTATCAGTGTCATGGTTAGAATGGGGCCTGTGTGTCTTGTGATTCTGTAATGGGGAATTCTGTCTCCTGTTCTTTGAAGGGGAGGTGTGTCCTTCACCAAAAAAAGCCATATGGGCTATCACTGGGCAGAACTTGCTCAGTAGTCAAAACATTCAAACCCTCATGGTTTGGAAGAAATGAAACTTAAATTGGACAGACATGTTAAACTGTATAGTCATTGGATGGATTCCTTTAGGGAAATGGCAAGAGGGTGGAACTTGTTTGAGGAGATAAAAACCAGAGGGAATGGGCAGGACTTTATCTTGGTCTGGTGCTCAACGCTGAGCAAACATTTAGGCTGGTAAGATAAAGAGGAGAGGTGGGCCCTCAGGGCTTCCACAGTTAGATAGGCTTTCATTGTTTTAATGTGCTGAACTAAGATGACATCCTGGCTTACGATTTTTTCTTCTAATGAACAGGAAATAGACCACCAGCACCATTTCAGAGTCAAAAGTCACACCCGCCGCCCTGTCCCCCACCAGAAGTTGTGATTTGTCACTTACTGCTGTGGAGTCAGAGGCAGAGGTGGAGGTGGATTTGGTGCTGTTTCCAGTGTCTGCCACTTCTACCAGCAGCAGCAGACTATGGGGACCATATCTGCTCTGTTCCAGTCTTTGTCCAAGGTCCCTCCATGGTGCTACAGCAGTGTGGGGGAGGGACCTCGGACAAAGACCAGTATGGAGTGGATATGGTCCCCACAGTCTGCCACTACTAGTAGAAATGGCAGACACTGTGGAAACAGCACCAAAAATGCCACTGCCATGTGGGTTTCACCCAGCTGCAGGAAGAGGCAGCAGTGTGCAAAAGGTAGGGGGATCGCTTCTTCCTTTACTGTACAGTATGTGTCCTTTAATTAAAAAATTGATCTTGGCTAGGGGAGGAGGAGGGGGTAGAACACCCCCTTTTCTTCTCCCCTTGCCCCTCATCAGCTGGTGAGATCGATTGGGGGGGGGGAACAATCATGTCTGACATTTTTTGGATTTTGGGGGGGGTGTATTTTTTTTTTAGTCTGGTCAGGACCGTTTTTTAATTTTTCAATGTATTCCTATGTGAAAACGTGCTTCAGTTTACGATTGATTTGGTTTCTGATGAAAACAGTCAGAATGGACAAAAGTCATAAACTGGGGTTATACTATACTTTTAAAAGACAAGTTGATGACTGGAATGTTTATTTGGCTATGCGCTACCTTACTTACAATCTAGATTTAGATCAGGAGTCATGAGAAGGCAAGCTTAAAATCCTGGATTCAGGTACATCCCCACCTACGTGTAGATGGCGGTTCTACTCGTGAATAATGGGATCCGTTACAATTGTGTCCTTAAAATAATACAAATGCAAGAGCAGGTAGTACCTTGACTAGACTGAAAAATCAAACAGCTAGCTTTTAATGATAGCAGCTAGCTTTTAATTATCCACAAAATCTAGAGCACCGCCTGACCAGAATAATTATCATTAAAAGCTAGCTATCTGATTATATATGAAAATAATACAAATGCAAGAGCAGGTGATGCCTTTATTAGACCACTAAAAAGATTTTTCCCATCCCAAAATATTCATTTTTTCATGTTAATAGGTAGTCTTTTCTTTGCTGTAGGAAAGCTGACAAGAACTCTGTTCTCCACATTCCTAGAGACTGATGCAGATCAAACAAAGTAACAAAACACAAAGAAGCACAGTCACAAGTATAAACTGTAATCTTAGCTGTATATAGGTCAAATGAATTCAAGTAAACAAGTAGACTGGTGTTTTATATTATTTGCAAAACATTAAACAGTATGAACCTGAAAGATGCTCTAATTCAGTACATCACAATGAGGCTTTGTCTATTTTTCATAGGCAACACACTGAGGAGATTATACTATACAGTCTGGAACACAATAGAGTTAGAGCTAGAGGTCACCCTTGCTCGAAAGCCAGTCATAGCCAACTCTAGCATGCAATGCTCATCTATGTTTACAGCCAAAGGGCCAGAGCCACATGACCAGCGCCACATGACAAGACATTTCCATGGCCATGTGTCAGATGTAACTAGACCCTTGAGCTCATGGAATGCTGTTACCTTTCCTGCTGAAGCAGTACCTATTTTTTGTTTTTGTTTTTTCCTGCTGAAGCAGTACCTATTTTTTTGGTTATTTATCTACTTGCAATTTCTGGCTTTGGAACTGCTAGGTTGGCAGGAGCTGGGAGAGATGGTAGCTCGTTCCATCATGCAGTACTCAGGTCTCAGATGGCTGACCTGCTGACCTTCCAATCATCAGGTTCAGCATCTTAAACACTAAGCCAGTAGATTTTATGAAAAAGCAGGACTGATAATAATTGAGGATCATAGCTGTAGGCCAGGGAATACGTTCAGCAAGGTAACTTTGTGGGAATATGGATGCATGGAAGGTATAACTTTGAGGTCAGTGTTTAGACTCAATGACATCTAAGGCTTTTTGAATTGATGACTGCATTATTATTTTAAAGCATCCAGTTGTGATGTTTAGTGGTTGCCATCTCTGATAGGGCATTAAAGAACTGTAGATGTTTCTTAAAATGTACATATAAAACAGAAGCAACTTCTTCTTATCCTCAGTAAATCCCCAAGTAATACTGAACTGAAATGATTTTCATTGATTGAATGATAAAAAGCTTTTTGCCCATCATCCATAATCCTGCATATGTTTACAGCGAAAACATCCATTGAGGTGAGTGACAGGCCATTCTTAATGCTCTACATAGTAAGCGAAACTATTAATATTTAGAAAGCTATAACATAGTTGAAATGCTGGCTTCATTCTATCCACCTGTGAGGAACTCTGGGAACAATTTGCAGAAGAAGGTAGACAGAGAGGGAATGGAGGAGGAGAGACATAAACAAAGTGTGGTATTAATCTACACATTAACCACACATACTTGGTATGCACATTTTTATGATGAACCATAGTCAGGCTTCTTTGTTTTAGGGGAAAAGATCTCCACTATCAATCCTGCATCCAACTGTCATTTTTCAAATGGCCTTGTCTACAAGTACAGAATGTAATTGGCACGAATGAAATACTAAATCGTGTACACAAGGAATCTCAAGTTCAAATCTTAGTGCCATAATCTTGACACTGTGAAAACTGGGTTGTATCTAGTGGTGACATTCCATTAGCACAGGGATTCTCAACATGCAGCCCATAGTGACATTTCATGTGCCTCCCCCCCCCCCCCACTGTCTCCACCACACCTGGAAGTGCCATGTAGAGAAAGGGCAAAATGGCCATCCGGACCCCAAAACTGTCTGAGGGAGTGTGACCCGACCCCTGTCTTAAAATGGTTGATAACTTCTGCATTAGCATAAAGCTTCTGCCACTTGCAAAAATCATATTTTTATCTGCCAAAATGTTATCAAAATTCAAGACTTGGATTCCACCTGGCGAAGTCATAGTGTGGCTTGTTCTGCAAGAATCTGCACAAAGTGCTGCACAAAGCGTTGGAGAGGTTGTTCAACAAGCTGTTGCACAAGGCACTCATTAAAGCTTTCTAAAGAATGATTTTAAATATTTGAAAGCCTTCTTGGCTTAAATTAAATTAAATGTAGGAGAACATTTTCTGCTGTGTTATTTTCAGGTTGCAAAAGATATTCCCTTTGGAATTGTGACCAGTTTCCACTCTCTTTTCCTTTTGGTAAGATTGCACAAATGCACTTTTTTTGTGAACATTTCACAAAATTCTCATTACTACTCAAAGCAGAAGCACATTTCTATGCAGGGATGAGCTCATAAAATAATTCCTTAAGAATTAGTTTTTATCTGTGTGTCATTTTTTTAAAAAAAATATTAATTGGCATTTAGCATTGGCCAGAATCCTGTTGTATAATTATGTTACCAGAAGGGGAGTAGTGTGACTCACAATATGACACTAGCTAATACATCTCTAATTGGATCCCTGATTGGATGGTGTGTTATATGATCCAGAATCTGAGCGACTCTTTAACTGGTGCTAATTTGCCACTGTGAGTTATGCCAGAGTATCTGCGCATAATTTTTCCATTGTTTGTAAAAGATGCATAAAGTCTGTTTTTCTGTATGTCAATTCAAGAGTCTTGGTGAGTTAACATAAATGCTGTTAAATGTTTATAATTTTTAAAGATAATAAACTATCAGCCATAATCTTAAACTTAAGACAAGAAAACATTTTCTGATGTGGATGAGAATCAGAGCTCAAGAAACAGGTCTAAAGTTGGAATTTGCTTTTCCGCATTACCACCTGTGGAACCAGGAACTCCTTCATGAGAATTACACTTACCTTGGCTTTTCTTCAACATGGCAACACCCCTTTCTAAAGCCATGAATCTTACTGAGATCAAACTTTTATTTCCTTTTTTATCTAGAGATGTTTTGGATTTTGTGTGAAACATATAGTCACTCCATGAACTCACTCTATGAGGAAAATCCAATCTAAATGGGCTCTCGGGACTGTAGGCTCTCTGACTAAACAAACATAAACAGCTGTGGCAGGCTCTTTAGATGAGCAGAACTCAATTTTCTCTTGCCTAGAGACCTGACTCTCCAGTAGAGTAAACAGAAGGGAAACAAGAATAACAGAGAAAATTCTCAACACTCACTAGCTGAAAGATATTTTGCACAGCACACATTTTTTTGCAGAAAATTCTTGTTCAATTATTGTTCAAGAAGCAGAACAGCACCAAGAAATACTTGAGATATAGTGTGTGTGTATATGCATGGAAGGTGTATGACTCAATGTGTAGATTTAAAGTTACAGTACTCCTTTCTTTAGCTAGGTTCTAGAACTCCAACTAACTCTAAGTTTAATATTAGCACCTGTCTCGAGGGGCAGCTTTGGCCAGGTATTTGAAAGCCTATCAGTTTGGTTTCTCTTGTGTTTCTGAGAATCTCAACAATAATCCCATCCTGTAAATTGGAAAGGAAATGGCACTGAAAGACTTCCTGTGCACAGAAATGGATGCATATTTTGATCTGCATGCTCCTTAAAATGGGTATTTTTAATCCATTCTTATGCGGTATAGTCCCCCATTGAGAGGGGGTGAAGAGAAGTGTAGTACATTTTGAGAGAAGTGTAGTACATTTGAGAGAAGTGTAGTACATTTTTCAGCTATGCACATTTTTGCTGAACCCATTCATATGCATATTATCTGAAAAAAGGAAAACAAACAAACTCGAATCTGATGGTTCCTTATGGTACAGGAAACCAAAAGACATATGTACATTTCTATTACCTGTTTTTGTAGATGGAAATGGTATAAATCTATCGACAGTCTCAGGAAAAAGAAAATTCTGGACCATCCCCAGTTCTGAATGGCACCATATACTATCAATGTTTGGTAGTAATGGAAATAACATTTTTTTAAAATCAATGCCAGTGGCTTCTGTATAGACCAGGAATTCTCAACCTTTTTTAAGCTGGAGGTCAGGTCACTTTCCCTCAGACAACTTTGGAGGCTGAGTGGCTATTTGGCCTTCCTCCACCACATGGCACTTCTTGGTGTGGTGGTGGTTGTGAAGCCCCACAGGCTGCAGGTTGAGAATCCCTGGTATAGATTTTCATAAGTGTGTAAAGATCTACAGAGGAGCCAGATGTGAAGAACCCCACCCCATCCAGGATTTTTTTCTCCAGAACAGCCTGAAAATCTCTTGCTGGTCAGTACAGAACAGTGGATGCACCCTTTACATCCACCAAAACACACACACTTTTCCAGATCAAAAAACATTGTATTCAAAGGCAATCAATTTATTTTGACAGCTGAGACAGACTATCCCAGTGGTGGTGAACACATGGCATGTGTAGCAGAGGGGACACTCAGAGAGCTCTCTGTGGGCATGTGCACACAACCCAGCATAAAGTTCACCCCACCCTTCTGCACAGCAGCCCAATATGAGCACTTCCTCCTCCAGCACAGTTCACCCTGCCCCTCTGCTCAGCAGCCCAATGGGAGTGCTCCCTCTCTCCCATGCCTGGGGTAAGGCACCATGAGGGTGTGGCATGGATGGCAGTTTGGGCACTCAGTCTCTAAAGATTTGCCATCACTGGACTATCCAGTAAGATCCTTCCCTCTCCTTGCCAGTAAAAAAACAGAACAGCAGCCAATTAACTAGCCATTAATCAGCTGCCCTTTCATGAGACCCTCTAAGCAGATTTGCCTTGCTATTAACCCTCATGTGTGCAAACTTTCAGGGTGCACAGGAAGGATGAGTTTTTAACATGTGTCTTAATATAACCGAGTCATCATGCTGGAAACATCTCAGGAGAGTCAAGGTTCCTTATTGTTTACTGCCTTCCACTGTGATTTCTTGAAGATAAAGATGAATGACACTCCCAGATGTTTCTCACCCCAAGAGTGTTTCAAAAAGGAAGAAACCAGGACTCCCCACTGTGAATAGCAGCTTGGTTTCCCTGCCTTCTGCAAAGCAAGGTGGCAATTAAAAGAAGCACAGCTGCAGGGACACAATTGGGATGTCTTCCTGAACAGCATCTATCCTGTATAGAATTCTCTGCAGATCCCAACACCCTCAGTCTTTTAATGAGCAAAATCTTGTCTTGTAACAGAGCGGTATAGCTCAAGGAGCACATCTGTGCTGTGGGGATGATGTAGGGGAGGCCTTGAGATCATCTCTGTAAACATGGCAATTAGTACAGTATTTCCTGATAATTATGGACAAACAATTATCCATTGTACAAATCAACATAGTTGAAATTCTACATTTATGAGCAGTTTGTAATTGCTAAATTGGAAGGGTAAAATGATCAAAGTACAGTGGTACCTCAGTTAAAGAGCATAATGCATTCCACAGGATTGCTCTTTAAGTGAGTTGCTCTTTAAGCAAAACACTTGGAAAAAATGCCATCGCTGCCATTGTAAGTGACCGTTTGTTTCTTCTGGCTGGGGGGGGGGTACAAACCCCAATTTAGTTGTTAAATGAGTTTTTGTTGGTTTTAGTTGTTAAGCGAGGGTGACAATTCAGAGAAAATGCTGCTCTTTAAGTGAGTTAGTATCTAAGTGAGGCACTCTTTATATGAAGTTTTACTGTACTGTATATCTTTATGGTGGTTTATCAGATGCCAGTTAACTAACCAGGGGTGTTTCATCAATTTGGTGATACCAGTCAGACACTGTAAATCCAAATGAACAATAATGACCATTAATATCATTAATATAATTCAGAAAGATTACCCAGAGAGGAGTTGTTATGTGCAGTCAAGTTATCTATATTTGTAACCATTCTGTCTCTCCATATTCTGTCCTAATGTTAGCTTTTTGTCTACAATACAAATAATGCATGATGACAATCAAGTGCTGAAGCATTCCTGTTTCTTTCAAAACATCCCATAGTTTCCACTTGATCCAGTCAAAGGCTTTGCTGGAGTTTATAAAATATAAAACTGATCTTCTTTTGAAATTCCTTTGTGTGTTCCAATAGCCAGAGAATATCTGCAATGTGATTTCCAGGGCCTCTTCTTTTTTGGAATCCAGCTTGAACATCAGGTATTTCCTGCTCCATATAAAGTAAAAGCTTTTCTTGTAACACCTTGAGAACCTTGCTTGCATGAGGGAATTAAAGTAATGGTCCTATAGTTACTGCACACCTTGCTATCTCCTTTCTGAGGGAATAAAATGTATATTGAACATTTTCAGTCTGTGTGTCATTTTTTTGTTTGTTTACCATATCTTTATGCATAGTCACGTTATTTTGACAGATCTATGGCTTGAATTAATTCTACCACTATCCCATCTATCTCTAGTGATTTATTCCTTCCTAATGGTATCAGAGCAGCTTTCACTATATTTCATAGTATTTAATGTTCTTCCTCAATGGAATCATCTTCAAGAGAAGTCTGTCATCCTTTTATTTCTTCTGTATAGGTCTTAAGTATAGTGTTTTCACCTTTTCTTTTCTTTCTCCTTTTCAGATAGTGTGCTTCTGTGTTGGTTTTTCAGAATTTCTGATCTGTATTTAAATTTCCCTTTGGTTTCCTGGGTCATCTGGAAGTGATCTCTCCACCCCTCCTTTTTGTTGTTCTTTTCTATTTCTTGGCCCTGGTTATTGTAATAGTTAACTTCATCTGTTCATGCCATTCATTGAAGACCTGCATTCAGGATTCTGACTGTAGTCTTCTCATGTTTTAGTTTTGCTTTACCTGTTGTTCTCTTCACAATTTTAAGTGTTTCTTCTGTCATCCATCTAGGATTGGTGCTTCTTTTCTTTTGACTACAGGAATTGTGTTTTGCATCTTCCCTATAATATATCTGGGCTTAAATCCACAGTTATACTTTTGGGTCAAATTAGTTCACTAATGGAAATCCTTTTTCCTTATGTGGATTTTTAATTCACCAGAACCGTTGGTTAGATTGCATTTTGGTACTGTGACTCTTTTTGTACTCTTTTTCAGGTTAATCTACTGTTGGATATTAACAATTAATGATCAGTGCCACAATCCACTCCTGGTCTTTTTTTGGCAGAAAGAATACAGCTTCTTTATCTACTGTTTCTAATTACAGTACTGTACATAGTCTATTTGTTTTCTATATTGGCCATCCGTTGATGTCCATGTATACAGTTGTCTGTTTGTTTGCTTGAAATATGTATTCACAATGAACAGATTGTTGGCTTCACAGAATTCTATGACTCATTCTCTTGCTTTGTTTCTGACCCTAGATCAATTTTTTTGCTTTATTTTCTATGTTTGTATTCTGATTACCTATGATTATAAACACATATTGTTTTGGTGTATGATCCATTTTCTCCTGGATGTTTGCATAAGGGAGTTCAATTTCATCTTCAGCATCTGTGGATGGAGCACATATTTGACTGATGGTTATGTTGATAGTTTTTCTCAGGAATCTGATGGATATTATTTGGTCAGGCCCTGAGGGGGACATATTAAAACACATAACAATAACTGCAAAGTAAGCTGTCAGAACTATTAGAAAATAAAGTAATACAAGTGGAGATTCAAGCAAGACAAAGCTCAGCTTTGGGAGACATTAAAAGATTTAAGAAACACTGATCACAAACAAGCTTAGCTTTTCAGGTGACTGATCCATTTCACTGATTCTAGAAGTTAATAGTTTTGCAGGGTACATAGGGAGATAGGTGAAATAGACTTTATCAAAAAAGCAAGATTTTGATGAGATTTACCCTTAGCATTTATTAGAGATGCAAAGTCACAAACGGAGAGACAGCTTTTGCTTCACTGGTTTATCCCAGTTGAAGATGAGCAATTGTTTTTAGGCTCAAGAACGGCATGACAAGAACTGGAGAACAAGGACAACGAAAAAATGTACTGAAATAATCATCAAAATAATAACCGAATGTGTGGGAAAATGGAATGTCCAGTGTGTTCCCCCTTCTCTTTCTGCACTCTCTGCTCACCCCCTCCTTGTTAAACACGATATGTTTAAGAATAGAACTGAGGGCTCATCTCGACACTGATTGTTGAACTGCATATCTGAACATCACCAGCCAGCTTAGCCACTTGTTGAGACTGCAGGCTAATAACATTCAGAGGGCTATATTTTGTCCAGCCTGCTGTGGGTGATAGTAGTCTTTCACATGGGCTTTCCAGAGGTTGATGTAGCTACCAGGACATGAAACTGAACACATCTTCTCTATAACAACTACAATTGCCTTCTCATTTAGCCTGAACTAACAGCAGGGTTTTATGAGGATTCATAGGGTACACAGAAAGAGACTCCTTGAAGTTTGTGGTATTTTTAACCACAATCAGATGTACCATGGTAATGGTAACCTTGTGTTGCCAGCTAATCTTTCTTGCGTTAGTTCAGGGGAAAGGAACTGCAGGATAAACTCACCAAAAGTTGCTTCCATTTTGGCAGTTTCATTTCTGGCCTAGGCAAGAAAGAAGAAGATGAGCATTCATCATGGGAATTGTTTTCAGTAGATGATTTATTTTAATGGGCCAGAATGTAATGGGAATCATCTGCTAACTGAGCTGTCTCATGTTAGCCAGTCTTGATGGTATCTGAACTCTCATCACTACTTTGTTCTTGCGTACCTGCTGGCTTGCTCTGTGCTCTGGATGACCTTAGAAGTCTACATATTGTATCTGTTTTCAGGTTGGTGTTGAGGGCTGTGGGAAGATGAGGGTGGAAAGAAAATTATGTCATGTTGCAGTGATATTACATTAGATCTCAGCCTGCATATTTCCTTGGTCTTGGACATAGTTAACTGCTATTAGTTACTAAAATGTTAATTTGATTTCAATTGTGTACGAATGATACATTTTGAAAATTGTCTTGAGAGGGCAGTTTCATCCTATCAACAGGCAGCTTATTTGCGTCTTTAACTAAATAATTAAGAATAAATGAATGGCGATAGCACCTTCAAATACAAAACCATCTCAAATGATTGCTTGATGGAAAATGCATGTATCCTTCAGATACAGATGTTGTGCTGAAACCTGTCCAACTCTTTATACAGATAATAATAATAGTAATTTTGTGGCAGAAATTATTCAGGGTTGAAAGGATTTTTGATGGAGAAACTCTGCTAAGGGGATGCCCAAGTGAGGGTCCTTTCATGTCCCCAAGATCTTTTCCCACCAAAGTGGTCCCCATTTATCTACTTGCCATCTCTTGCTTTCCATCTGCTTGATTGCCAGAAGCTGGGACAGAGATGGGTGCTCAAATCATCATGCAGTACCTGGGTCTTGAACTGCTGGCTTATCAGCCTTCCAGCTAACAAAGTGAACTTTTTAACCACTTAGCCACTGCAGCATACAGATGCTTGGGGATGTCACACACTCCCTGCGATCACTGTCTCCCTCCTTCTTCTGGTTTCAACACAAAGATTCATAATGATTTCAACAAGCCACTGTATCTCTGCTGTCTATTGTACTGTGAATAATTTCTTCTTTAAATATAAGTACCTTTATTTTATATAATAAGAACAAACTTCTGAACCTGTGTTATCATCAGATAACAGGGCAAGCATCTGTATCTCTGTCTGAAGGAAATGTTAAAAATGTATTCTGTTCATAGACCTAGCCCAGTGAGGCAATCATCTTTTGCATGTAATCAGATTTTTCTGGAAAGAGGTTATGAGGATGTTGTCATTTTAGTGTAGCTTTGCAATGAGCATGCATGATTTGTGCTGAGTTTCCATCCTTATGTTAGAGTAATTGGCAGGAGGAGGCATGTGCAAAATAGGATTATTGTAGAAGGGAAATCATTGCATTTGTGTTTGATCTTTCCCCCATTTGTCAGCAGGGCAGGGAAATCTTGAAATTGCATCAGCTCCCTTGCCTTTTTCTTCCTTTAAGAAGCTATTATGTGTTTCACACAAAAGCAAACGAAGATGGGAATGAAGGTAAATATACTGCAAGCATTTGGATGTTTGGAATAGGATTTGTTGTATGAGCTTTATAATGGGATTCAACTTCACTCCTTAAAGAACACGGGAGAAACCACGATCAAAAAACAGTCCTTTCCCTTTCACCAAATGAAATTGCATTTGTAAGGTAAAATTGTACCATTAAAAAAGATGTAAGCACTCAAAAACATTATTCTAGCAAGAATGTAATAAAAATAAGAACAGGAGTGTAACTCCTATCACACACACGCGCATGCACACACACACACGCATGCACACACATCACGTGTGTGTGTGTGTGTGTGTGTGTGTGTGTGTGTGTGTGTGTGTGTGTGTGTGTGTGTGTGTGTGTGTAATGAAGGGGATAGAGGGAGCACTTTAAAATAAGGATAATCATACTTCCTTCTTGAGTGCAGCAAGCAGCTTTCAGAAATATTAGCTAGGCAACATTTCAAAGGATATGTTCACTTTCTGAAATAGTATTTGTATCCTTGTCCTACATACTTGACTTGACAAGTAACTTCTACTGATGGCAGCTGGAATATCTAGACTAAAGTATCAGCCTTCTTACTGAAATAGCTCCTGCTGTTACTCCAGGGCTTTTGCCAGTCTGTCTCATAATCCTTCTGTACTCCCTCAGTGGCAGAGTCAAAAATTCAGATGGAAATGAAATCTGCAGTAAAGGAACATTTAAACTAGGGATTCTCAACATATGGCCCATGGCCCCCACCACCTCCACCACACCAGGAAGTGCCATGTGGTAGAGGAAGGGCAAAATGGCTGTCCAGTCCTCAAAGCTGTCTGAGGGAGCATCACCCGGCCCCCTGGCTTTAAAAGGTTGAGAACTCCTGTTTTAAACAAATTCATCCAATTCACAATTTGGAACTGTTCTGAAAAACATATATGTCTCTGTTGACACCTAGCAGTTCAAAAGTAAGAAATTTCAGGTAGATAAATAGGGACCACTTCAGTGGGAAAAGATCTTGGGGTCATGAAAGGGCCCTCATTTGGGTGTTCCCTGAACAGAGTTTCTCCAGCAAAATCCTTTCAATCCAGAATAATTTCTGACACGAAATTATTATTATTATCTGTTGACACATATGTCCTGTTTCTGTCCCAGCTCTTGCTGACCTAGCAATTTGAAAGCAAGAAATTCATCCAATTCACAACAGCTAAACAGTGTTCCATGCACTCCAGTGTCAAGTCATGTCTGCCACATGTCCACATAAACACCTGCAGACACAGACAGCACTGGCTCTTTGGCTGTAAAGAGAGATGAGCACTGAAACCTAAAGT